>VZDJ01000594.1:8840674-8880574 GCA_008694505.1 Cyanoderma ruficeps | reverse complement strand
TTTTTTTTTTTTTCCTTAAGCATTATTACTTCAACAGAGAAACCTGATGCTGACTTCCCAGTGTTTGCCCAAGGCATTGAATGAGCTGCTGGTAGAGATGAGTTCAGAAGTTAAAACTCATCAATTCCCAGGTTTGTATTTAAGCAATCACAGCACATGTCTCTCTTTCTCAGTCAATTCATGTCCCTTCCTAACTTTTACCACAGACCAAAGCAGGTGACATTTATACAGAATTACTTGAATGCAACCAATATCAATGCTTGAAATTCTATAGCTGGCCCAGATTAAATGTTCCCAGAGCTTTACAAATCCCAGATACCAAAGCCTTACAACATCCCTGTTAAGTACTATTTGCTTTGTAGGGGGCTGAGTAATGAACCATGGAGTGTTCACGGGGCATGTTCATATTGACAGAGTAAGGATGTGATAGGACATGACGCTAGCCATGAAGTCCAGGTCATTACCAGGTGTTTCAAGTGTTCTCTGAGTATTCAACCAATGTTCATTCAGCTCAAGAGTCCATTTTGCCCTTCCTTCAGTTCAGTTGTCAGCCAGAAAGGTTCTCCATAAGAGGCACAGAGAAGAAGTAAGAAGACCTTCTCAAACAATCTCATTAAGGGCTGACATCCACATTCAGAAATTTTGTAGGGTGAAAGGACCAGTCACAAGAGACTCTTGTTTGTTTTCTAAACAAATTTTGGGGCTGTGTGCAGTGTAACGTACATACCATTTAACCTTTTAACACTGTTAGTTGTAGGTGCCAATAAACTCAACAAGGGAACATTTGAAATCAGTCTCACCTAACTGTAAAATCGATGCTACCTGTCACAGCACAGTAAAATGCTCCAGCTCCAGCTGTACTGTATGGTTGCACCACCCCCCTCCACTGCATGAAAACACACACAATGTTCTCTATGATGCTGCAGTCCTGTTAAAACAATTTTCATTAAATGCCTCAAAGAGCTAAAGAGATTGCAATCTGAAAACACATAGAAAGCATTTAAACCACAAGGTGCTTGGATTTCAGATGGATTCCCACTGCTATTTGAGTTAGTCAGGCAGAGGTTCCACATGAGTGGCACTGCACAAGTTGCTATCCACAGAGTAACTTCTCATCCCCAAAGAAGTTCTGATGTCAATGAACAAAACAGACTACATGTACTCTAGTGCTCATTCAAGGTGGAAAGTTGAGAGAGCACTCATCAGACATCCTCCTGGAGCTGGTCTAAACTTCCTGTCCCAGCATCATCTGACCTCTGTGTCAATTAGAATTTCCTGCAAAGAGGATATTATTGCCAAATAATCCAGGATGTAAATCTGAATTGCAATAGGTAATTCCTATTAACTCCCCGAGTGGGTACTGTATTGCACAGTCAGAGCATCCTGTGATTGAGAGGATTAGTAAACCACACAAAGGCCCTTTTTAGTTATCATCCCACCCCAGGCAGGAGATGCAACCACTGCACAGGTAGGCACACCTGTGACAGCTGACAAGGCACAGGCTGTATTAGCACTACCAACATCCAGGTACTTACTTGGGCACTTGATACTTTTGCTCTTAAACTACAGCCCTCAGGGGCCATGAAGGAACAGTGAGCTTTCAGAGCTAATGTGCACAGGGAAATAAAACTCTAAACCTAAAGATGCTGGAGAGGTTTTTGTTTAAGTGACATATTTGTTCCTTCACAGTCCATCATCTGACTAGGTTCAGCTGCATCGAAAAGCTCCAGTGAGGAAAAATGAAAACAGCAACTGTCAGAAGGCAGGACTTTTAAAAGTACATGTGTGAGTGATGATGGTTTTATGAATTTAACCCAGCCAAAGACAAGTAGGTGCCAAGAACTCTTCCCAATTACATGGCATCATGCAGCATCCCATTGCCCCTCTCAGCTCTGATATTCCAAAGTCTCCTCCAAATGCCTACTCCATTCCCTGCAATCCTGAAGAAAAGCCAGGAAGAGGCTCAGCACATGATACACTTCATGTTGCAGCAGAAAGGGTGTTTTGGCTGCTGACTCTACAGTAAACCCTTTCTTTTCATTAAGGCTATATCCAAACAGTATTTTACTGGCAGACACGGTCCTCTGCTCAGACTCAAGACAGTCATTTACAAGCCTTGTTCACCAGCATCCTTAATTGGGGATCTCCTTTGGCTATGGCCTCTTACCTCTCTTTCCCACATAAGAAACTCCAGCTCGGGAGAGGAAGTGCTTTGAACTCTGGTTAATTAACTCAGCAAGAGAAAGTCAGAGCACAAAATCTACCCTCCCGTATCAGAAACTCCTTACTCTGCAGTTAAGAAACATGAAGATGCTGACAACTCCTAAACCCTCCTCCCACAGGAGATGTATTTCTCCCATAACTTCTGGGGAATTACTCCTATACAGCCTCAACATAAAAAAATCCTGGGAAACAGAGACACCCACACATACACACACCTTCCCAGAGTCAAGCACAGAGGCACTGAGGACAGGCAGGTGGCTTTGCTGTCGTAATATTCACATAGAGCTTCCAAACTCCTAGATGAGTTGTGCAGTGAAGACAAAGATATGCATTTGGCACTACATTGTCCTGTTCTGGCACAGCATGTCCAGGAAACTGGACAACTGCACTTCTCTCTCAGCTCTGCACATCCCAGACATAAGCCATTGAACCCTAGCAGCCAAATGTCACAATGAGGTGCCCTGCTGGAGAGGAATGGTTCTGAGATCCCTGTGTCTCCAACTCTCCATGACTTCCATCTGCTTTGAGCTTTTAGGACCCCTGAAACCAGAAATGCACTACCAGACACACAAAAATAGAGGCTGTACCTCATTAGCCTCTAGGAAAAGTCGTGTCCTGTACTGTTCTACACAAGTAGCATACAAGCATATACATTTTAGTACAGCTATCTCTATCTCTGTTAATACAACATGGGGATGCTGGGGATGCTGCATATGGGCCCTAGTCTCTCTCTCTCCCTTTAACTTTATGCTTGCCTAAAATGGAAATAAATAATACCCAGAAATCATGGCAAAGCACTTTGTGACCCCCAAATGAAGGGTTCTGTAGGTGTGAAGTATTCATAAGATGTATTTATTTTCAAACTGCAAAAAAGCTGGTTGCTGTGTTCCCTGGCTGTGTTTAGCAGACCTCTCTGCTGTGCACATCTGCAGCACACATCAGGGAAAGAAATGCTGCAATAATCGACTCCAAATCCCACAGTCTATTTGTTCTAGTAATTAAAGAAATATTTGCTCAGGAAGCAGGTTTACACAGGACGAATAGTTTCTAAGAACAAATATGATTTAATTATGTGTAAGTGAAAGAAGCATGCTACATATTAAGTAGATTAATTTATGCTCACTAAAAATATACACAAAATTGGTGCTTGGCTGTTAATTTTCTGTATTGGAGAAAAGAAATGGTAAAGAAGTGTTCACAGAGTTGTCTGCCTTAGCAGCTTATTTGAGTGTGATCTGTACTTTTTCAGAAAGAACCAGAATAAGTCCTCTGCATAAGATAACTTCATTTACTCACCACATTTTATAAATAAATTGTATTCTGAAGTGTCAGAATTGTTCATTTAATGACATTGAGGATAAAAACCCACTTTTTTAATACTAACCACAAGCATTCATAATATATTCTTCAACAGCATTTGGCCTTGCTTTATAGGAAAAAATAATTTTCCAGAATGTACAGGGACTATTTCAAGGCCCTTCTTTAACATAAAGAATCCATCATATTTCTGCCGTCAAACAAGAAAAAATGTTTGTGGCTGCAGGACTGTCTTTCACTGCTGCCCTCTTTGAGCTTAGACAAGAGACTTAACTTCTCTTTGTCTCATCTTCTTCCCTGGTAAAAAATCAATTTGTTCACTTAAGACTTGGACAATAAATGAGTGTGTTATATTACAGCTGGATAAGGCACAAAATAACAATGATGACTGTTTTTTGTAAATTCTTCCTGTCCTCTGCATGTGCTACTAAATATAGTAGAGCAAGACAGTTCTAATTGATTCTTGTCTTTGTTCTTACGGCTGCCTTTCATTTTCTGCACAAGCTTCCTCTCTTTTCAATATCCTTGAAAACCAAGAAGAATTTCCTGGCATCCCACCACTGGTCAATGTGCTGTTACCACCTGGTTTTATCCCAACCAGAAAGATGGCTTTTCGTGTTTGCTCCTGTGTTTGCCAGTAAGAAGACTTCAATTCTCAGAGCCTACAAGTAAAGTTTTTAGCAGTTTTTGATGAAATGGAATATATCACTAGCCTCATGTGTGAAAATTCAGAAGTTAATACATTTTAAAGGCATTTCCAGTTCCTATCATGGTTTAGCTACTGCTGAGTTCAGCTGAGCATGTGTTCAGCTGAGTGGTGGAGGTTTGGTTGATGCTGTTTGAGCTGGGGAATGGAGTAGACAATGTGTTATGGTCAGTTCTATGAAAATCTGGCCACAATATATTAAATTAGTGTCTGCCTTTATCAGATGCAGCTCAGTATTTCATTATAATCTTTAAATCTTAGCCTTGAAAAAATACCAAACAGAAATTTAGAAGGATATGGGAGAAAGGAAATACAACCTTTGAACTCAACTGTAAAATGGAGGGGCCAGCAAAATAAAAAGAGCTTTGTAGTACTTTGGAAATTAAGAGCAGACCATTTCTATCAAATAAACGCTGTTGTAGCTGAAACAACACAGATTGCAGGCACATTTGTAGATTCCTGTTTTACAGAGAAGCCAAAGTTTTTGGTGAAAGATCTTCCTGCATCAATCTGCTTTGAAGTGCTTCCGACAATCATGATAATCTATTCCAGAAACTGGTCATAATAGAAAACACTATTTCAACGCAGCCCACAAAGCACATTTCTAAAAAAGCTTTTGGTTACACCTTAATTGTAAATATGCCACTGAGCCACTCACTTCTTCACTGGGGAGAGTTGGCTGTGGTAAGCACACGTTTCCTGATCTCCTGCCTTCTAATCGTGTCTATCAAGTCTTTGTGACTGACAGATATGTTAGCTCTGCTATTCAAAACAAATAAGAGATGCCTAAATTATACTGCTGCATTTTAAAGAGGCACTGTCAGGTTGAAAACGTGGGGCCATCTCCTGCAGCTCCTGCGGTAGTATGCCAATTTCAAAACCAAATATTCTTCGGATAAGAACTGCATAATGTAAAGTTTTTGGGGTTTTTTAAGATGAAAAATCCAATTTTAACTTTCAAAAACTGAACTCTTCCTACTGATGTCTGTTGTTGCAGGGTCAGGCTCTTGTCTCTTCAACAAGTATCTTAGACCATTAGAACTGCATGTATCAGATTATTTCCACTTCTTTAAACTATTAATTTAAACTCCTGTTTCTATCAGGTAGAAGTCTGCCATGGAAATAATCCCACTGGCTCAAGGCTGTTGTGATCACTGAAGCACTGCAGTAGTTCATTTGGTCTATTTGTGAAGAAAAGTCTTACTCATCTCAAGTTAAATCTTCAGAAGTTTTATTTTTTTTTCCTTCCTCAGTTGAATCAGTTTGGGAAAGGAAAAAAAAAATGCAAGCCTCATTATTTTACTTCTGTTTCTAATCAATTACTTCTGCATCTTATGCTCAAACATGTGGAAGCCTAAAATTCAGCAAAAATAGAGATTGTGTAGTTTCAAGTTTTTGTTTTAATTAAAACTAAAAACGCTTCTCTTGGTGCTGGGTTTTGCAGCAGCATAATCTGATGGACCTCATTTTGGAGAGTGCCTCCAGACCAATATCATCCCTATGCAATCTGGTTCCATAGGTACAACTTTGTCTTTGATATTTTGGGCTCGCATTACAATGCTCAGCCAAGCACAACCACAGCTCTTCACTGAGGCTGCACTCATCTATCTGTGAGTAGAATTGGGCTCTTGAACTTTTCATGGATGTCCAAGCCCTCTGAGAACTTTGTAAATGGATAGCAGAGTAGGCTGCCAGAAAACAAAGGGTTTTCATTAAATGATAAAATCTTTCCAAACTAAAAACAGAAATTGTACTACTTATGGGAAGATTCTAGTCCTCTCAAACCACAAGTATCACAGTTAAGGTTAGTGCAACCCAACCCGATACTACAATAACTTTTGCAAATAATTTAACTGTTTGCCTTGTGTTAGTAATCCACAAGTCAGGCCAGTAAACTCTCATCCACAGGTCATTTTACTGAAATTAGTAACACCTTGAATTTGTTCAGATTGCAAAAGTGAGTTTGATTCTACAGGCTCAGATCTTACACTTGCAAGAATGCAATGTCTTCCTCACCAGAAATTCTCCCTGAACTCTGCCCTCAGTTAGTTTGAAGTGTCTCTTTTCACCTTGCTTGCATCACAGTGCTCCTGAATGAGAATCTGATTATGCCCAGGCAAAGTGCAGACAGATGTTTTGACATTTCCCTGCAGAGAGTTCCCCTGACACAACACTGCTCTGATTCACAAGCAGTGCTGCTGCTGCAATCTCCACCCAGCTCCAGGCCATCCTCCTCTGCCAGTAAAAACCTGCTGTCACCTTTAACCACTGCACCAACTCCAGTTCTTCAAGAGGCATGTAACACACCAGGCTCCTCGTGCCAAGAGCTTCCAACACCGCTATCCTTTTTTCCTGTGTTCCAATTTTACAGTCCTTTTCTCCTGCTGTCTCTGTGCTCAGTTCTGCTCTACAACCTCTGCTGTTTCACTTCTCCCACACCTTTGTAGCTGTCAGTACTACTGTCTTCTTTGGCCAGTAGCATCCTTAGAAAGTTCAGGGAAGAGCCATCAAGCAATAAGGATTGAAAAAACATTGGAAAAACCAGCATCATCCTGAATTATCACAGAAAAATCAAAAGATTACTTGACTGCAGATCGAAGTACGTCCACAGCAAGAAAATGTGATGTTCTCCTCTTTGAGTAAGAGCATAACAGGACCAAGAACCTAGCAACTAAGGGGCAACATGATCACAACAGTTGCTAAATTTCAAACACTTAACTAAGAATTGCAGGATGTTCTCTCCCTTCATAAATATTTAAATCAAAACTGGATGTTTGATTAGAGCAATTGACCAACTTGAACATGAATCAGCTTGGGGAAGTTCTTTGCCTTCATGGAAGGCAGAAAAAAATGACTGGAAGCACCTTCCTGGCGTCCATCACTGTGGGGGGAGGGACCAGATGGTGAAGAACCCCAGGAATCAAAAGTAAAATGCAAACTAAAGGGTAAAATGCTAAAACCCCTGTTCACATGTGTTCTCTCACAGGTTAATGAACTCCATTTGAATAAAGATCAAGTGACTAAAGACTGCTCGCCCAAAACACATCATCCTCAAATCTGCCCATGAGTTTTCAATGCAAAATTAAATTTAGACTTGTCAGCCTTGATGTGCTTTGTTTTGATGAAACCCGGAATGAAATATAGCACTGGCAGTAACCTTATCCAGTTATCCTAACTAATTTAGCATTTTGGATGCCTTAGCTTACGAACTTTGCAGAGAAGATTTTGGCAAAAATAGATGGCGTTGTAACTTCAGCCTTCTTTAAATTAACTCACTCCAGCTATTCTCAGTAGTACCATCATTATCTGTGAAACTGTGCTCAAATGAAGAATCAATAAATAAATATGAAGAAGAAATTTAGGGGGAAAATGAAGTGCTATTAGCATTCCAGGAGTATAATAAACTCATAATTCTCTGAGGTAAAACAGTGAAGCCTGGATTTGCAAAGCTACCATAGACAAGGAGGTGTGCAAAATTCATTCCAAATATAAACTGGTTTAATATTTCAAAGACTCATTAGAGGGAACACATAGCATTAGTAAAATCATGGTTTGTATTCCAGATGTACAGTCCTAGACAAATACAGAATGTATCTAGTAAATTACTCTCTGGGGAACAATTTCTGTTGGTTAAGGGGGGGAAATGTTAAATTCTAAAGATGTTAATCACTTGTTTTTGTTTTATTTCAACCTGTATAGATGCATGTCTGGTATGCACATGAAAATGCAAAACACAGGAACAATCCCTAGTTCATTTTGAAGATGTTGGGACCAATAGTGCACATGCAAGCAGGGTACTTATTTTCTTGACCCACAGTCACACTAACTTACACTGCACTGTTTAGATGACTAAAGGATTTGCACAATCAAGTTACATACTGGAAGTGTTGTGCACAGATAAATGCATAGTCATGTAAGGCACAAGTTTAGGGCTTTGATGCAGGAAAGCAACAAGGTGAAACATTTCATTCATAGGATTTAACTACACTTACAGAATTAAGTAATTGAGGTAACTGTTTTCAGGGCTTGTAACCTTGCCTCTGCCGCTAACATACTCTATGACCTTGAGCAAGTCACATCAGACCAGCTTTTCACAGACCTCAAAGTTTAATTTGTACAGATTTCAGTCACTGGCAACCCTACCTGGCACCCATCTTCATCATTATTCATGATATCTTTAACAGATGAGCACAAAATTCTCCAGGCCACAATCCTTTTATGCCTCACTTTCTGTCCCTGATGATTATTACTTCTGACTGCTGAGCATGCATGTTAAAATGGAAATAAGGCTAAGCTGTACTATTATATCACTTGATTATCCTCACAAAGCAGGAACTGTGAAATTTTTTATATTACGTGTTACCTCATCCTTTGTCAGTATTGGAACAGCACACAGTTACAGTGCATATTCCTATTTTGCTCATGGTGAGCAAGTGTGTATCTTTATCCTACCACAAGCCACTAATGATATTCTTCCCCCTGTTGTTTTTTATTTTAAGTAGGTGGTTACAAGCTGCAATTACAACTAAAAGCGAAGCTCTTTTAGACTGGAGGAGCACATTGGACACAGGCAGAAACTGAGTCTCAGCTTTGTGTTTCTAATGAAAATGCCCTTCATATGTGGAATGGACCCCAAAAAGGTCAGAAAGTGAAATATTAAGTGTTTTATAAATACAGACTCATTGTCCTGTCCAAATCATGTGTTTGAAAATCTCTTCCTGGCAGAAAATCATCTTCAATCAGAAAGGGAGAGCAGAGAAAGGAACATGAGGCAGGGCAGGAGGATCTGTAATCACTCTAATAAACTTCTGAGACCTAGCCAATTTTTCCTTCCGTGCGTTATATATATACAGGCTCCAAATGCATCTCCTTCTGCATTCTTGAATTTACTATATTATCCTGTTGAACTGAGTTATCCAGAGTGAACTTCCTACCCTTTCCTTTCTTGCCTTATTTTTTCCCCCTATCTTTGATGTGCTGTAAATCAGCACCATAGGAGATAAATAAGAACCTTTAGTTGAAACAGCAGGCTAAACAACTTCCATGTGGCCAAGCAACACAGCAAAGCAATTAAACCTGCCCAATAGGCCATCCATAGTCAAACTCCTCTTCCCTTAAGAGGCTGGCCCCAAGTATTCCCAGATTTAGGCTAATCCTACCTTTGAGTTGTGCAGATGGTTCCTCAGCATCCACTCAAAACCCCTTTGAAGTTACTATGAATCCACACATCTGGATAAGCTTGTTGCCCCCGATCCTGCCGCAAGAATGAGGATGTGGCCAAGGTCTCATGGAAGTTTGTTTCCTGCCCTTCAAGAAGACAGGCAGGATCTGCTTCTTTCCCACAAAACTAGTCATAACTGTCACAGCCATATTTTGGAACCGCCAATTTGATCTCTGAGTCAAGACACTTTCATACAACATAAGATATTTTCATTCTGTTATCCTTTCAAATAAAATTGAAGCTATTTTTTCATTTTTCACTCTACATCGGTAACCTGCACAGCGTTTGCACAAGGTTTGCACTTGAAATGAAAAATACTGCTTTTAAAATGACAAACACTGAACACAGGACATTTGTTACCACTAAAAAAAAGCTTTCTCTGTCTGTGGAGAAGCATAATTCATTCACTGATACATGCACCCACATTTTCTCCAGGGAGTTTCACAAATTCACATGCACTCCCAGCACTAAATTTTGCATTTCAATCTAGGCATTAGCTATAAAAGATGTGTAAAATCTTATGTAGTCAGACAGAAGCTGTTCCCTATTGGCTACATAATAAGCACCTTAGGTGGCTCCAGGGTATAAAATTATTCCAAAAGGGGTGTGGAAAAAATTACACGGCATAAATTGATTCCAGATCCACCTGTTCCAGGTGCCAGCAAATATATTTTGTTAAAGCCATCTGGTTGTCTTAAAAGCTAACAGTTTTTGAAGACTATGGCACAAACAATCTGCAAAATACACAAACTTCTGAAGCCACAAACCCTGAAACTGCAAATGGCTGATAGATCATCTATGCAGGACTTAGCTGGGCTGTTCTGCAGGACTGCAGATGGCATCTTTGCCTAACATCTGAGACTATCCGGCATCAGGGTACGTCCTCCACAGCACAGAGGGTTCAAGGCTACTGGAGGATCCATTTGGCATCACCAGATCCTCATGTGATATTCCAAATTACAGAATGGGTTTGCCTCATGGGTCTGAAGTCATGATGAAGCTTTTGGGTGCAGCACAATATTTGGCAGAAATGAAACTGATGACTGTGGTTCTCTGCAGGTGGCTACGTCCTGGCAGGTCACGTGTTGCTGCATTATGGTTAAAGTCAAACCTTTGAAACTGGCACTCTGCAGTTTATCTAACTTACAGCCACAGCCTGTTAGGGAGTATGTTATTTAGACTAACAAGCCCATAAGCATTTCGCCTGCTCAACAAAGCCACGGAGGTCAGACACTGCTACAGTTTGTGTTTATCAGGCTCTGGTTGTGCCGGGTGCTGTTTCCCAGAGACGCATTAACAACAATGAAGAACATGCAGCACCTCGTAAGATGAAGCTCCTTCACAGCAGCTTCTGGGAAGAAAATATTCTGTGCTGTCTCCCTTTCTGACAAATGAGCCCTTTCTGAACCCCAGTGAAATTACACATGTGATTTATAAACTCTCAAGGTGCTCACAACTGATTTGGGGATTAAAACTAGTAATCAGCATGTTTCCTTATTGTCTCATTTAGAGCTCACTAAAAAGTAAATAAAGACACACCAGTCCTTAACCAGCACAGTGCTTGGGTACATGTTTAATTATAAGCACATGAATAGCCCTGCTACCAATTCAGAGTCATACTGTGTAACTTGGTAACATCCTTCACATGCAAATTGCCTCCCCGAGTTATTACATTCAAAAACAAAACAAATCCACTTAGTTTGTAGAAACATTTTGATAACAGTAATACTTCTGAACTATTACTACTGATACACTCATCTTCAGAAAGTCACGTTGAGTGATTTTTTTGTGGCCCTTAAAAAATTGTGCTTTCTGTGAGTTGTGAAGCAGAGGTAACTTTGGGAGTCGCGGTGCTGTAGTCAAGGAGACCCTGCGTGCTGAAAGTCACAGTTGTGCTGTCAGAGCTCTGCTGCACTTTACTCGCATGGTTTGAGCCTGGGGTAAGGAATAACGGCTGTCATGCAGTAAAATTTTTTTTTTTTGGACAACAATGAGAACAGCGGGGAAATAAATACTGAGGTTAACTGTGCTTGAAGAATAATCTCCAGCAAGTAAAGCACTGTCCACACAAGCTGCAGGCTCAAAGAGCTGTCAAAGTCTCACACTCAGCTCCCACTGACTCATGAAAATTGCCACCATGGACAGAGATGGAATGAGTCTTGATACTGGGCACACTGGACAAGTCAGCAGTCTAAAAGCAAGAGAAACAATCCCTACAATGAAACTATCTGACACAGTGTCTTCAGTGAGTTGATTTTTGTTTCCTTAAGTAACAGAACAATAACAAAGAGCAGTTGACTTCATCCTCAGAAGCAACAACACAGACACAGCCCATTTCAAGGCCCAGCAGGGATAGTGCAATAAGCCACAGTTTGTCTCCTGGACTACATCACAAGGATCCAATCCAAAACTGTGGCAGTTCACCTTCACAGCATTCAGTGTGTAAAAGGTAAGTCCATCACTTAAGACAGACTTTGTGATTTCAGTGTGATTTGATACTTACATAGCTGCTACACAATGAACACCGATGAATTTCACCCCTAGAGAACCACTCCGAATTCAGTCTCCACCACTCCCTGCAAGTAATTAAATTTCCCTTTTTCAGTTTTATACCAGAAATGATCTCATGGGCATGATCTGGAGCAAGGCAAATCCAGTTGAAGACTTCACACTGGACTGCACCTGAACTCCGAATCTCAGGACTATCCCAGCAGTGGAACATCTTCACATTACAGTGACTGACTCCCTTCTCCTCAGCACATCCCCTCCCTTGGGTCTGGTCTGCCCCTGCTGCTGCAGCTCTTGCCATGAGGGCAGTGAGCAACACTGAGGAGACTTGACAAAGCTCGACTCCAGTGCGTGGCTTTCCAATGACAGACCTTCAGTAAAATTGCCCATGGCTCCCAGTAAACAATGAACTAAGAAATGCTAATCTAATTATCTAGGCACGTAGATAAATGAAAGGTGAAAAGGCTTTAAAATGCATTCTAAAACCAATATTTTTTGAGATGGATCAATATATTTCTCTAGGCTGGAAACAAATGAGTTCTCAAAGAAAGTTAAATTTAGAGAAGAAATTGTTTGGTTTTCTTACTACGGAGAGCAGTGATCACAGTTCCTTGGAGGGAATTTATACCAACAGCACTCCAAAGCTAGGGCTTCACCATGCTTTCCCTAAAACCAGTACAGTAAAAACAGGGTGAAGTTACTGCTGTCAGCCTACTAAATGTGAACAAAACTAGCTTTGCAATCATACAGTATTGCCCTTAATTTCCAACCCTTCACCAGCATATGGAAGTGATGCAACCACAAAATAAAACAATTACACCTTTGATCTTGCATCTTTTACATAGTCGATTAACCTCTCTGATGTCTTTACAAGGAATCACCTGAATACGGGCTACCGTATAACACCTTCAATTCCCAGATGCCAGTTGACAGAGCACGCACCAGCCAGCGCGGGAGACAGGGAGGCGGCAGCGGCAGATCGCTCCCTGGCACTGTTGGATACTGCCCCCTTTTGCCCAACAGCAAGGCAACAGCCCCTGCTGCACACTGAAACTTTGCCCGGCATCTATTTGTTTTCGGGAAGATATATTCATGCAGATGGTCTTGTTTAACCCTAGTGTGTCTGTTCGCACGATTATTTGTCCTGACTAAAATAGAAATCTATTGTTCGAGCCATGTTTAATATCACAGAGTGAGCCTGCTCCCCAGGAACTTTCCCTCTAACAGGGCCCTATCATGTCTCAGCCCAAGTCAAGCAGCACTTTTACAACTGACTACAAGGCAAGAAGAAAAGAATTTACAGTCGGGGGGAGGTATGTTCCCGCAGGTCAGCTGTCGGCCTGGAGAATAAAGGGCAATCACAGTGGATGACCAAAGCCATTTTGTCTGGGAACTTTTTTCATCTTACTGCAAAGCGACTAAAATTCCACAGCAGGACTTGTATCGAGCTTTTCTTGGGCTACCCACATTCCTACTGAACCCATCCCCATGCCATCATTCCCAGTCAATGTGAGCTGATCAAGGCCAGTTTGCTAACAGTAGTTTTCTATGCACATCCTCAATCCCCCGCATCTCTCTGTCCAAGCCTTTTGTCCTCTGGGGTTGTGCTTTTTCACTTGCTGGAGTTTGCACATTTTCTCCTCCCTGGTTGCCCCAGCTTTTTGCAGGAAGGGAGGGAGGTCACGGAGGCAGCCACTGCCAATTCCATCAGCCTAACAGGATGGGGGGATGAACAAAGCAAATATCTATATTCTGAAGGGTGGGATCTCTCTCTCTCCCCCATGACTTTAGGATTAGTGTGTCCCTGGCAGGGAAGGACAAAAATTTAGCCTCTTTAATGAAAGAAAACAAGATAGAGATAAAACCAGAACAGCTTGCCTAGACTTCCCTGAAAATTCAAGCAGCATAACATAAAACACAGAAATTCCCTGCTATTGCCTAGTACTGAGTCTACTTATCATCCAATCCAATCAGAAAAGTTTTAGTGCAAAAGGAGAAAAAATGAAAGATATGGATGATTCGAGTGTCTGTTTAAAAAACACATCCACTGCCACTTTGTCTGCAGTTATGACCAGTTTTCTACCTCAGGTGCTTACAAATCAGATGTATAATCACAAGAGTACTTTTCTGTATGAGTAGTTTGTTGCAGCTACCCTTACTCCTCCTCCCTGCCTTCGCTCACCTGGGATCTCTACAGATCTCAGCAGCAGTAACAATCAAAACCCATTACAACTTCTAGCTTTTTTGGTTTCTATTTTGTTCACAGTGCAGTCAGTCTGGGGTCTTAGCCCACCCCTGAACCCATCCACAGGCAAAGACATCAAACCTCTTGCAGCTCAGACTATAATTTAGGAAAAGAAGTATTTTCTGTAATGAGAGGGAACACTTACAGAACAAAAAAAGGAACTTTAATATAGTTCCTAACCGATATATCCATACATAAATAGTTTCAAGAAAAAAGAAATGGGGGAAAAAAATAAATGTAAACCCCAAACAAAAACGAATAAATAACTTAGGAAAAAAACCCCAACAAAACAACAAAACAGGACCTGGCATCTACCATGTTTGGAAACCTTTTTTAAGGACAGGAAAATATCTAAGAGTCTAAACTGAGCCAACAGAGGACAGTGAACCTTTAGGACTCAGATATTCCTCTATACTTAATGCTCCACGTAAAAGCCCATGAAAAACAGGTTCAGGACCGAGTTGGTAAGCACACCTTTTGTTTGTTTCCTCTGAGGCGTAACAGTAAGCGTGTTCCTGGGCAGCACCAGGAGCAGATGGTAGTGCTGGAAAATACAGCTCTCCAACTTTGGTGTGGATACTGGAGCTGGATCGACAAAGGTTGTTTCTGGAAATCCTACCCCCCATACACTCCCCGTAAGTTTCTAACAATGCGCGGAGCTAAGGAGCAGCACAAGGCTCTCTGCTTCCCTCTCCCTCTCCCCTTCGCTTTTGATCTCCATCAGGACGTGAGCTGAAATTTAATGGGCCACCCCTACCACAAAGACAAATTACCATCTGAAAAACAAAAATCATTAATATCCCTTCGTCTAGGCTATCCGGCTTCCCACCACTGCATCCCTTCGCTCCCGCCACAGCCCCCCTCAGCGGGTTTAGGAAGAGCTGGGAAGGTGGCGGGGAGAGAAGGAAGAAAAAACACCTCCACTGCCACCTCGAAGCTAGCGTGCTCTCCAGCGCTGCCGGACTGCGAACGCAGCGACAAGAAGAAAAAGCCCCTTTGGCTCCCCGGCGGGCAGGGGGACGGCGCGCCGGGCACAAACACACCCCCACGGCCCGCAGGTCGCCCCGGCCCCCCATCACCGGGCGCTGCGCCGGGGGCGGCGGAGACGCGGATCACCCCGGGGGTTCCCACCTCCCCGGATCCCCTTCCCAGCGCCGCCCGCTCGCCCCGACCCCGCCAAGTTGGGAAGTTTGCGCGCCCCCCGGCCCGTCCCGCCGCCCGCCCCCCGGGCCGCCGCTGCGCTTACGGGGTGGCCGCCGGGCTCCCGGTGCGGGGCTCACCGGCACATCGCGCTCCGGCTGCCGCAGGAGCGGGGGCAGCCGCGGCGCGGTTGGGCTNGCTCGGCTCGGCTCGGCTCGGCGCGGCGGGGCTCGGCTCGGGGCGAGCGGGGGAGCGGAGCGGCGGCTCTGCCCAGCCCGGCGCTCAGGGAGTGCCGCCTCGGGCCATGCGAGCGGCGGCGGGCAGCGTCCCCGCGGTACGGCCGGAGTTGGGACCGAAGTCCTCCCGGGCGCTCCGCTGTCTCTTCCAGGCGGCTCCTATCAGCACGGCTTCAACTCTTTCCATCGGAGACCGAGGGGAGGAGGAGAAGGAGGCGGAGGAGGAGGAGGTAGGGAAGAAGGAGGAGGGAGCTAGGGGCTGGCAGCCCCAACTCGCACTGATGTCAACTAATATATTCAAAGTTCAACAGGGCATTTCTCTAGCAAGCGAATCGCCCTCGCCGCCCTCCCCGCTGGTCGCAGCCGGTCTCCCCGGGCCGGTGGGGCGTCCTGCGGAGCACAGCTGCGCTCCCCGGCCGGACCCTGCGGAGGGGGGCCGGCGAGGCCGGCCCGGAGAGGAGGTGGTGGTCGAGGATGGGGGACGGCACACTTTTCAGGCGGGCAGGTTCAAGTGCCGCCGGTGTGGGGAGGGCTGAGGGTGGAGGTGAGGCACCAGGCAAGAGCGAAAATAATCCACCGAGCGGCGGAGCGATGTTTGTGTTCAAATCCAGCCTCTTCCCTCCCTGCTGGAAGGGGCAGGGCCGGCTGCGTTGCTGTGGCTGTGATGGGAGAGGGGCGCGGGGAAGCGGCTGCGCTGGGGCTCGGAGAGGCTCCGCGGGGCTCCGGGCTCCCTTGCGGCCCCCGCGGCAGCGGCCGCCCGGACATGCCGCCCGGCCGGGGCTTGCATCGACCCCGGAGTGGAGCGCGGTCCCCTGCCCGTGACTGAGCCCCTCACTCGGGCCCGGGGCTGTGGCCGCGTCTCCCCGTGGCGATGTCCCCTTGTTTGCCGGAGGCTAACGGGGTCGAGATGAACCTGGGGAGGAAAGCGGCAGTTTTCTCACGCCAAAGCACAGACAGCGGCGGAAAATCCGCGACGAGGAGAGTACGCGGCGCGGAGCGCACAGGAGAAGCAGCGCTGTCCCTCCGCGGCCCCAGCGCTGCCCGGGGGGGATCGCTCCGAGGCCGGGGGCGGCTGCATCGAACGTGGTTTTGGGAAGGCTGATGTCCCCGCGGTGATGCACAGCGCCTGAACGCCGTTAGCGGCAACCGCATAAAGCCATAGGATGGACCCTGCTGATGGACAAGCGGCCCGGCAGTCAAAGGATAAAAACACATCTGGGCTGGTCTAGTGACATTTAAGAATCGCCAAAGAAGAGCTTCAGTTATTTATCAGCTGAATCCCCAGACAGAATGGCCTGCACTGAAGCCGTTGCATATGTATGTGTGCATACAGAATGAGGCTGGGTTTTTTTCCTTCTGTAAACTGATCCTGTCATTCATGTTGACAGTATGTTATAGCTATATAAAAACAGTGTAATTGTATGATGGCTCATCAGTGCTATGACAGCCAATTGTGGTGGCAGTGGGTGTGCTCCCAATTCTCATCTCGGAGAAGTAACTGCATATATCCGCTGAGATGATCATTATACAACATGTAATTGTTTGCCTGTTCATAATTTCTCAGTTTTTCCTTCATCAAGGAACTATATCACTACATCTGCTCATGCAGTAATGCATTTTTGATACCTTGAGTGAAGCAGTCAATAAATTATTTATATGCATAATATTTTTTATCTGCTTTCCATTTAAAAACTCATACTGGAAAGTATAGGACAGGTAAAGGATACAAAACAATTGCAATTTAGCTACGTATTCTGCTCAAAACTCAAACTCTGGTAGAAGACTTGAATCAGGTATAGTCTAGAAAGTGCTGAGCAAACTGCCCCATTCACAGCAGCATCACATTTGTGCCTTTTTTCTTCCCCATCTTTCCTAACACTGAAAAAACCCTACCCCTCTAGCTGATTTTTTTTGTAATAGTATCTTCTTAGAATGTTGTCGTAATTTACATGTGAATAAGTAAGTAACATTTCCCTCCATTTCTTTAATATACAGGATGACATCTTTCAATTTAGTGAAGTGAATTTTAAATAATGATGTACAACAGCCTGGGTGGACAGAGCAGAACACAGGGAAGGTTGGGCTGTGTGCCGGGACACCAGTTGTCTTCTTTTTCAGTTTTACTGTAGAGCAAGTCATTTGGTTATCTAAGCCTCAGGGATAGGTCACCTCACCAAATGCCACAACTACACATGTAATTGCCAGAAGACAGCTCAACCTTTGCTCCTCCTAAGACTTCCAGATGCCACACTGAGCATTGAATAATACATAACTAAATGTCTATCAACATTTAAAGATCTAATGGATAGTAGTTTTCTATTAAAGAAAAGATTGTTTGTCCTAAAATCTTCTGTAATTTTCCTGCCAATACTTTGCTGTTTCCCCCACAAGGCTGGGAGTAATTCTGTTGGTCATGTGCGTGTATGCATTGCTCAAACACTTACTACTAAAATGTGCACGTAAAGAAAAGTTTTATAATGTTTCCATGGACAGTCAGGTCCTGACACCTTAATGCCTTTACACAGCATGGTATCTGGGAAATCACTGGCCAGACAGGGAAACTACTCAAATCCTTTTAGTAAAGGGCTTGTGACGCAAAGCGGTACAATTACAATTCTATGAAAAAGAGAAATGTCGTGGGAAAAGTCAGGGTATTGCATGTGAAGTGATCTGTATCAATTTGTTTCCAGTCTCCAAAGGAGAGGATGTACCGGGTTCCTGTTCTGGGTTTGGCGGAGGCCGAGGTCATGGCAAGATTCATCACAGTTGCTCGCAGAGGTGTTGAACTGTAACCCTGTCCAGAGCCACCGCCGCTGGAGAAACGCCCTTTCCGCAGGAGAAAGAGACGCGGCCGGTGTGGCTGAGGCGGTGCGGGCGCTCGGCGCGGCTCTCACCGCTAGAGGCTGCTGGTGCCTCCCGGAGCGCCGGCCCCGCGCACGCCGCTCCCGGTGAGCCGGGACCCGCACCCCGTGAGCCGGGACCCGCACCCCGTGAGCCGGGACCAAGCATCTCGTGAGCCGGGACCCGCACCCCGTGAGCCGGGACCCGCTCCCCGTGAGCCGGGACCCGCACCCCGTGAGCCGGGACCCGCTCCCCGTGAGCCGGGACCCGCACCCCGTGAGCCGGGACCCGCACTCTGTGAGCCGGGTCCCGCATCCCGTGAGCCAGATCCCGCACCCCGGGAGCTGGGACCCACACGCCCTGAGCCGGGACCCAGAAGCCCTGAGCCGGGGCCCCGCACCCCGTGTGGGTTCTGTAGCATCCGTGTGAGCAGCCTGCCTGGCCACCCAGGGCCGCGGTGGGTCTGGCACAGGCGTTTCGGGAACATTGTAGGGAGAAGGGGCTCCCACTGCTTGCAGGGAAGAGAGGCCGCCTTTCCTGCCTTCAGACTCAGCGGTGCAGAGCACGGAGAGGGACAGAGGAGAGTTCAGGAGAGCGGAAACACGCTGCAGGGAAGAGGAACAGGACTCGGATGGGACCGCTTTGGGTTGCAGGGCAGGAGGAGGCAGGATAACAGGTACAGCTGGGCTCTTGTGGGAATGAGGACCTGCCAGTGTAGAACAGAGCTCTCTGGCAAAAGAAGAGACCAAACCTAGGCTTTTTTGTGAGTCGGGTCATCCAAAGACAAATTGCAGACACAATGGTATTTTTGCAGCCTAACCACAGCAGTCTGTTAGCCTGCGTTTGCACACAGGTCAGTCTGTTTATGACTGAACTGACTGCACAGACCTGCTTGAGCTTAAGCTGTTTTGGGCATTCAGATCAGCTTTCCCGGTAGATGTTTTAGAGGGAGATCTAGAGGAATATCAACCCTGGCCTCATTGTCTGGAGGCTAGGCAACAGCATTGACTCACACTTGATGTCTGGAACATGAGTCCACACTAGTAGCAGTCTGATTAGAATATTATTTCTGCTGTAGATACCCAGACCATTTCACGCAGACTGGCAGTGCATACATCATTGGCAAAAATTTTAAACTGTGCTGGAATTTAGAGCTGGACACATATGTTCAGACAATCACTACACTGGCCTACTACAAGTTTTTATTTCCCCATAGCACTGTAAGGAAAGAAACAGAGTTGCCATGAAAAAAAAACAGTGAAAATATATGCAGCAGACTATCTCTATGCTGATTCAAATGCCTGACCCCGAGTGGAGCCCAAATGCCCTTCTACTGCAGTTTCCTCAAAAGAGAAAAAATACATTTCTAAACACAGTATCAGCAAATACTCAGAAGCAATGGCATGCAGCAATAGCAAGATAAGCATTATCTTGAATACTGAGATCTAGATCTGAAGCCAAATGGCAATTAGCCATAAAATATTTAGGTGTATGGCTTTTTTCCTGAATTTAAAATAAATTGCTAAATAGCCACGGTTGTGGTTTCCGGGCTCAGTCTGGTGGTGACAGTAACATTTTAATTTTTACTAAAGATAAGTCAAATTTAAATCCATGACACTAACTAAAAGTCAGATAACCTTAATGCAAGAGAATACAAATGAGCTCCCTGGAGAAAAGACACTGTGATGAAACAAATAGAATAATATATAAGAATGACTTGACACTGTCACCAGAGTGATGGTATTTAACTTCTTTGGTAAGAAATTAAATGAGCTTAAACTGGGACAAGTGCTTTTTTTTTCCTAGAATTGCTTCTGAAGCCTACAGACAAGTGCTATACAGTTGTTTTCCCCCCTGAAGCCAGGGGCCAACCTTCGCATGTCACTCGACATGAAAAAGTCAGCAAATGTCATCACACTTCATAAAGGCAGGCCTGAGTATTCCCACTGAGTTTCACAAAAGTAGAAAGTTCCCTCTTTTCAGACAAAGACTTGTGAAACATAAAAGTTGTGTTGACACAATGATACACTAGGAGGAAGGGAATGTTAAACTGAGCCACTTCTTGTTGCCCAGTTAAGCATCCACACTGAGGTAAGATCTACAGCACCTGGCAGTCACCTATTTGTTGGCAAATAAAAAGAGCAGTGAAAAATTAGTTTTTAACAACACCATTAGGAGGTTTAACACTACATCAAAACTTGTTTTCCCCTCCCCTCTAACTCAAGCCTAGTGACTGTGCTTATTGTATATTACTTTTGCCTTGAGACTGGAAGTGTAAAACCTAGCACTGAACACCTTTATGGTTCTCCTAGAAACATATCATCTGAGGGACTGAAAACTTCCTTGGTAAATACAGGTAGGATCTTTATTTTTTTCCCTGGGAAGTAGAGGTACCTTTACAATTAGCCTTAACCTTTATTTAAAGACATGTTGTTTAGCACATCAGACATCTCACTAAACACTCTCCAGAAAAACCACATTTTAATGGAAAGTGAATTCAGGACTGTTGACAGCTTATCTGCTGACTTCATATCCCACCTTAGGCAATTCAGCTGAAAGATGAGCTCAACACTGCAAGTTCCCATTACAGCGTTTGCAGTATCTTGTCCTATTTTAATTTTCCCTTAAAAAGCTAAATTAAAAAGCTTTACAGGGACCCTCTTATACAACCAACTGTTATGTCCAGCAAGCTGAAAAGTCTGAGTCTAAATGGGAGTAGGTTTTGAAAGTATTAATATTCCTTCCTCCATTTGCTTACATGAGGACCAATGTCTTGATAATGCAACTAGCAGTGTCTGGTTTGGAAAATGCAATTCTCAGTGTAGTGGGAATGTGAATGTGCTGATAAAATTGAGTATCTGTTCTGCAGATTGTACTTCTGCTGTAGTATTTGAAACCTGCAAAGGCATTCTGAGGATTTAAGAAGTTCACAGTGCTCAGTTAATACAGGGACCTTGCATACTTCCATGTTTTTAATGAACTTAACTAAAAAAATATTATACCTACTCAGTCCATGATATTCAGATGCTTATAATTCAAATCAAAACCAATCTAGTTTCAAATCTCACCCACTTTAGCCACAAGTCTGTTAAAACTAAAATATCAGGAGAAAAAAATATTTTTAAAATAAAACTTTTTTAGTCTTTTCAATCAAAATATAAAGTGCTTTCAAACACATACTTTCATCTTTAGGCAGAGGCCAACCAGTTTAGATTTCAGCCTTACATTTTGCAGGTTTTCAGATGAGCATTGAAAGTAAGGCCTTAGAGCAGAAACTGTATTGTAGCTTCATCTACAATGGTTGTGATGAAGTCACCAAGTCTTTCATCTCTTAAGAAAGAGGCCCATTGGAACTGATGCAGACAGGTCAATGATTTTTGGGAAAATGTGGTTCCAAATACATAGACAGGTTAGCTATAATTTCAAGGTTGAGACATTTCCCAACAACAAACTTGACATGTCGTGAAAAAGCTCTTCCTTCTCCTTTAGGGAAATGTAGCATATTGTAGCCGTGTTCCCTCTTGAACTGCAGTGTCCCTCTTTGTGACTTGGCAATGCAATGGAAGGCTCTGCATTAGGGAAGAGTTGGAGGTCTCCCACAGAAAGGCCTCTCCGCCCTTTTCACTGTTTGATTCAGTGAGGCAAGGTGGCTTCCCACCCACACAAAGAGAAGTGTGGTGGAAGAAGTTCTGTGATGAAGGAGAATGTTGAGCCTAGGTTGAGAAGTAATATGTTAAACATGAATATTCCTTTTTATTTTGTTATTGGTAAACCTAATCACCAGGAAGAGGCTGGGCTGGATGTTTCTACAGTGTGTAGCCTGTTTTTGTTAGAGAAAAAAGCTGGGAGACACCTCTTTTCTTGCAGTACCTCAGCAAAGAGATGGTGGCACACTGCAAACCTTGCAGTAACAGAAAGCCAAGCACTGTCCCATTAGGCTGCACTTAATGGAGAATGCCTGCTTCCCTTCACCAGAAGTGCCAATAAAGGGAAATGATTGCAGCACAGTGGGTTAGTGCACTGAGAGAAGCTTTCTGCTTTGTATTTTCAATAATTAAAAACACTGTAACTACTTCTTAAAAACATCACATCCTTCCTTCAGGCTTGGCCATCAGAAGATATGAGGTGGCACCTCAATTATAAGGCATAACACAATAGCAAGCAAGAGCTTCCTAGTGCCTTCTGAAGGCACACGGTGCAGCCAGGCAGATCAGGGTGGTTGGAATGGGCAGGGTCAGGTGTTCAGTCAGGTAGTGAGTCCCAGGTATCAAGCAGTGCACTGTTATTCTACTCAGATAATCCCAACCACTTCCTTTATGTGTACGTAATGATATATCACTGATTATCTATTTTCCATGCAAAGTTGTTCATCAGAAATACCTTTACTTGATTAAAACATATTTGGATACGTACAATCAAAATACAGTCTCTCCCTCTATATTAATTAATGTAACGTATACTGCAAAGTACATTGTATACTCAATCTAGTCTAGTGGCCAAAAATATTCCATGAATTCTGGTCAACAATTATCAAGAATTCTATTCCTGCCAGATAAGCTGAAAATTATCACTCTCTGACTAAGTCAATATGTTACCCTGCTGCTATGCCATATGGCCCTGGATGCTGAGACACAACACAACCTCATCAAGTGGCACCCAAACTGGAGGAGTGGAACACTGGAGGGAGCAGGGTTTCCATTTGAAAGGACCTCAACAAACCAGAAGAGCAAGCTAGCAAGAACCTCGTGAGGTTCAACAAAGCCAAATGAAGTTGTGGACTGGGGTCAGAATGTCCCCTGTGCCAGGCCAGGCTGAGGGCTGAGCAAACAGCCCCACAGCTGGAGTTTGGGGCTCACACAACAACAGCTGCTCACAACCTGGAGAGACTCCAGGGAAGGGTGCTGAGGCAGTAATGGAACCACAGCACCTGAGGTAGAAAGAGAGGCAGAGGCCACTGCCTTGCTCAGGCTGGAGACAAGAAGCCCAAGACAGGATGTAGCTATGGTCTTCCACTACCTTAATCCACTGGAGAAGACAGACACAGACATTTCTCAGGGGTGCACAGCAAAAGAACAAAAGGCAACAGTCACAAGCTGCAGCAAGGGAAATACTAATTGGGAAGGGGAAAAAAATCATCTCAGTGGGACTAGAGCATGGCTGAAACAGGGGCCCAAGGGTCTGTTCAGTCATCACCCTTGGAGATTCTCAAAACATCTCAAGTCTTGGAATAATTTGATCTCATTTTTAAGCTTGTCCTGCTTTGAGCAGAAGCTTGGAATACAGAACTCCAGATATGCCTTCCAACCTAAAGTTTTCTATGAATGTATCTCACAAAATGCAGTTCTGTAAGATACTAAGTATCCTTTCCACCAGCTATAGAAGGTACTCAAGTATTAGCAGAGGTCAACAGAAATGGCTTTTTACAGCAGTGACCTACCTAAATCTCAGTTCTGATTTGATTTGATTGATCAGGATAAAAGCAATCAATTATTAGATTGCCTATATATTATATTCAGATTATCGTAACATGATGAAATATACAAATATTTTCACTCTGCTCTCCTTTTCTTCAAAAATGTGAGATTCAACAGTGATAATGAAGGAAGAAAAGACAAAAGATAGAAACTCCTCTGCCCAGAACAATGAGTGGAACTGCTACATTTCATGTAAATATTATCATGGATCTATGATACAATCATTTCTACAGTCAGCAGGCTCATAATATTCCTTCCTCATCAAAACACATAGGGTAACTCATACAAGTAAAGGGTTGTAGGCATGCAAATTAATTTGTAGTAAGATGGTTAAAGTTCTAAATCATGTATTAAATTACTTCTATTGTACAAGTTTAACTTCATTTTCCAAACTAGTCACATGCAACAGAGATGCAGTAATGTAGGTATTCCAGCTGCAGAGTGATTAGCTGCCGGTGCCTTCTAAAACTAGATTTGTAAGTCAGATCATTGGAAAGATCAGTGGTTTGTTTCCTGGGTATCATGAGACCAGAGAGGTGGAATATTGGCAGAAGATTAGGTTTATTTTGTGTATGTGTTTGAAATATTTAAACAGACTAGGACAGAAATCAACTTACAGGGTCATAAACCCTGATCCAGCAAAGCAAAAAAGTCATATGCAAGCTCATCTCAGGTGTACAAGGAGCACAAATACAGATTTATCCTTGAACAGGGGCCCAAACTCCCATTAAAGTTCAGGGAAGGACAGTGATATTCAAGCACTTGCTTAAAGATAGGCATGTGCTTAAATGCATAATGATCTGGGGTATTTTTACTTGCATATCCCCGAGTATAAAACAGGGAGATTCCACCATCTTTGTTAACATTGAAGGCATTTCTGCATCTCCTTGTTTCTATACAGAACTATACTGCTGGCACTTTTCATTTTCCCACAGAAGAAAAGTAGCATTCCAATATGAGTTGTCAGCCTGGGTCTGATTAAATCAGAGAAGTTAGCCACCAGTTTCTGTAGGGGTCAGATTTGGCTATAAATATTTATTCTAATGAATAAATATATTTGGACTCTTAAGATGCTTTGGTTGAAAGGTAACGACTTCTGAACAGTCTGATTGTGACCAATATATACAGTTAGAGATGCCAGTCAGTACCTTTGCCTCCCTCAGGATCTTTTTCCTTTATTGTTTGTCGGTTTACCTGTGAATGCCCATCACAGTTACAGGCTCTGACTCAAGAGCTGTCATTAATCACTGCCTAAGAACACTGCACTGGGTAAGCAAATGCATCAGATGCTGAGCTGAAGCAGCAGTACTCAAAACTGTCATTTGCTCCTGACATGACAAGGGAGAAGATTATCCAGCCTAAGTACCAATAATTTTTCACTGCATGATTTGAAACAAGCTTTTGAGAGTGGTGCCACATTGCTACAAATGATGGCACTGAGGTTTCATGAGATTAAGTGGTTGGCACTGAAACACCATCCTGTACCTCAGTGCATGTCCTGCCTTACACCCACTTGTACTTACTCAGAGGTGATCAGTTGACGAGCCTGAATAACACTGTTAGAATTTAGGTTCTCTCAGCTCCCAAGTCTGAAAGCTAGGTCTGAATAATCACTTCTTTTGACAGAGCCAGATACATTTTATGAGAGCTCAGATTCAATTTAATCCAGATTGTCACCTGTGTTCCATCCCTAATTCCCCCTCTGAACAGCAAGAGGAAGAAAGGAAAGATCTTTGCATAGGTGTTCAAGTATTTAGCAGTTCAGTTTCCAGGCAATCAGCAAATGCAGCAGTTCTCAAACTCCAATCTGCAAAGACCACTGCTGCCAGAGTAGTAAAGCATCTGTCAGTCTTAGGGCTGTGATGTTTTGCTGCTGCTTGGAGCTCAGGTCAAGATTCATCTAGGATTTCCAAAAGCTTTTTCAGGTTTGTTTTTTTTCCCCTTTTTCCTGGAGCTTGGTGGTTTTGTTTTGTTTGGCATTTAGTTTTTTGTTTGGGTTTTTGGTGTTTGTTTTTTTTCGACCAGCTCTGAAATAAGCCTATTTCTTTGAGCTGTTTCTGTATCAGGTATCTCTGGCAAAAATCCAGCTATGAGCAAACTTTCAGCCACTGCTGAAAACAAGAGGGCAACAAACAAGAGGAGAGAACCAACACGCTGAGTGACCTAGAGAGAAAATTATATGTCTGCATGCAAAAAGGTCCCAGTAATAAGTGTAAATTCCTAACACTTCTGCCAAGAGAATGCTGAATGACAGCAGATGCAGGGTGCAGCAAAGCAGATACACACCTCCTGTTGAAGGAAGCTCAGCTTCATATTGTTGCCAACAGTCACTCTAATTTTGCTTAACTGTTTTATGGTAACTCCAGTGTATGTCAGAAACTATTGAGAAAAAGGCTGTGACACTGGAAGGAAAAACAGAATCCATGAAAGATCTGAGGTGCAGATTGTGATGATACAGTATTTGAAAATCAGTAAATTCATGCATTACTGTTCATATTTGCCATGTGGTTTCAGCAAGAGATAATATTCTTCCCACACAGTGTTCAAACTGTTCATTAGTGGATCTTGCAGCAGCTGCTGTTTTGCAGCCAAGGAATGACTGCACTATCATGGCAGGCAAAGGATCCCAATAGCTCCCAAAGTGCTGGGGCATTTTGCTATGTGGAGTAAAAAGTATATAAAGAAATATATTTCTAATTTATTACCTTTTACACAGATGTGTGCTTTATGGGAAAAACTTGATACAACTAATGCAAATTTCACTTTAAGACTCACCCAGGAATTCTTTAAGGTCAACTTGTAGTCTGTCTATTTTGAAGAACCCCATATTACTGCCAAACTGGGAATGGAAGCCGAACAGCTGGTACAAATGGCACCCTTCTTCCCATGTCTCCCATATTATAACTTTAATAAACTGGTATGTGAGTTACCACAAGATTCCATGTCCTGCTTATTGTTTGCTGTGCTGATACACGGGCGCATCCAGAGGTGATTTTTCATGTGTCATCAGAAATGTTACAAGACTGGATTGGTTTTGTAAATACAAGAGATTACCTAAGTGATGGAGGATTCCTGTCTCCTATGCATACAAGAATAAAAAGGAAGGGCAGGAGAGAGAGAGAACAAAGCACTACGTACCAGATAAAAGAGCTGGAAACCTGAATTAATTTGTGGAAGCAATAACATTTTTGTCAGTTATTCCTCCTTCCTGAAGGATGGAACCTCACTGATTGAAAGATGCTCAGGTCAGATATGCTTTCAATTGTCAGCAGGTAAGTTGGCATAGCCCTTGCAAAATCCAAAATCACGTCCCTTTTGCATCCCCTGTTGTTTTCCAGGGCTGCACTCAGCATAGCGTATAGGAATTGTCATATGTTATCAATTTGGCAATCTCTTCAGATCAGTATCCTCTCTAATTGCAGTGTCATAATCTGGTACTTTAAGACTGCTTTAAATCTCAAGTTAATCTCTTAAGAGACTCGATACTTCTCTGGAGCACATGCTTTAAAATTTCTCTGAAATCTGACACAAATTATGCCAATG
Source organism: Cyanoderma ruficeps (assembly GCA_008694505.1). Lineage (NCBI taxonomy): Eukaryota > Metazoa > Chordata > Aves > Passeriformes > Timaliidae > Cyanoderma > Cyanoderma ruficeps. Next base: position 8,853,120 of record VZDJ01000594.1, on the reverse strand, counting down.
CTGGGCAATCTTGCTATAATGACCAAACCCTCTTCAATCTTTTTAAGGTCTGGGTCTCAGCGGCTTCCTGTGACAGTATGTTCCATGCTCAGCAGAAGTGCTCTTTTTTATCAGATGCTTCTTTTTGTGGAATTCTCTGCTGTTTAATTTAATTTCTTGCCCAGTTGTGCAGTAGCTTCCAGCCCATTGCCAGGGCCCTGAGTGCACTTTTAGACCTGAATGCCCTGATCAGCCCTGGAGCCCTCAGTTCCTGCCTGTGACGATGCAGCAGCACCAGTCTCCAGCTCCCCACAGCTCTATCCATGGGTCCTATCGAGCTGATCCCTGTGCCCAGGGAGCTACTGGATGCCTGGAGCTGGAGCTGCCCTGCATACCCCACTGCTCTGATCCCTGGAAAGGGATTTCCTGCCACCTCCAGAACCCAGGGAACTACCAGTTCTTATGGCTCCCTGACACATGTTCCCTGTGAAGCAGCACAACAAAGTTTGTCTTTTCCTTCCCCTCCCCAAATATTTGTTATGAATTCACAGAGGAACCTACTATGAGTAATAGCCCCTCGACCCCATAAGCTGGCAGCACTGACTGCTGCCCTGAGTGGGACATCCCCAGTGGTCGCTCTGCCAAGCAGGGCCAATGTCCTCAGGACCTCTGGACTCCAGGGGCTCCCTTCAGACCTTCCAGCAGCACCTTCCCCAAAAACATTCTTGTCCCTTCACAATGGATGAAGGGACCATACCTCTGCATCAGACAGTGACAGGGACCCGATGGCCAACCAGAGACTTCCTGCCACACTCAGGAGATACAGCCTAAAGCTTCCCCCGAAAAACCCAGGAAATCCTCTCATAGGTTCTCTGAATCAGTTATAAATGAGCATGTGGAGCTCTGAACACCATGATCTGCCATCACCCCAAGGATGACAGACGCCGTGCCTCCAGCCTTACCTCCTCCAGGATGACAGCCAGCGGAGAGCTCCCGAGATGGCAGCAGGACCCGGCTCCGCCTCCTGCACGCCCGGACTCCTCAGGGCACCACAGCTGCCCCGAGGGAAGGGGGATGTCGGCCCGCCTGTCAGGGGAACAGCCATTGTCCAGGGAGCGCACCAGGGCCTCCGGCTGACAGCGCTGTCCCTCAGGCGACTCCCCCTGAGGGGAGATTCCTCCTGGGGAGCGACTCCCCTTGAGGGGAGACTCCTCCTGAGGGGAGATTCCTCCTGGGGAGCGACTCCCCCTGAGGGGCATCTCCGGCCAGGTCTGCTCATCCCGTCTTTGTGCCAGCACAGACAGCAGCGTCTCTACGTCCTTCCCGTCCAAATTTAGCTGCGTTTTGGCTGAGATGCCTGAGGCCCTGGGAGAATGCTGGGATTGTCGTTCACACAGAAGAGGTGCACGGCTTTAGCTCTCCAAAGCCCAGGTATGGTCTCAGATGGCAACACATCACGTCTTCACTGAAGGTTTTTGTGGTGCAGAATGGTAAAAATTGATTTATTATACTCAGGGAACAGACCCAGAGAGGGGGAGATTTTCACATCGCAAGACAAGAGTCCAACCCTTCCCAGTCATGCTCTAAAGCCATAGCTACAAGCTCATCCTTACTCTTTGCTGACAGCTCTCTAATGAAATGTGTTTTCTCTAGTCTAATCCACTACATTGTGTCCTGCGCCGAGGTTGTCAGCTCATTGTAACAGCTCTGGTTCAGGTTTTGTTCTCTTTTTAAATAACAGTGAAACAAATTCATCTGTGAGCTATGGATTAATAGCTGGCATGGATTTGGGCCAAAGCACTTGAATGCATTCATGAAATTTCACTTCATCCCTGATGTCTTTTCCTCAAGAATAATTTAAATTTTCAATTCTTTCTTTTATCTTTGTTGTGTTTCACTTGCTTGTAAATACACATAATACACCCTGATTTTGTTTGCATGTTGTTTGTCTTTCTCGGGAAAATAGATAAATAATTAATTGGCGAATAAGAGACAAAGTGGTGTTGGAGTTATGCCAGATCTAACCTTGGGTCTTCTCTGTTTCTTTATTGTCATTGAGGGAAAGAGAAATGAAACAAAGAAACAAGAACATTTAAGCATGTGATAAATTACTAGCTGTAAAGAAGAGCATTAAGGAAAACTTCCATTCCAAGAGCATCTTTGGCTTATTTGATAGAGTGCTGTTGTCAGGTGTATTTGGATAGTTTTGGATGGAGAATGATAAACAAATGTTGTTTGTATGATAATTAAATACAGCTATCTACAACTACCAGTCAAGATCAAGTTCAGAAATTTCAGCAGCAGAAGCACAAATTCTTAAACTGAAGGAGGAACTCCTTCATCTAGAAATGAGCAACAGTCTCTGCAACCAGCTGTAAAAGGGAAACATTCAGTACACTGCAATTATGCCATGCATCATAACCTCTACAGTTATGTGCAGAGTAAATGTAGACTGATCATTATTAGCTTCCAATTTTTCTGAAGAATCAGCCTAAGTACCTCACATAAAAGAAAATAAACTCATTAGAAGATGATGAAATAGGAAAAAAAATCTAGGTTTCTTTTTTTTTCCTTAAGTAGTTCTCCTCAATTGTGTCATTGTGGATCCTTGGTTAGCACTGCCTGGAAAATGGGCAGTTAAGGAGACCTTATTTTATACAGAACAACCTGAAATGGCAGGGGAAAAGAAAAATATTTTGATTCCTAAACAGAGCGGCTCTGCCTCCTGGGAACTCTAGTCCAGGTATTGCAAAATTATATTCTTCATTGTAGGTCAGGTTCCCTGTAATAAATAAGTAGATCAACATGCCCTCCTCTTCCCTCCTCTTCCCTGTACTTTATTTGTACAGGGAAATGGTGCATCACAGCAGTCCACAACACACCAAAGGGATAACACAGCCTAAAAAGAACAGTGTAAGGCAATCAAAATAAATATATGAATGACTAAGTAATGTTGCAAAATTGTAATAGTAGGACTATTATCACTGCTTCAGCTGCATTTTTCTGCAGAGAACAAGCACCATTGACCAGAAGCATTTTTAATTAAAATAGTTCTATAAAAAGCACAGCTGTTCACCTAAACCAGACCAGGTACTGTCTTTTGGTCAGATTTCCTGTTGGCAAATTGAGCAGACACTGCTTCTGCCTGCTTCATTCTCAGCCCCTTGTGAATCAGATTAAATGACAGAGGCTGCTCCCTCCAGTTCTCATATATGAATTGAAGTACTAAGATGCCTTTATGGTCATGATCATGCCTTCTAGCAGAGATTGCTTCTCCAAGAGCTTCATGGGAACAACCCTCTTAGAGAGAAAGGAAGCAATTTTTTCCTTAGAAAAAATCTGTAGGAGAAAACAGCCTTCTCTAGATTCTGGCACAGTAGGTTAAGTATCATTTAGCAGGCATACAGCAAAGGGCAGGCCTGACTGTTTTCTGACACACAAATCCCATCTTAAATAGGCATTCTGAAGGGAGTGGGGCTTCGTGGAGGCTGTTGTTTCTGGAGAATTCAAAGGAGCCCAGCATATTGTGCTGGCTGTTCCAGAAACTGGCATAACACTGAAAATTAAGCAACAATAATGAATCAAATCTACTGGAAATGGCAATGTGCTAGGAGAAAGAAATGTAATCCAGTAATGATAATGCTGGCCTGTAGTTTAACAGACTTCAGTGTCCTGATATGCCACAGATTTCCTACATCCATCTTTTAAACCTCTAAGGGTAACTTCTAAGGGATTAACACCTTCCAATGCTGGTTTTATCAATAATGGAAACACTTTCAAAAGTTCTGGGTCCAAAATTAGAATGTACAATAGTCTTTTTTATAAGTTTAGATTAGTGCAATGCTCCTAGATTGCGGATTCCTGCATCACCATTGTTTTAAATTTGATAGGATGAGTGAATCTAAAGGGTGTTCATGTCTAGTTTTAAAAATTTAAATGCAATTTGGGATTTTGAATGCAGGGATCTCAGCCTACTTAATGCCCACCAGCAAGGCCTGAGATCCTGGCCAACTAATCAAAACCCTTACTTTAAAAAAGCTAAAAATAGAAAGATACAGAAGAAATAGGTAGGAGAGGAAAAAGGTCCAGTAGAAAGAGCAACAGGACAGACACTGACCTATTCTCACTGGTGATTGGTGACAGAAACTGAGGAAATGGCATGAAACTGTGTCTGGGAAGGTTTAGGTTGGATATTAGAAAAGGTTCTTCACCCAGAGAGAAGGTGGTTGGACACTGGACAGACTCCCCAGGGCAGTGGTGACAGCACCAGTCCTGGCAGAGCTCAAGAAGTGTTTGGATACTGTTCTCAGGAACATGGTGTGATATCATGGGGTGTCCTGTGTAGGGCCAGAAGTTGGACTTTGATGATCCTTGTTGGGCCCTTTCCAACTCAGGATATTCTATGATTCAATGAACAGGAACTCAGTGCTTGTTCAGATTTAAGCCAAAGCTGGCAAAAATAATGAGTCCCCAAGGTTTTCCTCTAGAGCCTGATCTGCTCCAGCGGTGCGCTGGTGTAACACCGGTGATGCAGGAAGTAGCCATTAAAAAATGTCTCACTTTCTTTTCTTGACCACCTTAAATCTTCTTCAGTCTTGTTTTTTTTTAATGGACCTTCTGAAGATTTGAATAGCCAATCCCTCTATTAAATGTAAAGAGATGTGAGGTTAATGCAGCACATTCTTTTCTAGTTGTGTTTCCCTTTCCCTTACCACAAATGATTTTAGCAGTACAACTAGGCTTTTTTGTTTGGATTAATCCAAGCCTTTTCCTGCTTTTTATAGACAAATCATTGTTACCTTAGGCAATTTAACATATTGGGCATATGAAATAGTCACAATCATCTTTTTCATCTATGTTTGTATAGCAGCTAACGAAATAGAGCCGTGCTCCATGCTGATGTCTCTGCACAACTATCACAATGTAAATAATTAATAATAACAGTTGTTCCGCACTTGAATAGGAGTCTGTTGTTTGTAAACAAAGAACATTTATTTTCTCTGCATTTCTTATTACATGAAACATAAAATTATCCCAAAGGAAGGAAGCTATCTTACTCATACACTTGTCAAAATTCCTCAGAACCCCACATCAAAAGTGAAAGGTCAAATGGATTTTTAAAATTATTTTAAATATTTTTTACTACCAATGTGGGCAGATAAATGTGATGTTCATGTTAACAAATTTGGCTGCCAAAATGCAATTATAAATCAAACAGGCCTTGTGGTATTATTGCCAACATTGTAAGCGAAAAACAATGAACATATTTGAAAAGAAGGAAATGTAAAAGGGCATCTTACTACAGTATGTAAATCCAATTACAAAAGCAAAACTGTATCAGAAGTCAGCTGTGCTTTTTCCACACAACATGCCTTAAGAAAGGAACATGAGTTGACATTGCAGAAAAATTAACTTATTTTGCTGAGTCTCCTTATGTAATCTTTCTTGCATGTATTGTAATATTTAAGTATTAACAGGAAAAAGACAAAAGATTTTGATTAAAGCTGTGGGTTTGTAATTCCAGAAGATTTGAGAGTCATGATTTTCCATTGCATAAGGCATATCATCCCTCTTGTGGTACAAACACTGAGTGTTTTGATTTATGTCATCCAAATATATCCATGTTCCTTATCACAGAATTACATTATATCTATATGCCAATTAAAGAAAAGGTCCTTGCCCTTAAAATCCTCCTGTAACTACACAATATTAAAAACAAGTTCATTCCAATTTAAAAGTTTGGCATTTATGCATACATAACCAATCAGATACTAATGTGACAGGGAAAAATATAAACTCAAGGTAAGGAAGGTGGAAGATAAGGTGGTAAAGAAGAATTCATAGATGACACATAACTGAACATTTCCATTTCTGTCTTTTTCTGACCACCTCAGGACTGAATCAAGAGGAAAAGGAAAATAAATATTTCTGTAATTACTTGCAACACACCAGTGGGAAGGTCTTCTAATCAGATCAGAACACAATGGTGCAAGATGTTATCTAGAAAAAAGGGGATTCCTCTTCCAAAGAGATGACAGCAGAATGAAAGTGCTTATACCTTAGAGCTCTTGTCTTGAAGTTTGCTAGAAGAACATAAGTGTTTGGTAATTCTCCATTTGGGCGAATTCAGTGAGTCCCACATTGCTCATGTTCTCCTCAGAGCAGGCTTTAAGCATAACCTACTGAAGAAAATACTTGGTGTCCATTTTCTTCTGGAGACTCTGCACACCCAGTCCATCAAACCCTCACCTACAGAGAGGAGCTGCAGTGACAGTAACTCCTGTTACTTACAGCATTAATGTACATGCAGCCCTTTTCCATGGGACTCAGAGGAACCATATGCAAAGTGAGGTGAAAGCTTACACGTGGAAATTCACAGAGGAATAGGTCTGCTGCCAGTGACAGACAGAAGCTTTTGGGTACTTGGCCTCTTAAGGAGTATTTTGACAGCACTGAGAACAGTGTGCCCAGCTGACTTAGAACAGGGCCTGCAAATCTCCCAACAGGATTGGCCCAGGAATTTGACAAAAACGGGTAATGTAGTTCTCTTTTCTTCACTATAGCAGTAAGACTCCTTTCCAAACGATGCTTAGTACCTTGCACTTTCTGTCTTTCCACAGTAACATCACAGACATGTGCCCTGTCATGGTCTCCTGTGTGAGCTGCCCAGATGTATTGCCTTCATAAACTTGGAGAACTATGGCACACTTCAAACCTGCAGCATTTTTCACTGTCGGCCTGTATTTCTCAGGTCACATTTACTGCATTGCCTTGCACTTTTAGTGCTACCATTTGCTGCTTGTCATTGACAAGAGCCTTCAGCAGGTGCTCACTTTTCCTGCTGGATAACTGACAAAAGTGAAAAAAACCTGTCCCTTTCAGCTAAGTTCCTTCTGCAGCATGTGTGGGGATATGAGCTTGAGGTGACCCCGGCAGCATCAGCTAAGCCTGTTCTATTGTTTTATACTAGTTCAACTGGACAAAGCCTTTGTGGAGACTCAGTGCTGTCCCCCTCATATATTTCACAGACTCCAGTGGCTGTTTTATGACCATGCTATCCTTTCTCTTTTTTTTATGTATATTGCTTTTTTCTGGGTTGCTGCCAAGACATGACTTGTTTAAAAAATAAACCAAACCCAGATCCTGGTTTATGTCACCCTAATAACCTCAACTCCGTGGTTTTGTCTCTAGGGTGTAGAATTCATGACATCAAGCCACTTCATAAAATTGAACTGGGTTTGACAGCTCGTGGATTTTGTTCCAAAACCCCTGAAATTAACTAACTTTCCACCAACTAAAATTGTCTTCAGATTCATCCTTTGAGTTATCCTGGAGTCATTTGGTAAGATCTTATAGTTTCCATGAAAAGAAAAATGCATGAAGTCTTCTAGCAGATTTCACCAGCAGTTCTCCAAGCACTTTGCTTGCAAGGAAGAGTACCATTATCTCAGTTTTATAGGTCCTTAACACATCTTTGCATAGGCTTGACAGGATGTTTTTGAACACATTCTTGTCTTGTCACTGCTCATTTCCTCTAAAACTGTTTTCTTAGATGAACAGGCATCTGTTAATATTTGACCATACTTTTTTCCCCACAATCCCTTTCCTTTTTCAGTGTACAGGGTGCTCAGTAGGTGCATAGCTTTTCATATTTTAACTTGCATGATCCATGTGTGTCCCTTGCCTCCCTCCTTGTATGCTTCTCAGACTTCCCTTTGATGTGAGTTATACCTCTGCATGCTGTTTATCATTTAATAGCTTGAGTGCTTCATGGCTGTGATAAGCTTGTCTATTACATAGTAGAACAAAACAGGATGTCTTTCCACTTCGTAGCTAGGGAATATATGGTTGAGTTTCCTATTTTGAGTGCAGAGTTTAGCAGTCAAAGATCTCCTATTTCAGAATAGTCAGCTGTACAGAGCGTTAAGGACTCACTGCACTGCTCCTATTCAATTCAGTTTCTCTTATGAGTGCTCAGCATTTCTACAAATCTGTTCAGATACCAAGTTGGATACTCAGAAACAGAGATATGAACATTTAGAGATAATGTGGGGAAATTTTCATTTAAGCAATTTGCCCAATGTTACAGAGGTCACATTGTATTAACGATAAGAACATCTTTTTCTTTCAGTTATCGCCTGCCTTTAATTATACATCTCCCAACTATTGCAACAAACAGCTTAGGCAATCTGTGAGGAAAAAATAATTGTGTCATTAAAAACCCCATTCCACGAACTGCGTTCAAGGGAGGCTACTAAAATTTTTCAAGCATTCTTAATCTAGCATCTCCTGACTTTTTGAGTGAGTGACTTTGTTCCCTCAGAACAGAGTTTTGTGTGAATGTGTGCAAAATTCCTATTTTTTTTTTAAAAAAAGCAATCTGGACAAAAAAGATTTCCATTTTGAAGGTGACATTCTATCTTTGACATCACTAAAATTCCACATCACCATCCTGGTTGTTGAGACACCAGAATTAACTTATAGAAATAGCAAATTGCCGTCTGTAGATAAGAGTGTGTTGAGGCACATACTGACTGAGAGCAGAAATCTGGGAATCTAATGGCTCTGGGGGAGGGTATGCCTATAGCTTCTGCTGTCCTGCTAGCTCCTGCCTTGTTACCTTACATTTCATCCACCCATTTTGAAAATTCAGTTGCATTTACCTCAATCAATCCATCATTCAGTCCTACACTCTGTTCCCAATGTCCTCATACAATCACAGATTCCTCATCCACCTATGAGTTTTGTCCACCATCCCTACCTGCATCCCTACAGTCTCTCTTAGATCTGCCCTTCACACTGGTTCCTGATCATGTTTCCTTGCTCATCCTGATCTCCAACAGATTGATGTGAGTTCTGATCTGATTCTGGGGGTACTTTTCAGCCTGTGAGCTCCCAAGAGGCCAAAACCAAAGTCAAATCAGGTGTATGCATATTTCAAGAGAAGAAAATGAGAAAACCCAAAAAATTTACACACTTATAACAATTGCCAGAGGTTTGTGACAGGCAACAGTCAACATTCTTTGAAACAGAATTCAGGTCTCCTAACTTCTGCTTTCGGCCTGCAAAACAATCTTGTGCTTATAAGATCTATGTTGAATGATTTATTCATTGCCGCAGTGGAAGCAAGAGGCAAGACCGTGTATTATCCTGACACTGAGCTCCTTCCATTCCCACTGACTTCTGCAGGAGCTTACCCCAATACCCAAGGGGAGACCCAGGTGCACACCAGGGTGCTCCATGTACAGGAAACCTCAAGGCAGAGAACGCTTGGGAGCCATGGTGCTCCTCTACAAAGTGCTGGCCTGGTGCCCAGGGAAGCTGGGACACAGGGCATGACAGGAAGCACATCAACAGGCAAATACAGTGACAGCTTCAGTCATGGTGATGAGGTTGTGCTATGTGCAACCAGCTTAAAAACCAGGAGCCAATGAGCCTCCTGCACAGTCCATTTCACAGATTGTTCACTTTTTTCCCTCACTCCTCTCTGCTTCTGTTTTAGTGGTGTTATTACTATTACTCTCCTCTGCCTCTTTTCCCTTGGCACTCTACCTTTTACCCTTCCTGTTTTTTTCCTTTTCTCTTCAGTACTTTTTCTTTCTGCTTCTTTTGTTTCCCTGTTGATTCTCAGCTGTTTTTCCTCCTTTTTTTACTGTCTCTCCTCCCTGACAGCTAGGGATTGAGCCAAATCCTGCTGAAGTCAATCCATTACATTCAAAGAGTTTAGGATCAAGGTCTTATTCCCGCTTGCTTCTCTGCTTCTTCTACAATCTCGTTTCCTATGCAGCATTCTCAGTGGTGTTTTCCTTCTAAAAGATGGGTTACTGCAATATGCAGGGAAGGAAGAAGGTTTATAGAGAAAATCCTAAGGACCTAGTAAATTCCTTACGGGATTGCTAAATTGCTACTCTGAGTGCACAGCTGCAGAAAGCCAAGGAATTTGATCATAAGATTAGGGGAGTTTTTCATGCTCGCTTCATCACAGCACTGATTCTTTCATATGGCTCTGAGTAGTGTGAGTAGTGGTCTTTGCAAAGACAAGGTCTTCCAGGAAGAAAATCCCTCATTAAACTTTGCCATATTACATGTTGTAGCTGCTGACTGCATAATCATACACTTAATTTAGTCTGCTGATCTTAAGCTCGAACAGGCAGTGTTTAATCACACAAACTAATTCCAGGAAACCTGAAAATGGAGGAAAACCCCCAATATGGACTAGATATTTACTAATATAAAATCCTGTAAATCCACAAGGCATCTCTAATACGTACCATGTATTGTGTGTGTGTGTGTGTGTGTGTCTGTACACATGTAAAAAAAGTAGATACAAAGTTATCTATCTACATATGGAGAGGGAAAAAGTACTGAATATATATTGGATGTATTGGTTATATTCTTATAGGATAGATGTATAAAAATATTTTAGTAGAACATTATCTACGGTAAATATGTGGTGATGGTTGAATGTTAATACATTTTTGGACATAATATGAAGACAGATGCACAGCTACTGTGAATGGATGCAGCTCCACTAAATACAGAGGCCAGTAGTGCAAATATTGTTTTTTCACACCAAACAGTATTTTGATTGTATATTTATAGGCCTGTCTTTATATTTGGTCCTTCATCCGGATTAATATTTTGGGCACCCAGACCAGAGGCATCATAGCTCTACTTGCAGGAGAAGCCCCTGATTCTCTGCTGCAGCTGCTGGTGTGAGGCTACTCCAATGAACATGGCAGGATCAGTCTTGCTGTGTGAACTTGCATATTGAACTCAAACATTTTGCCAGGAGAAGAGCGACCTATATTGTTCAAAAATAACCAGACAGGCCCCTGTTACTTGAGTATGTAGGCCATCACCATCCAGGGGGTATTAGCTAAACTCCATTTATGCACCTATTTTTGATTTATAGGTGGAGACGTCAGCCCCAACAGATCACATGATGTGTAAACCCTCATGCAGGAAACCTGTGGTTGGACTCTGCATTGAATTCAGATCTCTGCCCTCTTCACAAGCTCATTGTTCAACACTTTCCTGATGATACAGTAAAGGTAAAGCAGCATAAATATTTTATAGAGCTTCTGCAAATCACTGGAAAACTGTTGACCACAGTGCCCGGGGAACATGCAGCAGTGCGGCAGTCAGTGCACAACAGCTAGACTCCAATGGTTGTTTTAATCTTGTTTAACTATTGTCTCAGCAGGTAACTGTGAGACATAAATTATCCACTACCTGCCAGCAAGGTGCCTGTACTGTAGGAGCTTTTCATTTTACTCAGGAACACATTATATCCAGCTTTGGAGACTCAGTCAAAGAAACGACAGTGTTCTTAACAGTAGGGCCTCTTAAATGTAAAGAGGCATGCAGACCTCAGACTTAGAGAATGCAATAAAAACTGTAATGGGAAATATCTAGGAGGAAATACTTGGAAAATATCTGTACTCAACTTTTAACTGACTCCTGCAGTACCGACTGTTTTTTTCCTCTTATATATAAAGAGCATCTGTCTGCCTGTGGTCCAAAAGTACTTTTATTCTAGAATTAAGGAAACAACAACCATAAAGTACAAAAGTAAAATTCCCATGAAAGCACACTGCATGTGTGTATTTTTTCCTTGTGCTGTTCAAGGTCTGTACAAAAATTCCAGAGGCCTTCTAGGTCTCCAAAATGTAAAAGGATATGATGTAGCAGATGGAGGCCCAGAGCTCTATGCTGCATAGAACACCGTTGCAAAGCATTGCTGTTGAAGCATTCCAACTAGACTCCATCCCAACTTGTCTCCATGCCATTCCCATTGACATCACTGAATGAACCAGGTGAGAAGCACACATATGTCACAGCTTGAATAACAGCAGTCTCTTGAGACTCATGATGTATTGTAAAATGGTGTTTAAAAGAGTTCACGCAACAGTATGAAACTAGAATGTGTGGCCTAAGAAACAATCCTTTATGTAACAGCTGCACCTTTGTATCCATGATTATGGTGTGCTAATGGTATTCCTTGGAACTTGCTAGTTGATGTGTATGGATATGCTGCATCTGCAGCCCCGCTGTCAGGTGCTGAGGAGGCTGCAGGAGTGGAAAGCTGCCTTCAGGCTCTCCCCTCTGACAGACATCAGCTGGAGAAAAGCAATGTACAGCTGTGCCTCTTCTCTGAGACCACTCCCACGTAAAGTCCTACAGGGGCTGGTCCTGTCTCTTCTGTCTCTTTTCCTTTTCATCATGTGCTGAAGAGCTGTAAGAAAGGTCATGAGGAGCCCAGGGCTATGATACCATCAATCTGTTGATGGCAACCAGCTCGTATGTCTCTTCTCAGCTGATGCAATCAGTGCCACAGACACAGATGTCACAAAACTTAAAGGAGATAAGCCTGCAGATCAAAATCAGGTGGTTGAAGAGGGAGGAAAGGAAGGAAGGAAGGAAGGAAGGAAGGAAGGAAGGAAGGAAGGAAGGAAGGAAGGAAG
>VZDJ01000594.1:8777034-8840654 GCA_008694505.1 Cyanoderma ruficeps | reverse complement strand
AAAGAAAGAAAGAAAGAAAGAAAGAAAGAAAGAAAGAAAGAAAGAAAGAAAGAAAGAAAGAAAGAAAGAAAGAAAGAAAGAAAGAAGGAAGCTTTGTGTAGTTAAGGCAGTGTGCAAATCCTGCTTCCATTCTGGGCAAATGACATGTAGTTTTGGGTCCCAGCAGAGCCTGTGTTGCCCCTGGATTCCATATGGCTTGAAATTTGACTTGTATCTTTTTCTGTCTGCTCTGCTATCACTTTTTGTGGCAAAGGTGATTCATTTTGCCTTTTGTGAGAAGCTGACAGAGACTTGTTCAGGTTAAAAAGAGAACAAAGAATAAAACTTGTCAAAAAAAGCAGAAACATAGAGGAAATGTGGAAGGTGTAATTCCTTACAGACATACTTACTGTCAGTCCAGTTTGTATTTTACTCTTGGTAAAAGAGGTGTTTGAATGTAGATAGTCAAGTAAGGATTAGCAGACCCAGTGCAGGCTTTGGAAATGAACATGATCTGAAACTGTCTGGTTTTATAGCCTTGAGCAAATCATATAATCTCTCTGCTACTGTTTTCTGATCTATAATCCAAGGGTAGTAATGCTGTCTTCTCCATGGTGAATAAATAAATGCTTTCAGAGTGTTTTGAAGTGCCATATACAAATATTAAAATTACAGAGAAGCAAGCAACATAGGATATTAATATCAAACAGATACAGGGTAAACTTGGGATGCTGGATGGCAGTGCACTGAGATACAACTGTAATGAGTTCATTAGTAATGCACGACTGGATTGATTAAGTAGTTGCCACTGTGTAAAGCTTTGTTTAGAGCTGATACTTGATATATTATTTTGACCTGCGACAGATGCTCAATGATCTTGTCTCTTAAGTTTTGGCAGTGCCTGTCATGTCAATACAAATTATTGAGCCAAACTGAACGAAAGAAGCTGTAGTTGCCACATGGATACCTTTTTTATATTCTCCTGTATATAAAAACTGCAGCTTCCCAAACTGGATTTTTTATATAACCTTTCAGAAGCTCAGTTTGAAATAGCTTGTCTTCTTTTTTTCTTTCTTCCTGAGAACGTTTCCTCTTGCCATCATGATAAAAATGTACTGCTGTGACAAAACAACCATGTTCCCATGATTTTATCCTTTCCTATCACAATGGCAGCACATCCTGTATGGTTATGACACAGCATAGAAAATTCTACCACACTGAGGTTACTTTTACATTGCCTGATAATGGTAACTGTGATGTGAAGCATCAGAAGATATAACATTTTTCTACACAAAAGAGTCACAGGAGGACTCAAACACTCTTTGAGGATCTGGATATCCAGCTGAGATTAGAGGTCTGGATGTGTCAAGGTAGTTGCATGCAGAAGCTTTTCAGCTGTAGGCTGGGGATTTGAAGATGAACAGCATCTAGAAGAGGTTACCTATTCCTGGAAGTTTTGATAGCTTATTTGAACTGGGATTCAGCTGGAGATCCAGACCCTTTTACTAGCAGGCTGATTATCACAGCCTGGGAAGTTGGCACCAGCAATGGTGGTAACTAGAGCAACACATCCGTCTGTCCATCGGTCCATTCATCCATCCCAGTGCAGTCAGTAAGGACTGGAGAAGTGGCAGTGTGACTAGCATATATGTTAGGGGTACAGATATTTGACATAAAGGATATTTTTGTTTTGAGTCCTTCAACTGTGAAGTGAAAAGATTCACACTTTTTCCTTCCCTAAGTCTCCCTTCAGCCATCCATCCCTTCTAATCCCAAACTCCTTCTGATGGCTCCTGGGCTGTGCCTCATGTGGGCTTTCACTGGCATTTCAGCGAGAGCTGAGGATTGCTAACCTTGTTTTAAGGCAAGCTAACTGAGGCCTTTTGCAGATGAGAAGTGAGGCATAGCACTGTGAAATGATTTGCTAAAGGTTATCCAGCTGTGACTGAGAAAGTGTGCTCTGATTCTGCTGCAAAAGATGCCACAAAAGCATAAATGTTAATAGTAATAACTTTCTCTATGTGTGTTTCTGCTTTACAAAATTATATCTCCACCAGGGGACTTGTTAATGTCAACGTCATTCAGTTTTCATGATCACCACTTGAAGTGATCAGTCAGCTGTGTGGATCTACAAATTGCTCCCTTGCAGCCAGCCTCTTAGTCTAATGCTCGGGTGACAGTCAGCTATAAGGATCAGACTCGGAGATGCCTTTGATTTTCCTTTGATGTTTCTGAGCCAGGGAAGAATTTCACACAGCCACTGGGCGGTAGGTGAAGATCCCTTCTGTTTGTGGGAAGCCAATTATAACGCGGCTGACCCGCCTTGACCTTAAGATTACTGGCAGGACATCTGGGATGTCCTTGCGAGGCACAGCTACCTCACTGGATGTGCCAGACTCAGGGCATAGACCGATTTGTTTGTCTGGATGCAGCAACCATTCCAATACTGTGATTATAATGGAGGCTGCACAAATTGATCCTGGTCAGACTCACTGCATTTATTTATTTGCTTGCACTTTGACATCATTGCTGACATGTGAGGATAAACAGGGTTCACCTTTAGGATTTAATGAGTGGGAACAACTTTCAAGGACAACAGGTCCTAGTTTGTAATCCTCTATACCAGTTAACTCTCTCTCCCCTTTCATTATTTTTTGTTCCCTCATTTACCTCTTATTCCAGATCTAAAATCAGCTAAAGCTTTTAAAACCCTGACAAACAAGCATCACGAAAGAGGCTGTGTGCCAGAAGCCTCTTTGGAGTAAAGCACACGCCAGGAGAGAGGTAGAGGCACAAAGAACCCCAGACGGGAGGTCAGTGGGACGTGAGAGAAGAGCTGGAACTTTTTAACCTCTGCTGAAGCAAACGAGACGGGGATTGCTGTGTGATTGCCAGCAGCATTTCGGCGGGGGTTGGGCCTTCATTTCCCTGCGCGGGCTGGCTGCGGGAGCTGTACCGTCCCTCCGAGGGATGAGCATCCCGGGCGCGGGCTGGACTACAGCCCCCGTCATGCCGCGGCGCGGGCGGGCGGTGGCGGCGAGCGCGCCTGCGCCGCCAGACGTGGCAGCAGCCGCAGCGGCGGCGGGTCCGGAGCGGGTCCGGCGCGGCGGCGGGATGGCAGTGCCGGGGCAGGGCGCGGGGGCTGCGCGGCGCCGCGGGCGGCTCCCGCCGCTCCCGCTGCTGCTGCTCGGCCTGGCGGTGAGTGGCGGCGGGGGGCGGCGGGGGCGGCGAGGGGTGTCCCCCGGGCCGGGGTGAGGGCGCGGCGCGGCCGGCGGAGTTGGGCGAAAGTTGGGAGCGGGACGGGCCCCCGGGGCCGGGCGCGGCGGCTCCTCCGCCGCTGCCGCGGGCGGGCTCGGCTCGGCATGGCCGGGCTCCGGCAGCGCACCTCCCGGGTGTCTTCCCAGCGCTCAGCCCGTGTGCTGCTCGCCTGCTTCCCCTTTGCCTTTCTCTCAGTCTCCCGAAGCACCGCCGGGAGAAAGCGCATCCCGGCGTGCGGCGGCGGCTCCCTGAGCGGCTGTGGGCTGGGGCCCCCGGCTGCCCCGGCGGCTCCGACCGGCGGCGCTTCGGTCCCAAGTTTCGTGTGAAAAGCAGTGCGGTGGCAGAGGGTTTCCAGAGGGTTTCCCTCGGCGGCGGCTGTGCCGCAGCGGAGCTGCCGCGCTCGGCTTTGTGCACCTGTGTGCGGCACCCCCGCCCCGGGCACCCCCGCCCCTGCGCCCCTCGCATGTGGCGCTGTCCATCCCGGTGCGCTCCGGAGTACCGGGGTGTGCTTCACTGACGTTACACTGTGTAGAGCACTGCTTACCTCAGGGAGGCTCCTAGACTTCCAGAAATATTTTAAAGTCTGATTTATTTTTTTTTTTTAATCCACAGAATTTAGCATAAATAGCTCAAAAGATTGATGAAGGCATGCTTTAGAACACTATTCACTTTATTGTCATGAACTACAGTTCATCCTTCTGCCTGGACAAATGAAGCTAATAATTAATGAAAAATTATGTTAATGTTTTTATGCATGAGTGATGTGAAATGTATTTGGAAATGCATGACCATGGAGTGTTCATCTGATTCATGCAAATCAAGTGTGGAATTGCTCGTTGCCCTATGCTTATCCTGTACTAATATTAGAATTGCCTTTGTGGGACAGAAAGAGTCGGCCCTGTCTGATGTAGCCTTTTGCCCTGGCAGGGCCATGGCTCTCAGCTCATTCAGGAGGGAGAAGAAATGGTGTGCATTCTGAACAATTTTTGCTTTGTTTTAAGCTTGGTTTAGAATCACAGACCTCTGCTATCTGTACTTTATTGATTTCAAGTGAAACTGAAGTCAGGCTGAACTCTCCCTAAATGCTGGAGAGGTCTTATTGTGGATTTTTTTCCTCTGTGGCTCATCTTTAATGTACACAGTAGTTTTCTCAGTGATACTTGTGGCAGTGCATTCCTCAGATTGAGCATATACTATGGACCAAGTGGAGTTACAAGTGGGCTGAATTTTCCCTCCCTTCAAAATAGCTAAGCACATGGAGTCATTTCTGGTATTTCCTACTATATCCACTGTGACTGTCAGACCTTATCTTACTGTAACATTCATTTTATGTCAATGTAAATATTTTCCTGTGATTTTTCTTTGTTGATTTAAAAGATATTATCCCCATCTTTCTTCATGTGAATCTGTTGTTCCCAATTGTTCTAGTTTCTCTCTTTGACCTTTGGTGTTGCAGGCTGATGCCTTTGATATGAGCAGAGGGGGCCTGCTGTTGTCAGTGAAATTATACAAAGCCATTTTAATTTATCCACATTATTCTTTCTTACCTTTCTTAATTTGCCACAGCAGTTTATTTGCTCTGTGATGCTTCATGCTGAGCAGATGTCTTCATTGAGCTGTTGATTCAGCTAATTCTTTCCCCTTTGCTGTGTACAAGTAGTTTAAATTATTTCTTCCAATTTGCATTATCTTGCACTTGAAGGTGTGATTTTTCATCTTGAAATATGTACCTCGCTGTATTCCAGGACTGAAAAACTAGCCTACAGCTGTGACATGGCAAAACCTGCTTTTAATTTTTTTGACTCGATGTGAAGCTGTTACATCTGGTGGTTCTCAGTGTGTAAAGTTAAACTAAAGGTAATACCGGCTGCTTGGTAGGTCAATGAGAAACATTTTTTCCTTTCAGCCAGTCCCCAAATGTGTTTCAGTTTCTTTAGTTTGTTTGTTTGTTAGTTTTTCTGGAAGTGCTGACTACTTGCAGTGCACCTGGAACAGCAGCTAGAGTTGTGCATGCATAGCACTTCTGAAACATAGGGCTCATTTTTTGACCCAGAATTGGAGGTGGCTTTTGAGAAATGAAATCCTTATCTCTGTAAGACTTCCTATGTATGTAAAAGGGAACCTATAAAGCTGGATGAAGAAAACGTTTAAGTATCTTCTAATGTAAGCTGTTAGTTTGTTACCTTCAGCATCACTGTGGGTGTGTGACACACGCAGGAGGGAGATGGAGTGATCTCTGCCTGCTGTGAAGTTTTATTTCTTGAATGAGTTGAGAATGAGGAGAGCTGTGAGGAAGTTATGAGTCCCCTGTTTGGTTTATCAAGTGGTTGACTCTATTTCTTGCTCAAAGGACTGAATTTACTGTTCAAGGCACAGGGAAGGACTTTCACACCAAGGTGGATTAGCATTTCCTCTGATGCATCAGGTGCGGTGCTTTCCCTACCAGAAGGCCACCCCTGCTTCCAACAGGATTACACATCTGGGTCCGTTTGCTTTGCAAACACCGATGGATATTATCTCGTACCAGTGTGGCAAAGATCAGTTTGTCTTCCGAGTGTTGGCTCAATGACAGGGAAATGGAGTCAAGAGTCCAGCTGACTGAGCACTGTTTGGAAGCAGAATTTGTGATCTGGTGCCACTCAAACCCTGTGCCTTCAAAGAAGGGCTTGAAAGGAACATTTCAGGCTTCCAGCTCCTCAAGTACTTCCTTAATCCTTGCCTGCAGGGTCATAGGAATGCACTAGTGAACACTGACAGGTCAATCCAGGCCTGCTGGGAAGGCTTGGGCATGATTCCCTCTGTGTTGCAGGTAGCCCTGCAGTGTGGGCAGCAGTGGCTTGCCTCTGGTGTGTGTGAGCAGGGTGTGAGCACTGCTTCACCACTTTGGGCTTGAATTGAGGAATGTCTCTTCCCATCCAGTTATTGTTTGTGCTACAGGAGCCTCTTTGGACAGTGTTTCCTGGCAGTCAGAGAGAAGATACTGCAGAGAGAAATTCCTTACTTGCTGTACCCCCACTGTATTCATACTTTGTCCATTCCCTCTTCAAAATATGGATTTGTAAAACTGTGATAAGGGCTATGCTGTGTGTCCTCAGATGCCCTTCCAAAATCAAACCTTGGCTTCATTACTCCACTCCATGCCTTATGGAGGGATGTTTTCAATCCATTGATTTTGGTGCCACAGCACCTGTTTACCTCAGAGGCCCTGGGATGCTGATGCAAGCATGGTGTGGTCATCAGAAAGGGCTATTTCTGCCCAGGGGCGAGTTCCTGGTGTCCTGAGCAATTGGTGATGGAAGAGGGGCTTGTTCTGTTGTTGACCATTTCGTTTGCCTTTTGGTGGAGCAGTTCCTTGAATTCCTGTTTCAGTAAAATGTAGGTAGTGAGGTATTTCTTCAGAACTGTGGCTGGAGGTCTGTGAATGGAAAAACTCTGATTCTGCTTGCAAATTGCATTGTACTAACTAGCTTTGTCCTAATTTCTTGATGCAGGCGGGGTTGCTTTGGAAGTTGTTGTTTACTTTGTTCCTGCCACCTTTTCAAGCTTGTGAATGGCAAAAAATTGTGATAGCAAAGCAAGTCTTAAGTTTTGGCACGGTGCTAGGTGAGTTACTGGTAGCATTGGTGGAGGGTGCTGTGAGTTGCATTCTTGCAGAACACAGACAGCAAAAGTAATTTAATTTGTGACTGTCTTGATGATGTCCTGTCTGTTGTCTTTGGGTTTAGAGTCATATAACCTGTTTGCTGGGTGACTGCAGATAGACTCTTCCTCTCCTCACTCTTCCTTGATATGGCACACCGTGACTGTGTGGTTGTCACAGGATCAGCTGTGTGCTAGTTGGTTCTGGTGCTGCCTTCCTTTCACCTCTTGCAGATCACTTCCTTTCTGTGTGAACCTTGCTCCAGCTATTAAAATTAAACTTTGCCTCCTGTCACCTGGCACAAAAATGTGAGGATTAATTAGTTAACATTTGTCCAATGCTTTGAAGATAACAAGTGCCGTATAAAGTGCCAGAGATTTTCATGCGTCATTTTTTGCCGTCTCTTCCTTATAAATCCCATTAATAGTGTTTTTGTCTTCTTTTTATAGTACCTCCTACGTGCTTCTTGAGTAGGTGGTATTTCTTTAAACTTCTCGAAAACCCAATTTTTAGTGGGGGATTATGTGGCATATGCTTTGCTCATGCCCTTAACTTCTGTAGTCAAATGTGCTCGTTCAGAAGTGATAGCTGAAATATTATTTCATCAGCAGCTTGTTTAATAGATGCATGGTGCCGGTGCCTGGCTTGAAGAGAGAGAGCTTCACATTCATAAAAAGGAGAAAGTTTTTTGTCAGTGTTAGTAGTTGACCCTATTACAGTCAGTTGTTAATTAGTAAATAGTTGTATAGGCTTTTCTTCACAGAGCATTCAAAATCCAGTGATAAACCATACAATTAATTTGCTACTCAGTGCCCTTAAGAACGTGCTTTAGTATAGACTATTATGCCTGTAGCTTAAACCCCACTGTTTAAGAACAATATGAACAGTAGAGTCTAGTCAAATCTTGACGTCTCCATGGTATTTTTTGCTACCTTCTATATTTGGAAAGTGAACATAGCAAGCACCACGTTAAGTGGAATGTCTTATTTGTAGCATTCTTTCGCCTAAGTTAAAGAGTACTAAGACACTCTGTATCAGGGTTTTAATTTGCTTTCCTTTGAAAACAAAAGAAAACATGACACTTGCCTCTTTGCAGATATGACTCCCCACAACAAAATGTCAGTAGTGCTTCAGTTTTTTAATATCTGGAGTGGCTTGAGGTGAGAGTTAAGTGATCTGGATTATGTATGCAGTAAGAATGTGCTCTTCCACAGATCTTGTGGGAATGAACAAAGCCCAGGAAGTGTCCAGTGGGCTGTCTGCAAATGTAAATCTGTCAGGCATACCCATGTTTTTCAAATGCTGTTGGTCTTGCAGTGCAGTTGTTGATTTTCCCAAGTGTCTGCTGGAGCCCTCCTCACCTGGTCATCCCATGCTGCAGTCGGTGTGGGAGTCACTCCCCCCACTCAGACCATTGGTGCCTTTTTGGAAGGGTCACACACATCGCTGAGCAGCCTTTGCACTGGGGGTCCTCAGCAGGTTGCATTTTGTGAACCCCTGCAGGGGCAATTGGAAGAAAATGGTTTTGTGATTCCAGTGGGATTGCCGAGACTACTGCGGGGGTCACTTCAGCTGTGACCCCTGAAGTCTGAGACCTGAGAGCTACTACCCTTTCTTTTCCCCACTCCACAAAGTAATTTTTTAGCAGTCTTCCTTGATATACCTTTGGGTAACAGAGCTAACCTGTCTCCTCCCATCTGATTTGATTAAAATGTTTCTACAGCTATATTAGATATTAATCATGAACGAAAAAAGGGGACTGTCCTACTTATCACTACCCATCTTGGAAGGCATTTGTTACGAATGGCTCAGTGATCAAAGCAGCACAACCCTGAATGTAAATAGCAGCAGAGGGAGGGCTCCTGAGTGAAAAGCAAGCAATTATTGCACAAGGTCAAGAGTGGTTTGTATGATGAACAAGGAGCATAAAACATCTGCAGTCAAACTGTGATTCTTGTAAACAGGAGGCTTTGTATTTGAACATCTTGTATTTTTCAGTGAGAAGGAACTGGGGGGAAGGAGACAATGGGTCAGTTCCTCCCTTGTGCTTGCCTGGAGATGACTTAGACCTCGTATTGTCAGTACGTGGTGCACCTTGGGACTTGGCTGTGTCACCAGCTGGTCTGCAGATTTACACACCTCTGTCACCACGGTGCTGGTGTGTCCCTTCAAGTCAGCTTTCTGAAGTTAAGTGCACAGTCCATCACTGGCCTCATTATGGGAGCTGAATGGGAAAGAAAAGGCGATGATATTCTCTCTTGTTGGAATTTCTTCCCTGTTCCCCCCCCTCCCCCCATTTTAATGTGGTAGATGAGACCCTTATTCAGAATAACTACTCATCTCCTAAAGATGTTAATAATGAAATTAAATTCAGTCATCCCCATTACTACTTGGAATTTTGAGGCAGGTTTCCTCTTCAACTAGACTCTTATAAAATGCCTTGTCAGACGCAATCTGTTTCATATGCACAGGGTTGCTGATTGATCATATTTACAGTGGGTTGAGTGCTGTTGTCCCAAAATGAGAATGACACCAGTGGGTGGCTAAGCTAAGGCAGAAATTTGAGTCAATGTCTTCCTGAAAAAGTGGAGTTTAGAAATCGTGGTGGAGTGTAAGGCTGTGTCCCAGGCAGCAGTTGTGCCAGTCTGTTGTCACAGCCCCAGCATTCTTGATGAATAGTGTGCAAATTGGCTGCCTGATTATACATGTGTTAGTGTGTGCATAAAAACTGCATGTTGACATATGGATTCAGGCACCTAAGCACTGTTTCAGCTGCATATCCATTTATACTTTTTATGCATTATTTGTGTCCAGGAAAGTATATATTTTGGGCTCTTGAGCTAGAAATAGGGAATAGTTTTTCTGTCCAGTGTATGATGCTATTCTTCTGATAGAAATCAAAATTAAGTAAGGAAGATCTATTTTCTTGTTTTTAAAACTGTGTTGTCATTGCCCTTAATGTAAAATAAATACATAAGTAATTCTCAAGATCTGCTGCTTATCCTTAGCAAAAGACCATGCTGTCACGAAGCTTTTGTGGGGAGCAACTCATAAATTGAACTGGGTTCTGTGGGACGAGTAGTTAAGCATTTATCACATTTAATTTGAATAATAAATGCAAAATATGAAAATACATTCTTGTGGCTGTTTGAAAGATATTCCCTTTTTTCATTTTAAAATGAGATTCAGAGAAGAGTAAAAACTTGAGAAATAGCCTCTGCTTTCTCAGATCTGTTATGATTTTGAGAAAACACGGCCTGAGGGATGACCACATTTTTCAATAGTGTCAGTCCTGGAAGTATAATTAGCAAATAGTTACTTGCCTGTAACTCTTTGCCTCTGGGTTTAGGAAAGCTCAGATCTTCCTTGGGTACCAATTCCAAGAGACTGGGGTTCTGCCAGTGTTTACTGCTCTTTAACACGTGCATATGTTTAGCAGCTCTGCAAGGAATTGCTAGAGAGTGAGGGAAAAAGAAAATTAAACCTTTTTGACTGATCAGACTTCTGCCACTAAGCTTGCAAAATCATATATTAAAATACATCCTTTGAAGAACAGAGACATCTAGAACACACGGGGGTTTCGTACCTTGTACTTGAATAGCCGTGTCTCAGCAGTTTTGAATTTACTGTCTTGAGGATTTGAGTTCACTTATGTTTTACTTGAGAGTCTTTCATGCGTCTCAGACACTATGGTCACATGAGTGATGTGTGACCTAGCCCATAAAAATTCTGTGAAAATAAATTCAGATTGTGATTTTGAGCTGGGGAAAATCTGCAGACTAGAATTGCTATGAGATTTGCATTTCATAGTCTGCCACGTGTACTCTGTCATTTTTTGAAGGTCTCCACCAAAGTTTCCTGCATCTGAGAACACCAGGTGACAGTCATGTCACTGAGACAGCCATGGATGAGGACCTGTTATGATAGGCAACTGCGCAAACACAGCATGAAATAAAATAGACCTTCCCTCAGTTTTGTTGCAGTTTCTCATTGCCATAGCTGGCAAGGGTGGCAGAGATGTTGCACATGTTGGTTCTGTTATGCCTTTTACTTTAGCAGGTATCGAGGTGGGCAGCTTCTTGAGAAGAATACTTGGAACATTTCTTAACTTTTTGGGCTTTTGGGCGGTGGTCGTGAATAGATTTTAAAGCTTTAGGATGCTCAAGTGACAAGAGAGTTTAGCTTGTTTCTTATTTATAGATTTCCATATGTGTGAATGTAGCACTTCCTGAGGCATATGAAAAGAGGCTTCCTGCCCAGGAGGGACTGTCACCTTTCTTGACCCCTTCTTTTTTTAATATGTGCTCGTCTCCTCTTGTGCCCTGGATTTCAACAAGAAACAGTGTGCTTGATTGGGCAGTGCCTGGCTGATGAGCTCTCCTGCAAAATGTCTGGAGTAAATCTACCTGAGTCATGTCTTACAAATAAATTCATATAGCACAGTACATGCAAATTAGCTTCATCTTCGCTGCTGCTTTACCTATGGGCTCTGCAGGAACATGAGTTTAGTTTTTTGTGGAAGAGTGTAACTGCTTCCATAGAATTCTTTTTTCCCATCCTCTTAATTTTACAGTGTTGCCAGAACACTGTAGCCCTGGTGAGGCTGTAGCAGCTGCTGCAGTCATCACTGCTGTGACTCTAGAGCAGGGCAAAGCAGCCCCGCGTTTGGGACTGGCGTCTTGCAGAAATGACTCCTTGATAGCCCTTGCCTTCAACAGAGCTAGTAGCGAAGGCAGAGGTTCTTCTGGAGGTTTAACCATAAACCAGCCTCTCGTTTATTCCTGGGTAGGGTCTCGATTAATTTCAGCAGGAGAAAGCTGGAGAGTGCGGAACTACTTAATTCTTATCAGTTTGCAAACATCATATAGTGCAAACGCAGATTGGGGCTGATGAATTTCTCCACTCAGCCAATAACGTCCCAGTGTTGCTGCGGCTGCCTTAGATGTGTAGGCAGGGCAATTCTGTCCAACTGGATGCCTTTGGCTTGGACCTTTTGGGTTTTATAACCAGGAAAGGCTGCAACATTAATCTTAATTAAAGGGAGATGATGATTTATTCAGCTGGGCTGACTGGTGTGCTTGTATGCACAATGCCATTCCCAGTGGGTTTTGGGCTAAACCGTAGGAACAGAGCGAGCTACTGTAGTAAAACTGCAGGAAAATGAGTAACATGTATTGATTTGATACCTGGAGAGGAATTGGGCAAAGAAGCAAAGGGTATATGCAATGTGACATGCATCTCCCTCCAAGCACCTGCTGTTCCACCAGCACAGCGAGTTTTCTGCTAGTGGCAGCACCGACAAGGCAGTAGTTAAAGCTCTCATTGTTTTCAGAATCCAATTTTTCAAGAGCTTTATGGCTCTGCCATTATAAGGAAAGAAAGAAAAAAAAAAGAGAGAAAATTCCTGAAATTGGCAAAGCAGCCTTTCTAGGTGGAAAAGACATGGAATGCCTATACTTAAAACCATAAAATGGTGTGGGTTGGAAGAGAGTGCAAAGATCATCTCATTTTAACATCCCTCTTATGAGCTCTTGGTAAACACTTTAAACAAAGTTTACAGTATCTGTCCTCTGGTGTCATGTTAAAAGTAGCTTTTGTGGATTTTTTAGTCCAATTGCTTCTTTTTGATAGAGTTCACACACTAGAATATCCTTAATTGAGTCCAGTTTTTTAAACCAAACAAGCAACCTGTAGTTTCACTTTTTCCCCTGTGTTCAGCCTTAGTTTCAGTTAAGCTTATTTTTTGTCTTCTGTAACTCAAGGCATAAATAAAACTATACAACACTTGAATAGTTACAAAAATTGAGGTGAAGGGAAGAGTTTAAAAAAAAATACTTAGCATTAAAGAGATCTACCCATAATGTTGGATTAATTTCTCCTATGCAGCTCCTGATTGTTTTGGTTTTGGGCAGGATTATTCATGTCTGTGTCACCTCACTTAGCCCAACTATATTTGCCTGCTTTGATTGGCAACACCATGTATTCATCTCAGAAAATACACAAATGATTCACATACATCAGCCTGGAGTAGGAAGGTTGAGCTCTGGACATCTGGATTTAGAAGAATGTGAGTCTTTTGGTTGAGGTATCAAGGACATCTATGCTGAAGGTAGAGGCAGATGTGCTCACTTCCTTCTCACAATCTGACCATCTGGTCAGCATGCCCCATGCTGGGAATCCTGCCTGTGGGATGGGGTAACTTGTTCACTCTCGGATTTTATATTATAGGTTTATTTTCTAGTAACTTCTAAGTTCTCAAACATCCTGGTTGTTTTTGAGGATGATCTCCATCTCGGATCAGCTTCCCTCCAGTACCTGGTGTTTCCCAGGATTCCCCTCATGTCCCTCTCTTTTCCACATGTAAAGATTTCTGGCATTTATACAGTCTGCTTCTTAGGTGCAGGTTTTGCTTCTGAGCCTCAGTTACTGTGGTGCTTGGAAATAGCTGAGTTTGAATGAAGTGTGTGCCTGGGGCTGTGTATTCTCACTTCATTGGCTTAGTCCCTCCTTAAAGGGCTGCATGATGTAACACATGGGATGCAAGAACAGCCTTTTACTTACATTCACGGTGGACATATTTTCCAGCCTGGTTGGAGTAAGGCATGATCAAAATCAGTTCTGCAATTAAGGAATGTTGAACCTCTTGTGTGTGTTAGGCAAATGAGCTAAAGCTTTTAGCCAAGCAATTAAGTGTTAAGGTTTTACTGTAAGGTGAATGGAAACTAGATAATTTCTCCAGCTAAGCTTCCCTTAATCATTCCATTAGCACGAATTCAGTACAGTCAGAAGGGAAGCAGCATAGCCTGATGGATAAGATTATTATTATATTATTATTATTGAAGATTATTGCAGTAAGAATAATCAGTAAAGGCCCCAGCTGAGGGTATGGTCATAATTTGATAGGAGTTTTACTTCATGACAGTCAAACTCTGCTCTGGAGCGGTCGTGATTTAAATAGACTGAAAGATGCAGTGGAAAATAACTTGTTTGCATAGATCCAGAACTGAGATACAGAGAGATTAAATGCTGTGTCTTCCATGTGGCCAGTGGAAGCTGAACAAGACACTGCTGTGTGTGTTTTGACACGGTGTGGGCACTGGGAAACATGAGCCCTGCTCCACTTTGGAAGGGTGGGTGGAAGAGGGTTGTGCTTAGTGCTGTAATGCGGATGCTGGATTGCCTGCATTTTCTGTTCTCATTTCCTACATCTGCTCCCTGTCAGTGTGGGTTATTTTAACTTCATGGCTCTCGCTGTCTTCTGTAGGGTATCAAAGTACCGGATTGAGTTTGCAGCATGTTCAGAGATGTAGGGACAAGAGTGCTCTCAAAGTGGCAATTTGCTGCTTCACTTGGTAAAGTATATTAACTTTACATAGGAATTATTATCTGGTTATCTGACTTGGGAGCAAACTTTTGAAAGGAGTGGCATCTTAAGTAAAATCATATTTTTTGATGTCGTGTTCATTTTTTCATTTAAGAGTACTTGATAGGAATGTAGTGGCCCAGTTTCAATAAATCACGTGCCTGGCATTTTTTCTTTTGGTTTTGCTGATCAAATCAATGTGATAGCCTATTTAAGGCAGCATGTCTCAAGATTATAAAAAACATCACAGCAATTTGCAAAAGCAGGTTGTCTTTGTATTTGTGACTGATGTCTTTGGCTCTCTGTTTCCCTAGGCATTCTTGCCAGCGTTCGTGTACTCATTGAAGGTGTCTCCACTCATAGAAAAAATAAGTGATCACAAGGATTTTAAGAAGCTTCTCAGGACACGGAATAATGTACTAGTGCTCTATTCCAAATCTGGTAAGTCTTCTTTTTTTTTTTTTTTTTGATGTCACAGCTCTCTGTGCCCAATGAGGTGTGTACCAAGGGGCTTCTATGAGACTGCAAAGGCTTCCTTGAGACCAGGGTTCTTTGTGTTAATTCAGAGGCTCCTGATGTTTCAAGATTGGAGACCTCTTAATTCAGCCTTCTAATTGCTCTGTTACATTAGCAAAAATTTACTTTATTCTGGCTTTGTCTCCAGAACGAGTTCCCTGTAATAAGAGCTTTCTGGTGTGTTTATCACAGTAGTTTGCAAGTTTCGATTTCCTGGTGACACTGAAAGGCATAATGAATAGTTACAGTACTGAAATCAATCCATCTTTGCTTCTGACAGTTTTGAGTGTCCCACGGTTGTCTTTCAGCTTTAATTAACAAAATATAAAAATAAAAAAAGAACTGTTGTGTAAGATGGAAAATGACTTATTTCACATTATGCCACCTGTCCTCTTGAATCGTTTTGTTGTTTCCTCTGTCATTCAGGCTCACCTTTCTGGCTGTTTCCTTACCTCTTTGCTCTTCCTTTGCTCTGTTTTGCTCCTGCTGTACCTTTTCTCCTTGCCTTGTTTTTTTGAGGGGTGTTTGTGTAACACCGTGTAAAATCAAGAAACTCTCTTTAAACTCCATCCACAAGTGCAGAATGCTTTTGTGAATGTGGAAGTCATTGGACAGCAAGAAGTAAGATGTGTAATAAAGATGATTTTCCTTAGTGCTGTATTGTTATTTTTGTTGTTGCTTCCTTCTTCTTCCTGTAGCCAGACAGGACAAGATAATGCCTTGTTTGGGTGTTGGGTGCTCCTTTTCTGACCTGTTGCAAAGGTCTTGTGTCAATTAAACACGGTGATGGGAGAGGTGCTCTGAGTTCATAGTGTATCAAATTGGAGCAGTATATGGTGAACAATATCCTCCTCCCCCTGCCCCCAGCACCAGAGAATTTTGCCGACAAAGATGTGCAGGTGCTGGAGTAATTAACTTTATTTCCTAAGATATGCTTATTCTGAAACAGTTAAAATTATATACGTGGCTTATTTTTTTGTTGAAATACTTGTGTTTTGCCATAGTGAGGAACTTTGAGCGCTTGAACTTGGCCAAATGGTTTTGTAGTAACAGGTTCAAAGTGAAAATCATAAAAGAGTTTCTAATGCTTTTTGATTTTTGAAAGGAACACTTTAGATAAAAAGACGTCTGTATTATTCAGCTTCTTAAAGGGAAAATTTTCTTTTTACGCTTAATATTTTAAGTGGTGGTTGCTTTCATTTTTAGCAACACAACCAGAACACTTCAGCTGTGACACTCATCTAATAAATGTTGCCCTATGGGCATTGTTCAAAAGCCATGTTATGGAGATTTCTTTTTTTCTGTTTTTGTTATTTAATTGGTTGGTTTTAGCAGTCTAAAGCATTGCATGCAGAGCTGACTGTGGAATTAATGTTTCTTCCTGGAACAGTGATCCTTGCACAATTAGAAATCTCATGCTCAACAGTCATCCAGAAAGAGGGGAGGGGAGAAAAGAGATGGGAATTTGGAGGTGCAATTTCAGTCCCAGATATACATCCCCCACATGTGATGAGATGTTGGCTGGCATCTGGTCATACTGCTGGAACAAAGGGTTTACTTCCCAGCTGAGCAGAGCTAGATGTCACTTTCTATTGCAATCAGAAAATTCGTTGCTTTTAGGAGGTGTCATAATTTCTAGGAGATGTTTAGTTCCCCCTACCAGCTGGGTATCCTACCAGGGGTACTCAGCTATGAGTCTTCTGGGACAAGTGGGTCCCTGAATGCTTATTTTTAAAAATGTATTTGTGAAACTGTTCCAGTCTAAGTACATGCAAAGATTTTCCACACCTGTCTAAGTCCTTGTGCTGGTGAGAGGTGGCAATTGCATTTTCTGGGTATTGGGGGTATGAGAGTTTCTTGAGAGCTGATATGTGTGGGTTAGTGTCTCTGGTGGCATCAGGCCCAAGCAAAGTCTGTGAAATACAGAGAGGTTGTTTCTGGCTCAGGAGATCGTTGAGGTAGAAATTGTGAAGGTTTAGAGATTATTTCATGGGTTATCCCTACATGCTGACTCTGCTTGTCTACTCTGACATCTACAGGCCCTCACTTCCTCAGATGCTGGAGACAAGATACTGGTCTACAGAAGCATTCTGTCTGTCCCAATATGGCATTATTACATTCAGTTACTTGAAGTAGTTGTGGAAATCTGGAAGAGGCTCTTGGTTTCTATTTTCTGTTTATTGAGGAAGGAAACAGTTCCTGTTAGATTTTTTGGGGGAATGGATACTTATTTGTACTGCTATATTTTTCTCTCTTCTGTTTATTTTTAATACCATTTATAAGACTCTTTTGGAATGGTAGTGTTTTGCAAAATCTACACATGTGGCATGGCATTATAAAAATCTCTGGGTGTTTATAATACAGCCAGTACTTGGAAGGACCTTTTCTGGGTACTGCTCATGACTGTTGGTTTGGGTATCTCCCAGGGTTATTATGAGTAACAAGTCTGTTATTTTCTGTGTATGGCTGGGGTAGAATTAGGGAGGCAGAGATGCTGAATGACTTGCCCTTACAGCTGATGAAAGTCCTAAATAAAATTGCTCTAATTAGCAGGCTGTGGTACAAACCGGTTCATGCCCAGCCACAGGGAAAAAGCCAGTGTTAGGATGGAAGCTGTAGGAGAGGATACAGTATAGCTCCATAAATGAAGCTCAGGGAGCATGTCTGGAAATCCCAATTTCAATGTCTTGTTTAAGGGGGTAGAGGGAAGGAGCCCCCCAGCTTCAGCTGCAGCCAGCTTTCCTTCTAGTTTACAGAAGATTTTACTGACCCCTGCTACACTGGTTTCTTCAAATGCGACAAAATGTTCTTCAAGTGCTAGGGAACACAGAAATGCAACATTGTGTTGTTTTGTGTGGAGTAGTAATGCCGTTGTTCATTTAGTTTTATTACTTAATTTTGTCTTCCAGCTGCTGCTGCTGAAAGTTCACTCAGATTACTGTCCAGCGTGGCCCAGGAGGTGAAAGGACGAGGTACTATAGGCTGGATAGACTGTGGGTACGTGTCATGTTCTTTTCCTTCTTGTTTTCCCTTTCCCCTTTTGGCTTTTATTGCTATCTTAGCTTTTTTGATGGCTCTGAAACTTTTTACCTTTAACTGGACCCACATATTTCTGTCCAGTTTCTTCTGAGGGAGCTTGTATCTTACCATCTTCTCTGACTTTAAATGAGTGGAGGGGAATAATTTTTTTTCTTATGGCTGTCGTTACTTCTCTGACAGCATGTTTTTCAGCCTCAAGTTGAGACCCCAGCTAACGTTGCCTTTGACTAGGGGGACACAGACAGGGTGCAAGCTTTTTTTCCACCAGCCAGGGGAGGAGGAATCTCACATGTTGTGCCTCAGCTGGAGGGCAATGCAATTCTGCTCTGACAGCAAATGCTGTGTGAGCAGTAAGGCTGTTTGCCTGGTTTTGAAGCATCCACCCATTTGTGTTTCTCAATAAAACGTGCTTTCTTTTAAAGACCTTCCTCTCTGCTGGCGTAAGTTCCTGGTAATTTTTAATGTGAAGGCAGAGAAGCTTGTTTTTGTAAGTGGTTGTGTGTGTGGGGAGGAATGAACAGGTGTGTACTTTCTGGTTTGCAGATGTGAAAATCTCCACCGTGGTTCAACTCAATAACAGTTTGCTTGTGGTTTTAGCTTGTGTATCATAGTGCCTCTGCAGCTTTGAGAGCTTTGCCTGCAGGTGGCAAGGTCCCCTTCCTGCACTGCAGAGGAGCAGCTTGCTGCCTACCTGTGTGTTTGGGTGGATTGCCATGGTATGAGCAGATTGTACATTGTGCACAAATGTAAGTCAGCTCTGCACATCATGTGGCTGCCTTAAAATTACACTTTTGACACTAACCCTCATCCATCAACAGTGACCCAGGATAAGTCCTTGGTAAATGCAAGTTAATGTGGGTTTGTTATTGTTAGCCTGCCCTGCTCCCCTCTGCCTCCAGGCAGGTGTCTCTCCTGTGGAGTCCTCTGCCTTCTGTTTGCATTCTGCTGGGCTTGTCCAAGTGCACACACACTTTCATCTCTGCCCAACTGGTGGGGACAGAGTTCCAAGTCACCTGCTGGCAGAAAGCAGGGCTGTTCCTCAGAGGACAGTGAAGCCTGAACCACTTGCCACCTGCTGAAGAGCCAGTGGGTCAATTGTATTGACTCTGACAAGGTGAAGGTTGTGAGATCTTGCGTACCTCTGAAATCCCTGAAAAACAGTTTCCATTTCTAACAAAAGCACTGATAAGTATATTTTGTTGTCAGCAGTGAGGGCTAGCAAATAGGATACTGAGGCAGCCTCTTGGCTTCAGTTTCCAATCAGCTTCAGTTTCTGGTTATGGACTGATTGCTGCCTTTTTGTGTCTTGTTTTGGGCTGCCTCTGTGTTGGGGGACTCACTGCTTACTCTGTGTGGGTGTATGTGGTATATACAAATGCTGGATGATGAGGCTGTTCAGCTGGCCCTTCAAAATGCTGCTGTAATAGAACTAAACAGTAACTCCCTTCAGGATTTATTTTAGTTCTGGATTGGCGAAGGAAAGATTCAGTGTTTAGGACTTCAGTTTGAAATCCAGGGAAGTTTTGGCACTTAGTTCAACAGGTCAGTCTCCACTCCTGAGTTTGTAAGTAATGGTGATGGAGAGGAAAAGGTGTTATTTGGTTTTGCTGCAAAGTAAACTTCAATTCATCAAACCCTAATACGCTCTCGTTTTCCAAATGTTAACATCTAGACCAGACTTTGTTATGGAAGCTACTTGCAAGGAATGTATTTTCCAGTCTCTTCCATGCAGTGCTTTAATACTTTTCATAGGAAGCTTGGTACTTGCAGTGCCTTTCCTCTCACCATGGTGGGGAAATATTGAAAGGTGAGTTAATCTCACACAGTGAAGCAGCATGGTGAAAGTCATGGTGTTGTGAAGACCTGGGAATAGATTGGTAGGTTCCCAAAATTTTCTTCGACACTAGTAATGCTACAATCAGATTGCCACTTGTCAACTGGCAGGCAGTGACTCGGATGTTGTAACATGGCAGTAGGTGTGATTCTCTCTTTGAGGGTAAAGCAGGGCTGCCTTTCATGTCTTGTTTGGAAAAAATAGCTGGGCATTTTTCAGAGATGGACTTCTAGCCCTTCTGTCACTCCTGCTAAGGGATACCATAACAGAGTTTGTGAACTGGCTTCATTGGACAAGGTGAGCTGAAAGACTGGCTTGTGGTAAAGGAGGTCTTAGTGAATGCAAAAAGTAACTCTAAACAGATAGTTTGAGCCTAAACCAAGTTTTGTGGTTGATTTGCTTGTTAAGCTTTTGAAGCATTCTGAAATCAATCTAGTAGTGTTAAGGTAACTTTTATTTATTTTTTTTTTCTTGGTGAAAGGTTTTTTTCCTTTGCTTATTGCTTTTTAAACAAATTTGTAGAGGTGGCTGCAAACCACTGCCCAGCTTGCTGCAGTGACAATACCAGGGGCTGCAGTAGTGCTGTCTGCCCCAGGTCACAGAGGGCCAGTTGTAGGGCCTGGACAGCTGAGTCCTATCCGGGTGGCTCAAGCCACTCTCCTGCAGCAAGTATGCTGGGAGGCTTATTTGCAAGCCTTCGTGCTGAAACAAACAGCACACAGATGCAGGGATATTTACAGCACAGGCTCAATTTGTTTTACAAATACTGACAAGAAATGTCTTGTTTGGCAGCAATATTTAGCGGGAAATTTTGGCTTTGCTCTTCACATCCTGCTGCACTGGGCTTCTCTGCCTTCAGATCCAAGCGTTGGCAAGGCTGGCATACATGCAGAGTTGTGGTTTGTGCCTCTGCTTCCCTGCGGCGGTGACGGCAGTGCTTTTCTTTTCCTTTTTCTCTACTGGCAGTGCTTTTTTTGTTTCGTGTCATTCTCCTTCCCATCATTTTCAGAAGGCAAGAATATTCTGCTGCACCGATCGAGATCAGTGTGGATTGCTAAGTCTCAGCAGCATGTTCTGGATTTCATGCGGTGGAGGGGAGTGTGCAGATTTGTGGCTGGAAGTGTGGCCTTCAGGACTTCCTCAATGCTGGTTTGCATGGAAACTGTGCCCCTTGGCCTTGGCTTCTGTTGTGTCTGTGGTATAAGACAGAGATTAGATTTGAGCTTTCAGTTCCTGGTTGGGTGGTCTCGGGGAGAGAGGGAAGTTAGTTTTTCAGCATAATGTAGGGAAATACTTGTTTTCTTGCTGAGACAGTGTTGGGTAGAGGAGGTTGCTACTTAGCGTGTCACTTTGTGCAGGGTAGCAGAGATCCCAGAGCGCTGGGGCTTGGGAAACAGGGCTGGGAATGCCATGTGCCTGCCTTTCCTGCACAGTTGTGCTCACTTGTGCTGAGTGCTGTGGAGGAGTGTGACCCCCCTGCATGTGGCACTGTAGATAAGGTCCTCGTTCAGGAGGGCTCAGTCAGTTCCTGCAGGCAGATCGACGCCTCCTTCCAGAGATGAAGGGGCAGCTCGAGAATTGCTCACAGCATTGAAGTGGTCACTGTTTGCTGCTGTGTGCTGAGATAGCATATGTGGCTCTGTACACAGTTCAACATGAAGCTATTTCAGTTGTGAATGAAAGACCCAGCAGAGATGTGACAAAAATATATTCTATTTTAGCCTTTACATGTTTTAGTTAAGAAGTCGTTGCTGAGGCATTTGACGTTGAATGAATGGTGGTGTGAGAAACAAGACAATACTGAAGTAATCATGCCTGGTGAGATGCATGGTACTGGGGATGGAGAACAACACTGCAGGTTTCTAAATCTTCAGTGTTCCAGAGAGATGCATCAGGCACCTTGGGAGCAAGTGCTCTGGGACTGGTATCTGGGGAGATGCCATGTTAATAGGAGCTGGGAGTCACATCTTCTGTTCCTGACTCTGCTAATGAGTCACTTCTTGTTACTTTGTGCAGTTACAAAAGGTGTATCTGTTTTCCAGGCAACTGGGTAAATATTCATTAGTCAGTGTTTATAAAGAGTGTGGAGAACTTTGAAAGGAAAAATGCTGCAGCAGCATGAATGAGTGCTCTTTAGGGCATTCAGGAGAAATTGGAATGGGATTGTAAGAAAGCAGGAGGTTGGGCTATTTATTGCATTATTTTTTCAGTTGTAGGCTGATAGAAGTTTGGAAAATTGAAGGGCATCATAGGGAATTAAAAGCTTAGGGTATCTGCAGAAATGCACAAAAGGACGTGATATTTTCTCTGTCAGAGACTGGCTGCAGCTGGCTCTGACAGCAGGTTGGGGTTTGTGCTGCAGAGTCTCTGCGTCCCCCCAATCTCCCAAAAGCTCCATCTTTTAAAGGCCTGCTACAACTGGAGGTAAGCACTGATGTGGTCAAGTAGAAGAGGAGTTTTGTTAAAAATAGAAACTCCTGTCAATGCCTTGTGGTGGCAAGTAAAAGGTACAAAGTGATGTCCCTGGGAACACAGTAAGATGGAACTAGCTTTTGAGTGACAGACAAAATTTTTGCTGCTTGTATTTAAAGCAGACAAAGCTCTAGTCTCAGTTTGTAATGTTCTGAGGTGTGGCTTAAAAGAATAGTCAGTAGAAAGTTATTCTCTAGCCTTCTGAAGTGGGTTTTGTGATAGACCACAGTGTGGCCAAGGAGTGATGTTACTTCGAAGAGTAACTAGTTTGGGTGAAGTGGAAAGAAAGTAAAACGGCTTTGTTGAGGAGAAGAAAATGTGTTTGACAGGTTATAAAGCACATTGTGGTCAGGTGCAGCTTTGAAGAGGTTGAAAGTAGCTCTCTCCATCATGAATATGATTTAGGGAGCACTCCTGGGTTTTTCAGTTGCTGAATTGTCTCAAGTTTTTATTGACTATAACTCCCGCCCAATTGTGGATTGATATTTTTTTAAAAAACACCCAGTTCTTTGGCTCTGGGTAATTATTCTCTGCTCAAACTTGCATGGTTCCCTTTACTGTAGGTCCCAAACATAAACAAAGCTGTGTGATTTCCATCTGCTGTCATAGCGCGTGTGCTTGGCTTTAGCACATCAGACTGCTAGGAAGAGGAAATGCCATCTGGTTAAAATGTCTGACTAATTTTTGTTTGGTTTTAATCCCACTTTTTCTGCTTTTATGTGTCATTCTTTTAGTCCCTTTTGTGTGTCATGTGCATCATTCTTTAGACCCCATCCCCAATAATTGCTTGTTATTGTAGCAGTCCCATGACACTTAGCATAAAGGTGAGACCGTAATTTGGCTGGCAAAGCAGTATGTTCAAACCTACACAGCTAAACATGCTGCTTCACAGGAGAGCCAAATCTAACAAGTATTTGTCTTTTCTGGGGTTTTCCCTAGTATCCCTGTTTTTCTGTCTTTTAGATGAGGTCTTCGCAAATTTCTAATTTCCTTATCCTTAGATACAGAAAGGCTTTACCTTTCCACACAGTCATAAATGGATGTGTTTAATGCCTTGACATACCAGGGAGAAATTTCAGAAATAAGGCTGGCAGTACAGATGGTGTTACAGTAATTTTGCTCTCTAGTTTTTACCTTCATCCAATATAACCACTCAGAAGTAGGATTTAAGAGAATGAGTCTACTCATCTTTCTTACTTGTAGCTGAATTTTAAAGCTGTGGAAAAGCTTGGAAATTGCAAATAAAGCTGACCAGACCTAATAGATAGAGAAAAAAGAAAGGAGGAGTGCTGCTCTTGCCCTCGTACAGCCATTTCCATCCAAGCAGATTTGTGGTGTCTGGGATTTCTGCATTTTTCTACAGTAGCCTTGAAGGTGAAAAGCAGCTCAGGAGAGGATGGCTCATAGTGCCAGCCTGGGGGAGGTACCAGGGGCTCTGTTTGCTGCTGGTCCAGGGGAGATGAGGCAGGTGCCCCTCAGGAACACTTTGAAAGTGATTTATACTGCCAGTGGGAGTGCCATTTGTAAGGGCAAACTGCATTTACAGCATAGATTTTTGGTGCCTTCCTCCTGTCTCTGTCATAACCGGTCTGTGTGGTTAATGTTCATTCACATTAAAGCCTTTTTATTTTACTGTAAGAGTGACCATACAGGAAGTGTTATCCAGTCTGAAAAAAACCCTTTTTTAAGTAAGCTCTCAATTCCTGACTTAAAACCATTCAGTTTGGTGTATTGCATTCATTCAGAAACACAGAGCGATTAACTAAATCCACAGTAATGTTTGTGTGTATGAGCCAGAGGTCATGTCTGTTTCATCCTAAACATATGTGTTCCATGAGGTTTTTCCTAGAGTTGCTCATGAGCCACATCTTCAGTGTTGCTGCTTTTCAGACCAAAATGAGAAGTAAGCGAGTTCAGATGGAATTTTTACTCTGTTTTCCTGCACCTAGTAATTAATTTAAAGTATCCTCTAGCATCCATCCACTCCAGGCCTATGGTGCACCTGAAGGTCATAAGTGGGTGTACAAAGGGCTGCAGCATCTGTGTGCCCATGAGCAATGTGTTCAAAACCTGCATTTTGGGGTTCTTAGGTTCGTGTGAACTCAAAGACAGAGTAGTAGTCATCTTGTGCCCCACGTTAGGACACTGTTCCATTGCGCCATGTTGTGGGGTAAGAGAAGCTGCTGCTTTGCAAAAAAATTGAGTGTTCAGTGGTTTTAGAAGTTCCTGAAAAGCCTTTGGTAGCTCTTGTGAATGTGTTTACCTTATTTCTGTGCAGGTATGTGGGCTGCCAAGTGCCTCTTGCTAATTTATATTCCTATGGAAAGTACTGTTCATTATAACTTCTTGACTTTCTGCAGGGGCTGGAGCTTATAATTTTTTCCTTTAATTGTTTTAGCTTGACGATATGATGATACGTGTTACCTCTTTGTCTTGGTTTTCTTTCTGCTTTTTGGCTTGCTCTTGCTTGCAGTAAGAATTAATCTCATGGGTTTTAATTTTCAGAAAATACTTCTTTTTAATTTTATTCCTCTAGATCCCTGGCCTCTCTAATTGACTAATGGGCACAGGGGGTCGTTTGTATTGGGTGACAAGTGGTGCTGGGTCTCCACAGCACGTGGATTATTCTGTTTGCATTCCTGGCACGTTCCAGGAGAGCGTTTGGAGCAGAAGGCTGCAATCATCTGCAAGGTGATTGCAATACCCCCTTGAAGTAGGGATTTTTGCTGCATTCTAGGGGGTAAAATCAGGCCCTGAATTCACATGAGACTCTGTCCCCTTCATCTGCTAATCCTTATCTTTAATTCTTTCCAGCAGTTTATTTTCTGGTTTTGGCTTTCACGCTCCCCCATCCCTTAAAAGGTTCAAGCTTTTCATGTGCTGCACTGTTTAACTGGTTCATTTTTTCTGTGCTGTGGAAACCTGTTGCTATTCTTACTTGTTCTAGAAGATAATTTCCATCAGGAACCCAGAATGGGTGCAAAACGTTGCTTTGTTTTTCAAGATAAATCTTGTGCTCAAGCATCCTGTGCTCATTACTTCTGCATCCGTTTCTCCTGGGTCCTGTTCCTATTTTGGTGCCTGCAGATCCTTAAACTCCACGCAGGAGCAGAGTATCTAAGTGCCTTTCTGCACTGATGGCTGAGAATGGGTTTTCTGATCAAGTAGGTGTAAGCCATTACCATCCAGCTCTTTGGAGAAGTGCAAGCCAGCCTGATGGTTTGAGAAGTGATTTTTTCACTAAGATTTTTTTGCTTGGTTGGTTTTGGTTTTGTATTTTGTTTTGTTTTGTTTTGTTTTGTTTTTGTTGTGTTTCTTTTTTGTTTCTGATTTCAGATTGGTCTCGAGAGAGCGATACAGGAAGGTGTGGGATCATTATAGAATACGAGGAGCCTTACAAATATGACATACTGTTAGCAGCAGTTACGGCAGCTGCTGGCCCGGGATGGGAGGGAGAAATGAGGATTTGGGGGGGTGGGTGGCAGGCAATGCCTGCAGTCTGAGAAGAGGAGAGTTTTGCTAGAATCAATCTGGTTTTGTTTGGTCAGCAAAGTACACAAACTGCTGTATTGTAAATGGATCACACAGTCTTTGTTGGAGGGTGGAATCGATGAGTACAAGGAGTGTAGGTCAAAATCCCATATTATCCTCAACAGTGACTAATGAATTCCCTTTTTTATTTCAAAACCTTGTAGGAGCACATCTAAGTATAACTGACTGTTAATGACTTCCTCTTTCAAATTAGGTTTGCAAGTGCAAATGTGTTTCATACCTTTAGGAGGCTGAGGAAATTTTTGCTGCTAACACTTCTTTTGCTGCTTTTGTGGGGGTCACAAGCTCAATTAGTTGTTTGGCAACTCCATGCTTTCCCAGGATGTTCATCAGTCTGCTGTCTGGAGAGTGTATTCTGTGGAAGGTAGCCAGAGGGTATTGCAGAGGCTGTGCATTGGGCTGGGAAACCTTGTTTGATAGTTCACTTCTGACAGCTGGACTGAAATTGCAGTTGAACTTCCCTGAAGTTGTAACTGGAGTTCTCTGTGATGGTTTTCACTATAGCATAGAAGAATGAAAGTACCTGAACAACAGAGACCAGAATGACAGAATGTGCTGGTAACAAGATGACAGCTTTGACTGGTACCTTCCAAAGTTTTCCAGTGTTGGGAGGCTTGCTTTGCAGTCAATCTTGCTTCTGCATTGCTGTATTCCCTTGCTCTTGGAGCCTGCTCTTTCTCCTTACCTGCTCAGTTTTGTCTCTTCCAGCTGTTGGGACAGTGACAGTGTTTGTATAAGTCACTGCAGTCACTGATTCAACACAGCATCCGTTGCATTAGAGTCTACAGGCACAACTGTGATTTAAGGGACTGCTGAAGCAAAATTTACATGGATTGTTGAGCCCTGTTTCAGATAGTGAAATGTACAGATAAAAGAGAAAATCTGTTTAGAAATTGTGAGGTCTGTGGTTTGCATGTGGTTATATCATATGCTGATAGAGGAATGAGATAGTTTTTGCGCAGGCATGTTTACTGACCGGGTTACTTAAATTGGTTCTGTCAGCATTTTTATTAATTACTTTTCTTGTGCCTGGAACTCATGTAGGTATGGATGAAAAAGAAAGCTGGGTGCCCTCTGCATTGCAAAGTGTTGGGGGATGCCAGGGCAGTGGCATGGAAGGGATGTGGCCATGCAGCACATGCACACTCTGCTGTTACATTGGCAACTGGGCACATGAACATTTTGGGATGGCATTTTTGCCATTGCTGAAGAGGGGATTTGACAGTCATTCCAGATCCTTCCTCTCCAGAGATGTGGTTGTGGGGCTGTTTTCCTGTCTTCATGAGAGGCCAATGGGCAGCATTACATAATAAGGGAAATAATTAGAAAGTTGCAAAATATGTTATTTGTGCTCATGAAAGAGGATTTGTGCTCGTGAAAGAGTGCTGAGGATGTTTGATTCCTTTGGGACCTGACTGGGCAATATTTGAATTTGCCCTAAGGAGGGGGTTTTGCACTTCCACCTCAATGCACCATTTTTTACTTGGGATCCATCTAGCTTGGACTTGTTTTAGATTTAGAAACTATGTGGACTTAACTGCAGCAAAACTCCTGGGTCTTATTTTGTGTTCTTCTGTCTAGCTTTATCTTCTGTTCTTTCTCTCTCCAAATTACCTTCACACATTGCTGCAAAAGCCTTTTCCTGTGTTGCTCCTTCTGCCACTGGGGCCTGCCATCAGTATCTCTCACTGCTTCTCCATTCTAATGGCCATGGGTGTCCAGACCTGTGGGCAGTTCTGGACAGGCAGAGCATCTTGTGCCATTCCTAAGGCACGGCTGTGACATGTCCATTTCAGGAGCTGGCTGCACTGGTGGTGAGCCAAAGGAGGCCAGATCTCCTTCATGAGTCCTTTGCCGCCCTCCTGCCCTGGCAGCAGCTGGCTGCCTGTGCTGAGGGATTATTCATGCATGACAACGCTGACAAGGGACCCCAGAGGTTTACAGGGAGTGCTCCAGTTGGGCTTCCTGCCAGCTCCACCATAACCCCCACTGACAGAAAGATGTCCCAGTGGAGGAGGTGAGGATGCGGATGGAAAGGGGTGAAGCGTGCACGCGATCTTTGCAATGCACGCTACCTTTGTTGTTATTTAGACTTGCTTAGGTCAGCTTGGATCGTTCATGTCATTCTTCTTTTTACCAAGCTGTCATATGTCTTCACTTCTCCAGCAAAGGCACGTCTTGGAGCCCTGGTTTTGTTTTGTGGAAAGGGAAGAGTAGAGAACATGCCTGTGGGAGTGGAAGGAAGCTGTGCCATCGTGCCACTTAAAGTTTGACCTTATTACCACAGACAGCTGCCGTGGTCCTTGTGGTATTGAAAATAGGTTGATGTTTTGGATGATTTTCCAGGGAGATAATGCTGGATTATTGTAGGAATGCCTGCAAGGGTCCCTTTGGCAGTAGCACAGCAGGGACCTGCCAGGGTTCAAATTGCTCTGGACAGAAATGGCAAGAGGCAGCCAAGGATGGCTGCTGGGGACACATTACTGACCTCATCCTCAAGCCAGTATTCCCCGAGGCTGGTACCTTGTCTGCTGTGGCTTGGCCTGGGTTGGTAGAATGCTGATTTTGGGGATAGTTTCTGGCTTCTTCAGTTGTGGTTTGTTGGGGTTGGTTTTTTGGGGGTTTTTTTGTTTTGTTTTGTTTTTTTGGGTTTTTTTTNTTATTTCCTGTTTTGGGTGTTCTGGTTTTTTTGGGTTTTGTTTTTTTCTTTTTTTTTTACTTTTAGTCATTATAACAAACTCTTACACTGCCTCTTCAAGTGATATAATTAAATTGCAAGAACTGGAGTCCTAATTACCCTCTCCCATGTGAGAGTTGAGGAGCTCATCTTCAGAGAGAAGCTGTTGGCTGAGATTCAAAGGAGACAAGTCTCAGAGCAGGCTGCATCTGTGTTGATATTTACTCTTATTAAGAATAATGGTCATTACCAAGTGATATCAGAGCAGGTTGCTCTTTGCAGGTTATTTTTGTCTGTCTGTAAGTGAAGGCAGAAGGAAGAGCAGACGGGTCCATCTCTGCCTTTTCTGTACATCTCCTGCTTTTTCCAAATCATTGTTAGCATAGAATCCGAGCTGGTGGGTCTGGCATATGCAAAAATCTGCACTGATGCATGAAAAAATTACTGATACATATTTAGACATTTCCTATTCTTGGAATTTGTTCCTCTTCTATCCTGTGCATCAGTGCAGACAACTTGCATAAACAGGCTTAACTCTCAATGCAGTGGTGCAGACAATCTGCCCACTAAATGGTAGGAGACATGCTGGAGCAAACTGCTGCTTTATTTCCTATGATAATGCATTCAGGCAGCTGTGTGAATCTCTGCAAATGGAGAAATCCTGAAAGCAGGGCACACTTATATCCAGTGAAATACCTATTCTTATCTTTTTTTTTTTTTTTAATAGAAACTCCTGCAAACAGAAAATGAATTGCTAGGAGCTGAAGTGGTAGGAGTTGCTAAGTTGCTAGCTCCTTACTCACAGGTATAGCTCGGTAATAATGCTTTGTAGCTTTTTTTCCCCACTATAAACCTGGCAGAATATTAGGATCCATTCAGATCTCTAAATGACACATAAGGGAAGATTACACTTTCTTCCCCACATGGCGAGAAGTTGCACCAAATAGGTGGTAAAAGGGGCACAGGATTCTCTTGATATCCAATTTAGTCCTCTGCTTATGCCAGAGCAATTGTCTGCACATCTTGGGGTTTCA
This sequence comes from Cyanoderma ruficeps, assembly GCA_008694505.1. Lineage (NCBI taxonomy): Eukaryota > Metazoa > Chordata > Aves > Passeriformes > Timaliidae > Cyanoderma > Cyanoderma ruficeps. The sequence continues at coordinate 8,811,290 of VZDJ01000594.1, read as the reverse complement.
CAGACCCTGTTGCTGAAGTTTCAGCATTACACTGTTCACATCAAACACCTAACATTAGTCCTGGCAAAGCTGAGATAGCCACACCTGCACACTGACAACGTGTGGGAGTGTCTAGAAGAGCATTTATGAATGTTGACTGTCGTGTGGGCTGAGTGTAGTTAGCTCTCTGGCACTCAGCTGCAACAGGGCCACAAGACCTTCTCTGTGCCTCTGAATCTGTCTGGGTAAGACAAAAGGATGGTCTGAAACTGGTGTCTTCTCTGGAGATTCCTTGACCTTCGAGTTATTTAGGTTTAGCCCATGGGACCATTGGAGAACTGCAGGGGAGAGAAGACAGAGTATTTCTGACCCCTGGGTTTGATGTTGCTGCAGGCTCTTTGTATGAACTCCATGTGGCAAACACATTTTTTTTGGCATAACTCCAAATGCAGGCCATTTGTTCCATAGTCTAGTTTTGTTACAAGGAGACGTGTCCACATTATTCAGTTCTCAAGCTCAGATCTCCAGCCTCCCAGAGAAGCAAAGAGAGTGTTTATGGGTTACAGTGATGTGAAAATGCAAAATTCAGATTAATTCAGTAAGACTCTTCAGATAAATACGCTTCTGTTCAATTGGAATTACAAGTGCTCCTTCCTGGCCTGGTAGTTGGTGTGCTTTGTTAGTTCCTTAAAATGTTCATTTCTATTTTCATCATAATATTCTGATTTTGCTGCATGTGTCCGTGGCACATCCCTCCTTATTTCCATGTACCATAAGCATTTGGGAAGTTTCCAATAAAGTGCATTCTCATTTGCAGTTCACTGTGAACTTGGTGTTTGTTCTTCACATTTCTAGACAGGCAGCTGGAAAACATTGGGAGAATTAGCACCAGTGCTGGCAGCAGCATTTAATTTGGTGAGGCTCTTGCAAGCCTTGCATCTTGTTGTCTCTAATCAGTTTAAACTTGATGGGCTTTCAGTCTTTTCATTTTCTAAATTGATTTATCTGCGTAAAAGGTACAAGTTATCCTCTGCTGGGAACAAGTTTCTGAGCTGTTTAATCTTGCTGTTTGTCAATGCAGAGAACAGCCTTGTCAATGTGAATCATCATCTTTTCTGTTTTACTCATCTCCCCAGATCTTTGACCAACTTCTTATTCGCTTCAGTCTGAAGTCTCCTTTTGGCTCCCTCCTGCACTGTTTAGGAGAGCAGTTAGGCTGTGCAGACCCTTTGCCTGCCCACTGAAACAAATGTGTTTGCAGTTCTCTCCCATGACCCTTCTCTCTTCTTCAAGTCAGCCTAATCTGGTGCTAGAAGCAGTTCAGTCTCATTCAATTTGAAGACCACCTCCAGCAAGTCTGTCTGCTGACACCTCCCTCCTTCTTTAAGAGCTGTTATTGCCTCTACTTTCCAGGTGTGGCTCCAGGACACATCTTTCATACCTAGAATGAATGGGGTTGCTAGGCTTGGAGCTCCAGAATTTCAATTGGTTTTTGTTTTCTGCAGGACCTTTTCAAGGCTGAGCGCTTGTGATTTGATCTTGGACATACCATGAACATGGGGGTTTTTTAAAGATGCTTTTTAATATCTTCTGACAAATGTAAAAGCTGACCTGCTCTTTCCTTTTGAATCTTTTCACAAACAGTGCTCTTTTACCACCACCCTAACAGTACATGGTCTTACTGAAATATGACTTCCAAATTTTATGTTAATCTCATGGACAGAAGATCTGCTGAGGTCCTTGGACATGCTGGAATGAGCTGCTTCTCTACTGGTTAGGGCCTGGCTTTGGAATGTAAATTTAACACAGTTCACTGTGTCCTGACCAAGCAAACAGAGAAATTAAATTGACTAATGGAGCTTTTCATAATGCTTGTCCCACAAACTTAGCTAAACAGCTTCCAAATTGCTGTTAGTTTGAATTAATTGCTGATGAGGAAGCACAGCAGTGGATTCTTAGAAGTGAATGCATTTGATTTTTCTTTTTTGGTAACCTTTCTTCCAATATGTGTTTTTTGCAGTGATACTGAAAGCCGAAAATTATGCAAGAAGATGAAGGTAGATCCTAATTCAAAGGAGAAGGGAGTGGATTTACTCCATTATAAGTGAGTGCTGGGCTGGGATTTGTAGTTCATGATTATTGATGCCCCCATTAAGAGTGTTCTTCTTTCAGCCCTATGGTGCTGTAGCATTAAGATGACTTATTTTTTATCCTGTGAAATTAATTGTTGTGTCTTCAGTGTGCAAGCATTTGTTATGACAGAAGTTGAGTTAAGTTTGTTCTGCTGTTGAACAGAGAACACTAAAAGCATGAGCGGGGGCAGGGAGAGATGTCCAATGGACTAAAACTGCCCAGTGCATGAGGCTGATGCCTGAGATTTGAGTTCTGTTGCCTTCTGTCACTTGCCTGCTGGCATGTGCTTTGGACAAGTTTCTTCACCTCTCTCGTCTTTCTGACTTGAGATCGTCCTTCATAATGTGAGTGGAGAAAGGCAATTGTCATGCAACAGCAAGGGATTTTTCTTCCTGAAAATAATAGTAGTGGGAGTACTGTTACGTTCACCAAGCAGCTGCATCTCCGTCTCCAAAGATCATGCCATAGTAAATAATCTTGTTAAAGTGTCAGGGAGGAAATTGTTTACTGGGAAACTGTTTTCTTTACATTGGTTCGCACCCTCCCTTTTTCCTTCCTCTTGTTCCTCCCCACCCCACCCCCCCTTAAACTGCTGTACTGTAAATTCTACTTAGTTCTGTGGCTTCTGCAGGAGAATGTTATTCTGGTTAGGGAGAAGTCAGGAAGTGAATTCCAGTAATGTTACTGTAAGTTAACTCTGTTCCTCACTCCTCATTTAACAGGGACGGTGCATTTCATACTGCATATAACAGAGCGGTCACATTGAAGGTAAAATTCAAATATTCCATTATTATTCTTTTGGTTCTGCTAGATGTGGGTGAGACATTTGTGGATTCAAAACTGGTTTTGATATTTTTTCATGCTGAAGGCATGAAAGGAAGGGGATTAATCTTCATAAACACCTGTCAGAATGTCCTAAAGGCTTTTGTGTGCATATATGTCTGTCAGCCACAGATCCAGGAAAATTGTTTATTATTTAAAAAATTGACCCCATGTTGAACTGAAAGGTAAATTGTAAGTTAACTTGGACACTAGTAACAAATAAGGATTTTCTTGTTTCCATTACAAGGGTGCTCTATGTGGTAGTATAACTAAAAGTATCAGGCAATACTGCATTTTGATAAGGAGTTCTCTGAGGTTCTTAGATTGTGTGTTTACAAACTTTAAAGAGAGCTGAATAGCCTTATCCTTTATCAGACTGGGGAACCACGGCTCCTATGAAAGTGCTTTGAGTCCATCAGGTATAAAATGACCTTTCTTCTTTTCTGGCCAATTTGACATAAAGCAATGGAAGGCAGCGTTCTGTGAGCAAGGGAAGAGAGAAGGTATGAGGCATGATACAAATGTGTCGATCCAGGTGATTGTGGAAATGGTGGACTAAAAGTACAGTGAGCAGGCCACAAGTGTGTAGCTTTCCTTTGCAAAGCCCTGGTGAAGTGCTGGGAGTATCCTGACCTGAGGAGCCCTGCAATGACTTGGCTTCCAGAAATCACTTCTGTCCAGCTCTGATGCCCAGTTCCTGTTTCTCTTCCTGCTCCAGCAAACCCATGCTCTAAACAGTCATTGGTCTTTTGAGGGCTTGATGACATCACCCCAGGTTGACATAATTCCATGTACATTGTTGCTCAAGGCATTGCCCTGGGATGGAGGGAAAGCCTGTGTGAGATGCTGTGTGAACCTGTGTCTGCCAGAGTGGCTGTTTCTAAGTGCATTTGCTCTGGACCCTGCTTTTACAGCCAGAGTTGGAGAGTATCTGATGGGGGACTGTCTTGGTAGTGTGCCCTGACCTGAGTTCAGTCAGTGTTCACTTGAGGCTGTGATGCAGATTTGTCTGAGATGGGGAGGGCAGGGCCGCGTATCTTCCCATCTCCTGCAGCAGGAATCTTGCCTGGCATTAGGAAGGGCAGTGTTTAATGCCCAGCCCAGTCAGCAGCTGCCTAAACCAGCTTCTGTACTTAGTGAGGGATTGCAGCTGGTGATTGCTTTTTCCTTCATGGTGGGTGATGGGTTAAGGGAGACTTGCTAGTTGCCTAAATTTGGGTGATTTGAACAATACGTGATGTGTCTCTCCTGTCCTCCATAAAGAGCTCTAACCAGGAATTAGTGCTGTGACTCTTCCTTACAGATCAGATCAAGTGGAAAGCACCTGCAGTGCTCCAGGGAGCATTGGGCTGAGAGGCAATCATAGCACTACAGGAACCAGATCATTTATTCCTTCAGCTGTTCTGTGATGAGCATTTCACCCTACCCTTTTGCCCTGCCTGCTGGGAAGAAGAAAGAAGCATGGACAGGGATGTGGGATTCCATTGGGGGTGGCAGAGGAATTTTGAAGCTCCCTCACTCTAGGGGGTGGAGTCTTTCTCAATTAAACTGCCCCTGTGAAAGCAGCCACTAATGATTTACAGGTTGGGCAGTGGATCAGATCCAGGCTGTGATCAAATCATTCAGCTGTTTGCTTGTTCTGCTGCTCACAGCTGCCTGGATATTTTCTATATTTCTCCCTCAGTTCCACTTCTCCCTATTTCCTTCTGTTGAGCCAGTGACCTTTGTTTTTCTCTCTCAGCTGTGTTTGTCAGGAGTCTCCCAGTACATACAAACAGAGAGCAGCAGAGCAACACAATTACATAGGGTATCATACTCATTTTATGGACAGGTGGACACACTGAAGAACGGGAAGATTAAAGGATTTGTTTCACATCATTCAGCAAACTTGTGGTAATAAAACTCGGATCTTCTTTCCAGGCATCCAGTAGACATATTAATATATGTATGACATTTTGGAGGATGATGGACACAGCTCTGAAGGACTGTAAAAGGATTCTTCTGGAGTAATCAGCAATTTCATAGATGTGGCTGATCGAGCTGATAGTGTACTCAGGTTTTTAGAAAAGCTTTTCATTTCTTAAAGTAACTAAATCCTTATGTAATTAGCAGAGATGCCCTTGTGGTTTCACTGTTAGAAAAATAAGAAATAAAGGATAACTCAGTGTTCACAGTAGGGGGAAGTTAGTTGGCAGTCAGAACCTTCTGCTGCTGAAACCTGTGTTAAGATCTGAGCAGTCTGGGGTATCTAGGAAAGCGTGATGGAAGGCAAGAGAACAAAATTCAGTGATGCAAAATTATTAGGAATTGTTTAAAAAATATACTTCTAATTCTTTGCATCTAATAGGGCTTAGGTTCTCACAATACTAAAAAGGATTTCTGGAGGAATTTCCAATAGATACTTCTGTGAGTAGCTTAAAAAAGGGAGTGATTACTTCTTTTTTCTCCAAATTTGAGGGCAAACAGTGGAATTTGGGATGGCTGATTAGAAACAAATAACTGCAATGTTAAAAAAATGTGGAGCTAGTAGCTACATGTTGTGAAAGCCAAGAATTTAGGAGTCTGAAAACCAGTTTTAGATGGTCATAAGAGATACATCCATTGATAGAAAGCACAGAGGTCCATATACAACAGCTGGTGTGGAGTCTGTAAACTGAGTTTCTTTTTGCCAGAAATTGAGAGTGTCTGCCAGTGTAAGCTATAAAAGAACTACAAGTACTAGTCTTATCTTCTCCACAAGTAGCTGTAGTCATCTGCTGTTGAAGACCTAAGCTTAGATCAGTCTTTGGTCTTACCTGGAGTGTCTATTCACATGTTGCTTCAGCCACATGATGTCTAATTCTCTAGAGAGCCACAATGCCAGTATCCAGCTCTGTTTATTACATGATGAAGCCTTTTCTGAAGTATAAAGTACAGAGAGAGTTTTACCCTTCTGAAATGGAGAAAACTCAGTTAAGTACAAATCTGCTTAGTAGTAGCAAAGGGAATAGTCTAACTCAATAAATTGGTCCTACTCCAAACCCTGAATCCTTTTCAAGTTGGCTGTTGTAAGGAGTGTATGTGTGAAATTGAGGCAGGTCTTGTTATTAGCATCCTTACTGAGTGATACTTCAAAGGAGTGAAAAGCACAAGGATGTGTTTGTTTATATTTTTTTTTAGGTTAAAACCTAGGTCCATGTATATGATTGTGGATCAGCTCTCCTGTTAAAACTTGCTTGTTTTTAGCAGCGTGTGCTGGATGAAGCATGTCCTGTACTCTGCTGAATTGAAGTTTAAGGTTCAAAGCTGGCACAGCTGGTTACAGCCCATGGTGCTTATGCCTATGCCGAGGGGTCAAAGCAGGTCCTGACCGTACCATGGCAGGGCTGGAGCAGAGCTCGTTCTACAACACCAGGGTTGCTGTGGCCTCTAACACAGCAGCATGGGGACCAGACTGCTTTTCTGTGATTAGAGAATGCTGTGGTTTGTTTGGGTGTTATTCTTCCCCGTTTAAAGTAAGAGAGGAAGTTCTCGTCGCTGCATGAAGAATTGAGGGCAAGGCAACATACTGTCTGCTCCTGCCAGAAGACATTACACATCTCATTTTTTTCTGTCTTGGCTGAGAGGGAGAGGCTGGATGAATTAAATCTCTTTAATCCCCCATCCTCTAACCACATCTGTTTCTACATGGTTGAATTTGGCATGCAGGAATTCTTGAGACTAGCAGAGTCAATTACACTCATTAGCTGTTCAAAATGTTGACCCCTCTCTCCTCCTCTCCAGTGTGTAGTTGAGGTCTGTGCATGCTGAGGGTGAGCAGAACTTGATGCAGCTGTCCTAAAGGTAGAACATCTCTCCTGTTTTGTGCTCATGTTTCCTTTCCCCATGTATTATTAGTCTTCTTAGGATGTCATTTGGGATGTTAATGCCTCTAAGTCTACAGCTTTTTACATTGTAACTCTATTGTAAATTACTTGATTTTGTATATTTTTTTCCTAACTAGCTCCTTTCCCTGATAATGCCACTGTAAAACAAATTTCTTCTGGAAGCATTTGTCATCTTCACCCGTTAGATCCTTTTTACTGTGTACATTAAGTGTTTTGCTTGCTGTCTGATGACTGATACATGCTGGCTCTTGTGATAAGACAAATCTTTTCAATATTAGCTGTGCAAGCAGACAGAAACATAAATGCAATAAATGGATCCTGCTGTAAGCTCTGAATCCTCCTGATCCTTGCAGTACCGACTGAGAGGCAGGAAAATGAGCTAAACTCCCCTTTCTGTTGATAAGCTGTTGGGATGTTGTACCACAGCAGTCCCACCAAAGGCAGACAGGCAGCAAAAATGTCTCTGAGACCATTCCAGTGAAGGGATGTGTCACCAGGTATGCTGCCAGCCTGCTCCAGAGAAAGTGGAGTACACACCCAGGCTTTTGGATAAGTAGTCTTGGTGTGTGTTAGTATAGCTCAGTGCTGTGGCAGCTTCATCTACTCACACTCACACTGAGGGAAGCTCCTCAGGGACCTCACTATGTTACTGGAGTGGCAGAGATCCTGTATGGGAATGGGCACAAACCTACAAGCAATGCCATAGAGAAAGCAGTGGGGTCATTCTGTGTGGTGAACAGACATGGAATACTAGGTATTTATTATGTTTCCTAGAGCACAGTGAAGATAAAAGTGATCAAGCCTGTGTTTGCATGTGCAGCTGGGAACAGGGTGACTGCCAAAATCCATGGAAAGTATTTCACTGATTTAGGGGGCTGGAGTTTCCTTCAGGCTCAGGTTGAAATCAGAGCTATTAGAGTATATTTCCTTATGGTAAAGAAAGTATATCTGTTGTCTGCTGAAAAGGATTTTTGGTTGCATGTCAGTCAGGTAAAGCAGTTACAAAGTGTATGTGCATGTATACTCGTTTGTTGAATGTGGGAGCTGCAGAATCCCAGGGTTTTGTATTTCCCACTTCTCCTGTCACATTTGCTTCGTATTCTCATACTTGAAATTGCACTCAAGGAATTTTTTAGGTAGGTGGGTCACACAGGGAGCTGTTGGTGGATTATTCTTCCTTTGACCAAATGAGCAGTTTGATCTGTAAGGCTGTTCATTTGCTTTTGCTCACAGCGAGTATCAGTGTGCCCTCCAGCTAGTTCTGTTACTCACATACAGTGAAGGGCATGGGAGCCTGACCTCTGCATAAAGAGAAGTCTCGCCTGCTAACCCAGGGACTCCCTGGGGAAGGTCTAGTACCATTGAAAGAGCTCTCTGAAGGATCCTTGAAGCTATTCTCTGTGTGCTGGTGCACTTCCACTCTGTTTTCCCCAGTCTTATAGTGGGAGTGGGAACTGATAAGTTGGAATACCAGTTATGATGAAGGTACACACCCACGTATCACTTGGTTCTGCAATGGGAGATTTGTGCTAATCTGCATTATAGCAGATGAATATATGAGCAGAAAAGCAAAGACACTAATTGGATGGGGTTTACATCACAGCATAGATTTGAGATTGGATGTCTCATGATTTCCATTTTGTTTCTTTAAAAGCTTTTTTCCCCTGTTTATTACAGTCTATGGTGGCCTTTCTTAAGGATCCAGAAGGTGCTCCACTGTGGGAGGAAGATCCTGAAGCCAAAGATATTGTGCATATCGACAGTGAAAAGGTACATTAGCTGCATAGATGTTCTGTTGTATTATAAATACATGGGGTATTTATATAAATATATATATATTTATATAAATATAAAGCTATTCTGTTGCATTATAAATATATGTAAAACACCATTATTTTGTTTCTTTGGAAAAGAAATTTAAAGCACTCAGCTTGTTAGAAGTGATTTAACAAATTTTGTGGGTTGTGATAACTGTAACGTCCTCTGCTTCCTGCCCTGCCCTGCATGTGGTCATGAGCTCAGTCTGCCAGCTACACAGCAAGTGTCAGAGCTTGTGGATGGTGTGGGGGCACAGACCTCTTTGTCTCAAGGAAGTGGAGCAATTTGCAAGGTGCAATCACTGCAGAATGCAAGGAGGAGGTAAAATGCTGCTCTTGAAACTGCAGGTTGTCATTAAACCTTGGGTTCCCTCATGTGCCTGAGGTTAGGAGGTGTGAAGCAGGAAGAAATGGGATCCAGATCTTGAGGGATTTAACTTGGTGCAGTAGCTGTCCCCTCCATGTTAAGTGGGAAAGCAGAAAATGTGATGAAACTACCTTAAAAAGCCAGTGCTGCCAGTTACTCATTATGTTCTTTCGAATATAATCAGCTTGGTCTTTTATATAGTTTTCTAGTCTATAGATTTTTTAAACTTTAATTGATTGGACTCTAGCTGGTATTTTGTAAAGGGCTTTTTCAATTTTCTGGCTTTCATTTTTAATATTAGAAATGGTTATTCTGACATTCAGTTTTTGTAGGAAGATTAATTTTTAATGTTCACCCTCTGTACTCTATTACAAGGCTTCCAAGGGTTGCATTCAATTTGAAAACTTCATCTACTTTTTCTATCCTGCTGGTACTGAAAAATCCTTTTTGCATGGCATCTCATAGGTTTGGCAAGGTTTCATAGTGTGAAAACTGAACGTGTTTTGTTATTATTGAGTCTGACTTTTTGAATTGCAATATGGAGTTTGGATGTGTCAGCGAAGAAAGAGTTTCCAGGTAGAGATTCTGCAGTGAGAATGAACTAAACCATGGAACTTCCACATATTAACAGTGAAGATACTGGTCTAGGATATTTGGCAGATAGCTGAATGTATAATACATTTTGTCATCTTCTTTCAAGTTAAAATTGAGCAAGGAAGAAAAAAAAATGAGTCCTGTCTGTTTGGAAAGATGAGTCCTTCTTCCTCAGATCAAGGAGCCTGTGTTCTATGAATACATATATTTTTACGAATGGCATATATTTTACATATACATTTTCATATATGTAGTATATGTAAAATAAATATATTTTACATATACGTAATTACATACATTTTATTAATACATACGTTTTTTTAAAGTTGTAGTACAATTAATAAGAGGTGTCATTGAATATAAGTGCGTTTTTTATTTTCTGTGGTTCATTCACTAGGAATTGAGAAGGCTTCTGAAGAAGGAAGAGAAGCCCTTACTGATGATGTTCTATGCCCCGTGTAAGTAGCCCAGAATGTCCTGTCACCTCCTTCCCCCTTCTCCATTGGGAGATGTTCAAGTCTGACTAGGAGCTTTGCCTGTGCTTCACTAACAATACCATCTTGTGCCACCTTTATCACTCACTTCCTTGTGCTGTTCTGCCTGCTTGTCCTCAGTTTTTCCCTCGTTGTCTGTCACTTGTATCCCAGTCTTGCCTCTTTCTCTTGTGATGATGACTCTTGCTCAATGTTCTTTTAAGCAGCTGCTTTCTATAATTTTGTTACCTGTTGTCCTTTCTAGATTTGTGCTGCACAGAACAGAAACACTGTGCTGTAGGCAGAGGGAACAGTGCAGTTGTCAGGAGCAGGACTATTGTTCCTGCTCCATCCCAGAGGCACCCTGCACTCAAATGTGAGTGGGGTTTCAGGAAGAGGAGAGCACATTGGAGTCTCTCTGTTTCTTTTGTGACCTTGGGCTTGCATTGCTGCTATCTTGTCATTGCATTGGCTACTTGTTCCTTAACGTTGCAGATTTACAGCTGCCTTTTTGTGTTTGTGGGTGACTGCTGTGTGAGAGGCTTTCCAGCTCTTCTGAGCAAAATTGTGTTGCACTTGAGTTGTTGCTCAGTTCAGGAAGCAGGGAAGCTGTGAGAAGGGAATAAATGTTTGACCTAAACTAGGAAAGCCTCCCAGCAGTGCCCTGATAGGGAAGTTGATGTTCGGTACCACATGTAATTTGCTGGCTGATTCTCTTTAAAACTTTTATCCCATGGCAGCATTATCTGGTGTTCCTCAGTGTATTTTCACTTGTAATTACTGCCTAAAACACCAGTCTACCTTTTTATTCTCATCTGAGCACTGCCAAGATGGCCAAAATTGCCCAAGACTTAGTTTGATGCATCACAAAGAGGTTGATTTTTCTTTTCATTAAATCAGTTGTGGCTCTGTGCCTCCAGACTCTGCAGTGGTGTGGTCCTGTGTGGCCTGGCTGGTGTGTGGCTGTTCCCAGTAGCTGCTGCCTTGGATCAGCGGGAGCCGATACGGCTGCTCTGCTGTAAATCGTCCCTTTGGGGAGAGTTGGCCTGCACTGTGCTTTCAGTTTACCTGTATCAGGAATAATTGTTTTCCACAACTGAGTCTCTTGCTGAAATGTGCCTTATCTAACCCTTCGTTCTCTTTGAACCATTCCCCCAGAAACCCTCCTCCTTCCAGTTTCTCTTCTTTGAAGTGGCAAAACACCTGCTAGTTTTCAGTGCTGTAATACTTGTGCTGCTTTCCAAACTGCTGTGAAGGAAGTCTACTTGTGGGTTTTTTTTCTTCCTCTGATTTCTCAGTTTGTAACTCCCTCATCTTTTATTTAACACACAAGACCTTCTCAATTCGTTGTTGTCCAAATTTTCTTTCCTTGCTCCTTTTACTGGAGACAGAATACATCCAGCAGTTGCAATGAAATATGGGCTTTGAGTAGCTGAAATTATTGGTTACATACAGGTGTTACCTTTCATAACTGGGAGCAGCAAATCAAGACTGGTCACTAAAAGAAATTCTGCTTTTTGTTACTTGTAAGGGAGGTCTTTGGCACGAGAGGACATCAGAGACTTTGTCTGGGAGGCTGTGGGGAAGGCAGCTGCCTTATTTCTCTGCTTTGTTGGAAGCAGGGGCTTTAGATTCATTGTGGCAGATTGATAGGAAATGGGTCCTTTCATTACATACCGGTGCAGAGGGAGATGAAAGCAACCACAGACTTAGATATAGTTACTTTAATATTTCAGGAATGCCTGGTCTGGGTAAAACAACTCAAAGCAAAGGCTCGCTCTCCTCAGAAGATATTACCTGCCATTTGCAGACCTTTCACTGTACTTTCGGGCCTATATTAGGAAGTCAGACAGCACTAAAGATGAAATACTAGGTATACTTGAAGGCACTCAGATTTATTTGTAGTAAACTCTGTCAAAGAAGACTCCTGCAGGAGACTGTCTGGATTTGGCAACAAGAAGAAGCTGTTTGCAAACATGATTGAAAACAAGGCTTTAAAAATGTAGGTGTCAACTAGTGGAAAGACTCATCTGTATTTAATTAAGCTGCCCCTTTTGGGAAAAAATACAAGAAAAAGAACAGAAGAAAATGAGTTTTTTGAGGTTCCTCTTTCATGCCTGTTGAGGGGGATATGTGGCTTGGAGCATTCTGAACAATATAACCCAGAAATATGAGAACAGGAGAGGGTGTACTGAAGTGAGTTTGGGAGCAGGAGGTTTGAGGCAGCAGCAGAGCTGGGAAGAGGAGCATGATAGGGGTGATGGCTGGGTGGAGGAGGCTGGTGTGTGCCTGTGCTCTAGAAGGTGCTCCAGGGAGCAGTAGGAGAGTGAACAGGGGAAGATAGGAAAATCTGCTGCAGGACTTAAGGACCTGAGGCTCCCAAGGAGAGAAGAAATAGAGGATTCAGAAGATGATGTCTCTCAACTCATATCTTTTTATGTCTGTCCAGTGGTTTGGATGAAGCTGCAAGACCTCAGTGGGCCTTAAATGATTGGTCTGTGCCCACCAAGAAATTGTCATTTTGACCGGCACTGATTTAACAACCTCATTGTGAATTTGAGCGGAGAGATCAAAGATGGAAAGACCACAGAAACAAGAACTCTCCTTCATCAGATTAAAGGATGTTCTTTTCCAGGCATGCTGATGTGATCCTAAATGAGTGGCTGCAAAATCTGTTCCTCCTTTCTGGAAGACATTTTCAAAACTCTCTATCTGTTAGCCAGAACAGAAGTGTTGACTATTGTCCTTTGGTGGACTGAGGCTTTCCACAATAAGTGTCTGGAGTGCTTGGCTCCAGCTACCTTTCTTCCATGCTGTCTGCACTCCTGCCCCTTCCCATCTGCATGCACAGATTTTACTTGGCAGGGATGGAAACTGCTGTTTACAAGGTGATTAACTGCTAATCTGCTTAGCACTGCAGAGCATCGTCAAACAACTCTCACTCAGCACAGTCCAACTGCACATTGGTGGTCTTCCTCCCTCACCCTTTGTCTTTTCCACAGCACATTATTGTATCTTACAAGGGCTGTTGCTTCTGAGCTATGTCTGCTCAATTAACAGAGCACCGTTTAACACTTGATGTCTGTGTAATGTGTTTAGGAAATGTGTCTCAAATTAATTTCAAAGCCTTGTTAAGCTGGGATGAATCTGAAGTACCCTCCTCCTGTCCCTTCAAAGACCAGAAATGCACAAAGCTTTTTGTTTTGAGTTCACGATTATGACATCTTCTGTTGACTTTTGATATATGTGTTTCATCTTGTATTCTCCTCTGGGCTCAGCTCACAGCCTGAGGAATATAAGATGGTTTTACTCTCTTCATACTAGGATGAGAAATGAATATGAAAATGAAAAGCATGAAAAATGTGCAAAAATAGAGGCTTGTAACAAGTAACATCCTTGGAAACTAATCATCTAATAATGATTTAGTGAAGCAGATAAAGAATTTTTGTTTAAATTTTTTAATATAAAATATTACTTTATATGCTTTGGAACATTGATACTGTAGAAGAGGCTAAATAGAATTGTTGTCATATTACTTACACAATTTATTTTTTATCAGGGTGTGGTGTTTGTAAGAGACTGATGCCATCTTATCAGCAGGCAGCCACAGAACTCAAGGGTAAATATGTAAGTGAGACAATGAGATTTATATGACCTTTTAAAAATCATTTTAACACTTTTTATAGTATATAAACTGACAAATATTTATCAAAATCAAAATTACCAATTTTTAAGCAAGCTGAAACAAAGCAGAAATAAACTATTCTGTTTCAGATCTCTTCAGGATTCTCTCTTGTTTTTTATTTTTCTAAAACTTTAGAGAATGTGATGTGAACTCCCTTGCCCTTTAGATCCACTGCAGTTTTTCCCATGGAGATACAGGCTCTGACTCCATGTAGATTTATGTTTAGTATCTAATTTGTGAGCTTGTAGGCCTTTTGAGCTCATTTTAGTAAAGAAAGAAATGTTTGCCTTAGTGGGTTTGATCATAGCAAGGTCAGGGATGGGTGCCCTTACTGCAGTTACTAATACACTTTCTTAGTGGAGAATCACGGTGTTATGGGGAGGGAAATCCCCCTCCCATAAGCTACTGGTCACCCTCCAGCCACTCAGCACTAGTAGAATCTTACAGTTTAACTGTAGCTCTGTCAAAGTTGTTATTGATGCCACACTGACAGGGAAGTAAGTTTTGACTCTAATAAAGTACAGCATTCACAATAATTTAGTTTCCCCTTTGTACCTATAAGGTGTATTGATCTCTGTAAGCAAGTCAAAGGCACTTGTCTAGTTGAGGCTTTATAATGTGCTTAATGTATGATTTATATGATGCCAGTAGTACGTAAAGGATGAAGAAATAGGATTGTTGTTTCATGGCTCTAGCAGGATTTGGTCTGATCCTACCTCTTGTATCATTCCCTGCTGTGTTTATGGGTTTCCTTGTGAGGAAAAGATGAAGCACTGCAGTTCATTGCTAGGGCAGCTCTGGGCATTCCTTCTCATGACCACCTGGTGCTGTCAGACTGCCCAACATTCTCCAAACTGGTTGTTTTCAGAAATGTTTTCTCTAAATCCTTGTTTGCTTAGGGCTGAAATGCTTGGGAGTTATTCAGATATATATAGGACATGGCACAAGCCTTAGAAGATATTTTCAAGAGTGTTTTTGTCCAGCCAGGCAGCGCTCTAAGGCCATCTCTCCTCAGAGGAGCATGTGCTGCAGTCTTTGGGAAGACACTTCTGCCCTTCATGGCAGTACATTGTGGAGTGTGGGGTGAGAGGGATCAGGAAGGTAAAGCATCACCTATAGAGACAGTGCCAGAGAGAAGGCATGCTGCAGAGCACTCTGTCCTCCTGCAGTTATCCCTTCCTTGTCCATGTGCAACTCATTTATTAAATTCAGACCAGAGAATTTAAACTCTAGATCTATTCTGGTTTGATTATTTCCTTCCTCACTTGGAAATCATTTCTATAGATCCGGGCTAATCCTGCACAGCTGACTGACAGGCCTGAGACAGTTTTTTTGCAGTGGAGTGTTGTAGAGCAGGATCAGTTCAGAGGAAAGTCTGGTTATGCCACTGCCACACGTGTTTTTCACAAAAATTGATCTGTTTGTCAAAATTTGACCCAATTAGCTTCCCGAGTGGGATGTGTACACGGCTTGCCATTTCTAAAGTTAACTGTGGTGTACCCATCATAGATTATTCATGGAGTGATGTTGATCTCCAGAGCAAATTTTGCTGCAAAGTTGATGAGTGCTTTGGATGATCTGAGGGTTTGGCCTTTTAGTCTGACCTGTCAGGATGTGCCAGGCTCAAAAGTGAATATTTCTGTTATACAGCAGGGAAATTAAGTACAGTATCGCCTATTGAAGAAGTCATAAAAGTGAAAGGGTGAGCTGTACTTGTCACTGGTCACTGTGTTCCCTTGGGACTGGTTGTTTCTTGTCCCAGTGCTGTTACTGAGAGGAAGGCAGGGTGGCATTTTTAGTTTATATTATGGTTATATCTTACAATTCCATTGCAACTAGTACAGAAGGAAAAAGTGGTCCAAATCAGAAGTGGACTTATTTTGTCCTTGGCAGGAAAGATTCCTGTGGTTAGAGGGTTGGCTGGACTCTGGTGAGTGGCTGTCACTATGGGCCAAGAGCAGGGGGGACCGGGATATTAGCAAACCATTCATAATTTCCCTGATGCCCATGAACTTTGTAACTGTGCCAGAATGTTCTGCTTAGTAAAGACCAACTTGAGAATATGCTTAAGGGCTTTCCTCCTTTTTTTTTAATTTTATTTTTTTATTATTATTATTATTATTATTTTTGGGGGGCTGTAAGGTGCCAGTTTTGGAGCAATCCCATCAAGAAAACTGAGAATCAAGGTAGGGGGTCACAACTATACAGGACTGGCCAGAAGCTCCAAATTCTTGGGCAGCTAGGAAAGGTTCAGGGTTGGTTCAGATTACAGGTAGCTTGTTGGAGAGCAGATAAGTGTTGAAACATGTCAAGTGTCACTGCAGAGGTGAAAGGAGTAAACTGATCTTTGTTACCGCAATGGCTATTACAAGAGGTAATGGACCTAAATTGAAGTTGGGGTCATTCAGTCATTTGCTAAAAGCAAATTTGCCAAATGTTTGGCAGGAGGACCCTGGCTTTGGGCAGTAGGTGTTTTGATGGTCTCTGGCAGCCGGATGTTTCATAATTCTGTTATTATTGGCCAGCTAAAGCTGTTACTCTTGTCAATTAAAACAAATCCCATTGTAATAAGCTTTTTGCTAAATACGCTTCATATAATGTAATGAACACCAGAATGAATCCAAGTTATTGACTTTTACCAATCACCATTAGATGGACAGTCAAATTGTCTGACATGGCCAGGAATGCCCATTTAAGTCATAGGAAATCCTCTGACAGGTCACAGCAAATGTGGAATCTGGTAGGGTGATGTTAATTTGGGAATTAGTTAACAAAACTGGTTCTTGCTTTATAAAGCAGCCATTGTGTCTTGATCCTATTGCATTTACCTGCCTTTAGGTGCTGACATGGAGGATAAGGAAAGGGGAGAATTGGTCTAGAAAATCTCATATGAATTAAGTCAATCTGGTTGTTTGAACTACAAGGAAAATTCAAAGTGGAAGACCAGGCCAGCAATAAACCTTACCTTCTGTACTCTCCTCTGTTCAATTTATCCTTACTTAGGATAGGGAAGAGAAAACAAAGTATCTTTTTGTGACTTTCCAGCATATTCTTAGGAATGCTTGACCTCCAAATGAGGATTTTCTGCTTTAAGATTTATTTCATGCTGTCTCTGAGCACATTTGGTTGGTCTGTGCATTTGCTGCAGTCAGGAACATGGTATTAAATTCTGATGTGATATTTTAGCTGGAAGGAGAAAATCCTGGTTTTGGAAAGGAAAGGAGGAGGGGGTTGGATTAAGACCCTGCTGCTAAAATGATTTAAGCCGTCAGTGCCATTAAACTAAGTTAATTAGGAAGTGGTATCTCAGCAACTTGCTGGGTCCAGGTTTCACAGCAGAATGACCTCTGTGTGAATTGCACACTCACAAAAACTTGGAATCAATCTCATCTTTCAGTTTCCATGTCAGAAATATTTGGAAGACATTGGGACAGGGCACAGAATAAGTCACAGGGCACAGTATAAGGCACAGGAGCCCTGAACCTGAAGCTCAAGGACTGTTGAGATGAAGAATGGGTTGGGATGGAGGAGAGTTTTTGTTTTTCGTGCTAGTCTGAAAAGCTACTGTGCTTCTGTGCCTCTCTTTTGAGGACTGTAGGACAAGGTTAATTCTTAACTCTCATTATACCCTGCCCTACCTATGTTAACATATTTAAAGCATATAAATGCCATGTGCTATTTCCTGAGCTCATGGAAATAGGGCACATTTTATTTTCACATCAAAGTCATGCTGATTTCCTCTTGCCATTGACTAAGTGCATTTTTGAACTGGGATAATGCCCATGCTTGTGGTTAGTTAGACATAGACAAGTTCATTGCTGGAGTGGAAACTACAGAACTGAGGGTAGAATTTCTGGTGTTCTGTTTAATGTTTGGGTATGAACTAAGAACCCTTTTTTTTTCTTGCTTGCAGAGGAAGAAAAAATCTAGTTGTAGCTTAAAATACAAATGTGCAAGGAAGAGCACAAGTGCTGCAATTGAGAGGATTCCCTTTAGGTATTTCTGTTATTGGGTGAATAAAAAGAAACAGAGATGCTTCCAGAGCCATGAGGAGGTGACATGCTGACTGGTGTGTGTTTTCTCTGGATTAGACTCTCGTGTTGTTCTGTTCCCCCTTGCACAAAATCAGAAAAACTTCAATGTCTTTGATAGAGAGCCCCTTGCTTGACAGCTATATGAATGAAGTCAGTATCTGCCCTGATTGAAGTGGGTTTTACTTAAATCTTCAAACATATGGTGTGATGTTCCTGCTGTATTGTGAGAATCAGTAAGATGATGCTCTGTTTTTCCAGGTTCTTGCGGGGATGAATGTTTACTCTGCTGAATTTGAAAGGATAAAGGAAGAATTCAACGTCCGGGGATATCCTACAATCTGCTATTTTGAGTCGGTTATGTTTTGCTACTATTTTAGAAATCATGCATTCTTATATAATTGTGTGTTTTTATCTTTTAGGGCAAGGACTGAACCTTGTTTTGTTGCTTTAACAGGAAAGGAAAGTTCCTGTTCAACTTTGAGAACTTTGGTGCTACCGCAGCAGATATCGCCGAGTGGCTGAAAAAGTAAGGCACTGAACTTCATGCACTCCACCTTTTATGTACTCTTCATTATTTACAGAATGTAATGCTTTAGGAGCAGACACCTCTCCCTCCTTCCCTCTGCTCAAGAAGAGCAAACAAAACTACCCTGCTGAGAACAGCTAAACTCATACAGAGGGATTGACTAATGTTTGGTTTTTAGCATGCATGCCTTGCATTTCACAATTGCATTTTGTCTGTAATAGGAAACTGACTGTGGACTAAAATAAATGCAGATATACAGATCTCAGCTTCATTAAAAATGCCAGCTTATATTTCCAGTGATCTTGGGTGCTTGAACTTAATACCTTGCAAAAGATTTGACTTTTGTTGTGTTAGAAATGTATATACCGAGTGTGCAGTTCTTGTTGGTTCATTAGCCTTTAGCTGAAGCCTTTAAAGTGTCTTGCAGTGACGAACTGAAGATCAAGGCACCCTGGATAGGTAGTCACTTTTACAACAGCTGTGTTTGCTGTCATGACATGAAAGTGTAGAAGGCACCTTGTTCTACCTAAAGAGAGCTATTTGCAGTTATAAACATTTTGGGGGCTGAACGAGCCTGTAGGACTAGCAGTTCAGAGACACACAGGAAAAGTGTGTGTGTATAGCTGCTCTACTACTGGTCAGTGATGCTGATGGAGCAGCTGGAGAGAGCTGAGATAATCTGGTGATGGAGAAATCCCATTTGCAGATAGCCCAGGCTCTTGGGCATGGTGTCATCTTTGTAACCCTCTCTTGTTTGCTGCAGTTGTGGAAGCAATACTGAAATGAAGCTAATGAAAGGAAACAAACACATGGGAAGGAACACAGTGTTGCAAACTATTGTAATAGTACAGCTTAGCAAAATTGGCTCAGAATAAATGTATTTTGCTGTTCAGTGGGGCTGTGCCGGGGGTGTGCGCATGGTTGCAGGTAGCCCAGGGTCTCCAGCAGCAGTAGGCTGAGTGCCTCAGGATTTGGAACCCACAAATGAAGTTTGTAGCATCAGGAGCTACAAACGCTGCAAGTGAGTACTGCCCAGTGGCTCAAACAGGAGGAATCCAGCCAGAGTCATTAAAGCCTCCTGTAGGCAATTAAGCCTTCAAATGTGAGTGATCAAGATGGCAGCTCCAACTTGAGGGAGGTGATCATCCCTTGGAGCAAGGATATGGCTTCATCACCTGCACTTTGTTATGCTTTTCAACTCTGCAAGGATGTGGTTATCTCTTGGCTACCATATGTGAAACATTAGCTGTTTGGGGTGGTTTTTTTTTCCCCTGTCTGCCCACATAATATCCAGATAATCCCTGCAATATGCAGTACCTTTATATCAGTGCTGTGACAGCAAGTGAACACAGCTACTGGAGGCAAAGCAGAACAGCTGCAAGCTCTTTCCAATGATAATCTCTGCTAACAAGCCACTGTGGGCTTTGGCTGATACTTCAGCAGTCCAGAGCTAAAGACAGCTGTTTGTCCTCATTTAGTGCATGCTTATTAGTTGCCCAAAAGATGATCTGAGCAGTAGCCTTGTGCCCCTTTTTTGTGTAATAAGTACAACTTTTAAGGAAACCACGTTGAGTAGTTATGTGTACCTACATTTTGCCAGTAATTGATGCTTAAATTATGATAAATTAAATTATTAATAAAACCACATAGAGTAAACATTCTACATACATAATATTATACTATCCTGAGGAATCTGCAGTACAGGTAGTCAAAATGGTATGGCAAGGGCTTTAGAAAAGCCAAGGAGTGCAATGGGATAGCTGCAGGGTGTACAGGCTGTGTTTCAGAATAGCACAATATTAAAATATTGAAAGGTTGTTTTTGTGCAGAATGTTACTCAGAGGACCAGAGCATGGCAGGGCTGTGGCAAGGAAAGCCAATGCATTTTTATACTGTGCATGCATGTCCTGTCATTGTAGAGTGTTGAAAGCAAATCCAGCAGACATTGAGCTGTATGAAATGGCCCATTTTGTGTGGACAATAAGTACACTCTGCAGAAAAGCAGCTGTTTTCCCTTTCCCTCTTCTTGGTTTTTTCCCCTCTAAATATTACTGGTAAAGTGCTGAAAGTGGATGATCGTAGGCTCATTTGTGGGGGAGAACATGATATAACTTAATGAAGGTTAGAATTACTTAAATTATTGTCCATGCTTTTTCCTCTCAGGACAAGAACTGATAGTTTGGAGGGCTCCAACACCTCTTCTTCTTTTTTTTTTTTTTTTTTTAATACTTATTAAAGGTGCTTCTTTCTTATGCTGAAGTGTGCTAATGCATCAATCTTACATATACTTCACATTTCTTATCTTCCTAATAGGCACTGGCTACTGTGTTATGGAGATTCAGATGTTTTCATGAGATGATAGAGATGAACCATCATACAGCCTTAATCCAACACATTAGAGATATTATCTTGTACATACCACTTTTTTGTTAAATCTGATACACAGCTGGATCAGCCTGAGCAGTAGGCAAGCCCAACAGCTTCTTGCTGCCTTCAATAGCTGCTTAGTTTGTCTTGCTGTTTTTATAGATTCCCTTCAGGCCGTTCCTTAGCATCAGCTACTCCATTAAATCAAGAGCTTGTTCTGTGCTCTCAATTGAATTGGCTTTTGATAACTCTTCTGGACTTCCGTCATCCTGATCAGGTGCTGGGTGTGCCTTGTCTCAGTGTTAAATGACATTTTAAATTTTGATTGTTGCCTTCTCCAGGTTTTGAGGTGTTTCTTACCACCTCCTGTATAGGCTCATTAGCATGCACAGCATTTTAAATTAGGCTATTTGAATAAACATCCCGTGCTTTACTAATTCCTGTCTGAAATAGGTCACGCCAGGCCCTGCTAAACACCACCAGTGCTTTGCAGGCAGTGTGTCCATGTTCATCATGCTCTGCCTACTCAACCCAGCTCCCAAAACCATTAAGTGTCATGGCGTTTGCTGGAAAGCCTTCACTCTGCCAGGATACCTGGACAGTATTGCTCTCTGGGCTGCTTGGCCAGATGCAGCTCTGACCTCTTACTTTGATGTTTGCTTCTTGGTTTGTTTATCACGGAAGCAGCAGCAGAGGTGTGCATCACAGTTCTGCATGGATTGCTTAATTCTTGGATCCCACTCATTGCTTACATCAACAGAATTTGCTATCTGAATCTGTGTATCTGTACTGCTTTTTTTTTAATCAAACTAGGCTTTCAGCCTAGAATGAGTAAGGCAGGATAAATGAGTTATCATCTGTTTGCCATTCCTTGTTCCAGGAAGCTAACACAATAATACGTTTTAATCAAAAATAGTAAATCTGTTTTCAGCAGAGATGGGGCCACATCCAGAACTGTACTTTGCCAAGGAATTTGGGGAATTTTGGGGGGTATTTGGAACTCACTACTGCAACTGACAAAAATAGCTTCAAAGTCTGGCTCCCAGTGTTCATATGTTTGGGTGTCTCTTCTGTGAACACTACTTTAATAAATAAAATGTCAATTAGCATAGTTTGGTTCACAGCTGCCAAATTAATTTTCTTTTTAGTGTACATTAATAAAAGCAAAAACCAATTGTTTATTGGGATGATGAGCTCCAGAGGAGCTTAGGTTCAGTTTCCAGACTTGCCACTGTGTTTTTGAGCAGTCTCAGTGGCTCTGACCCATCAAAGAAAGTTGGAATCAATTGTAATCATGGTGAAGTTGGTAGAAGACATCACTTGCCTTTCAGGTGAAGCATGCAGCTGAGTATCTTTGCTGAGTTAGGCCTACAAGCCCACTGCAGAGTGAGGACATAATGATGCTTCCCTGGCTCACAAGAGCTGCTCAGGGGAAAACCATGGATTCCTGGGGAAATGGTGTGTGTAGCTGGCTCATGGTCCCAACACTGCTCCTCCTTTCTCTGCCGGCCCTAATCATGCTGTCAGTATCCAAGGTGACGGGTTAAATTGGCTGTTTCTGCTCACTGCTTTTTTCTTTCATTTGCAATGACTCCTGTGAACTACAAAGTGGGAATGCTGTGAGAAAGGGAGCATCCTGCTGAGGAGGGTAAAAGAGAAATAGAAAATGCATTTGATTTCTATAATGTAATAACCAAGCAGTCTGGTTATCTCCTCGCTCCATCCCCTTCCATTGCTGATCTGTCCTCAGGAGCTTCTTGCAGATTTTTTGGTTCCTCCTCCATTTTTATCTGTGTTTCAGTGCCTGTGAGTTCTGGATGGGTACAGTTATGGAAGCTGTTCAGTAGGGCTGGTGTGTCAGACATGTGTGAACATCTGCACAAAGTGGTTCCTTACAGTTTGACTTGCCAAGATGACTGCTTAGCACCAGAGAGCTGCCTTTAAGCTGTGTCTGTTTGTCTTGTAGCCCACAGGCACCTCAGCCACAGGCTCCAGAGACTCCCTGGGCAGATGAAGAAAATGTAGTTTATCACCTGACCGATGAGGACTTTGACAAGTTTATAAAAGATCATTCATCCGTGCTAGTGATGTTCCATGCACCATGTGAGTTTGTTTTCTCTTCTGTACTCTGAGCCAAATGCTTGCTAACGAAATCAATGATGTTTTTCCATGGAAGTTTCACACAACTATGAACTCAAAAGTCCAGGCTTTTCTTGTTTGTGATGATTGTTAAATACACAAGGCATGAAATATTTGTGAAGTTGCTGACTTCACATTTAGGGTGGAGATGTGCCTCTGGAAGAGGGGCACTTTTAAGGCTGAGTCAAAACATAACTGAGGAGTCTTATGATGCTTAAGTAGTCTGGGTACTCCTCACTTTACAGCATGATTTCCCATTTTCAACTTCTCTTCAGTATTGTTTGCTTTCAAAGTAGAACTCTGGTTGAATAACTAACACAACTTGAGAACCCTGAGCTCCTGGGTTCTTGTCCATGGCGGCTGCTGCTGTGTCATTTTGAGCATTTTCACTCCTCTGCCACAGTTTCTCTGGCAATGTAAAGGGTGATTGTCATTATGTATTGTGCTGAATTATGCCAAAAATAGGCCCAAGTTTAGAAAGACTCCAGGACTTTTGATAACTAATGCAGAGTTGGTGGTGATAGTACTTATTGTTCTGCTGAGAATGCATTGAACTGATCTTTTTCATTTCTTGAGGTTTTAGCTTGACAAATAAAATGCAGTGGGTTGCCTTCAGGAAGCTGTTCCAGCCACACTGCTCTCCTGTATGCTGTTGGATGGAAGAGTGCATTGACTTCTTAGTTCACTGTAACCTCTTCAGCTATGTATCTGGTTCTTCCAATTGTTTGTGTCTGTGATGGACAGTTCAGGCTTGAATCTGCTACACTGTGTGACACACAGCTTCTGTCTCCTCTTGCTGCTGTGCTGGCAGCAGTACTTGGGTGAGACGTTCATTTTCAAGGGCATAGATTTAAGGGTTAGGACTCTGGAGGCAGACTCTGTGCTCACAGCTGAGGGTCTTGGCACAGAGTCTGAAATCCTGCTTCCCTTTGAGCCAGCAGGAGTTAGCTCTGAAATGCTTTTTTTGCAGGTCTGCTCATAAGACTCATTTGAAAAACATACCATAATGAATTTCCTCTGTCTGATGAAATGTCTCAGAATTTGGTCCACTGAAGCAGGGGACTGACTGCTGTTTTGTGGCTGTGTTCTCTGGATTATTTGTACTAATGAAGGTGGGACCGGAGATGAGCGCCTGGTCTGAAACCCCAAACACAAGTAGCAGAACTGATGAGGCCTGGTTTGCTCAGGAGTTATCCTTTGTTCCCCAAATACTTCCTTCCCCAGATTTCCCTGCACCCCGGTGTGCTAGTGACAGCATGGGCTGCTGCTCCTCAGCAGCTGTGTGCTTGCTGAGCAGCTGCTGCCAAGCACAAATGTAACTCCTAAATTTCCCTCCTTTCCCTCTCTCTGCACAATGGCATGGGAGGAGTGTCTCCTTTCTCTCAACATGTTCACAGAGATTTAACAGTACTTTAAAGCTTTGCCTTTTTTTTGAGGTTTTAAATGGGCAAAGGAGTCTGGTCATGTATTCAGGAGGAGGAAGAGGGGGAAGACATCAACAGTTGGCCCTATAAAACTTATTCCTTTAGGGAGCCAGATTAAAAATAGATGAATACATACAACTGCAATCAAATTTTATAGTAAGTTCAAGTTAGTTTTAAATCTCAGTATGATTCTGTTCAGGTTTTAGTGGTTTTTTAGTATTTTCAAGAACACAGGTAACACAGTTTTAGGAGTAACAATATTGGATTAATTGCTTTGAGAGTAGGGGTGCTTCCAGACCAGGTATGTTTTGTACTAAGGGGCATTCTGCATGAAGTATTCTATACTTTGGCAAATGCTGTTTTAAACATAAATCAAATGCTTTAATTGGGCTGTCACAATCTTCCGATAACATTTTCCAGCTGCTCAAAATTGGGATAAAGAGTGTTCCTTTCTAGAACAACTCCATTTTAAATGCAACTCAAATATTTGGGTATTTTATTTACATTCAGGTGGTAATGGTATGCCTACGTGCAGAATCCAGCTTGTACACGTGTAAATGATGTGTGTTGGTAAGAATCCTCTCTGGGCATCCTCAGCAGAGAGTATGAGGCTTGCAAACTAATTAATGACAGACAACTATAATAAACAGTTATCTCCATGATTAAAAGCTCTTCTCTTAGCACTTCTTAAATGTGCTAATGGTGTCACCTTATGAATATTAGGAGATAAATTATTCCAGTAAAAGAAGTGGTAAAACCAGTGAGTGTCTTACTTGTTTTAACCCTGGTACCTCAGGCTGAGGGAGTTTTTTTCTAAAAAAATATGTATTAATAAAACAAAAAGTTGCAACATCTATAAAATAGGCTCATAACACAGGATATACTTCTGTGTAACTAAGAATAATCAAGGGGATTTCAGCACTGGCCTGGAATTAGCAAGTACTTAAAGTCCTGTGTCACCACGCAGCATACATGTGACTTGGGGTTTTTCTGGCACACTGTTGTGGTATAGACTCAGCCACAGCTCAGCCCCACACAGCTGCTCTGTCATGGTGGGATGGTGGAGAGTCTGAAAGCCAAGAAAAGTCATGTATTTGTGAGATAAAGGTAGTTTAATAAGAAAAGCAAAAGCCGTGTACAGGCGAAGCAAAACAAGTAATTTGTTCACTACTTAGCATTGACTGGCAGGTGCTTGACCATTCCCAGGAAAGCAGAACTTTATTACACACAATGCTGACTTGGGAAGACAAACTCCAGCACTCCAAATGTCCCCCTTCTCCCTCGTTCCCCAGTTCTATATGCTGAGCACAACACCATATGGTCTGGGATATCCCTGTGGTCACATGGGGTCAGCTGTCCTGGCTTTGTCCTCTGACATCTTCTTGTGTACCCCCAGCCTCCTTGTGGTGGGATGAAGTGGGAAGCAGGAGAGGTCTGGATTCTGTAAGCATTTCCCATCAATAGCTAAAACATCCCTGAGTTATCTGTCACTGTTCCCAGCACAAATCCAACTCATGGCTCAATACCAGCTACTGTGAAGAAAATTAACTCTATCCCAGCCCAAACCATCACACATACATAAGGAGCTGTTTTACTAGAAGAGAATTATTTCAGTGATGCTTTATCTGCATATTCAGATGGCCAATGCATTAATAGAGTGTAGTGTGAAAAGATGTGTGGGGAATTGGCAGCTTTTTATCTGCCCCCTGCCCCCAGTGCTGAAGATACAGCTGAACCAAACACATCCCAGGTGAGCTGCACCATTAGGCACTGTGATGGATGTGGCCAGTTGGGTCTCCATGCCTGAGGCTACTAATGATCATCCCTGAGGAGCACACTGTAATTATTTACAATCAGTTGCACTTAGTAGCCCAGTCAAAGGCATGGCAGCATTTAAAGTGCTGCCTAGCATAACTAAGTTCAAGGAGAGCAGCTAGTGTTTTT
Organism: Cyanoderma ruficeps; assembly: GCA_008694505.1. Taxonomy (NCBI): domain Eukaryota; kingdom Metazoa; phylum Chordata; class Aves; order Passeriformes; family Timaliidae; genus Cyanoderma; species Cyanoderma ruficeps. Next base: position 8,785,120 of record VZDJ01000594.1, on the reverse strand, counting down.
TTAAACACATCAGGAAGGTCTGCAGCATACAGCTTGCACCTCTTGGGATCAGAGACACCATACCTTTTGTGCAGTAATTTATCACAACCATTAAACAGAAGATGTGCTGCTTCAGGTCATTACTGCTGCCTCTGAGCAACTGGGGTGAGTGTGGGTGGGCAGGATGAGTTCATCCTGCTTTCATTTCACAGGTTACTGGGGACACAGAGCAGGATTGCTAACCTTCTGCAACTCCTTTGTAAAGCCCTTAAGAGGATGTTCAATAAATCTGAATATTTAGCATAGGTAAACAGTGATGACCCAGCCAGTCAGGGTCTGAAGGCACTCTCCTCCCCAGCCATCTGTGAAGGGTGTGTAGTATTGTGCTTCTTACCTAAGCATTTTGCTGAAATGTCGTAATTTCTGGTGGTGACCTTAGTGTTATCCTGGATATATCCAGACTGGAGTCTTGCAGACACCTCAAGTGTTTTTTCAATGTTTTGTTGTACCCAAAAACTGGGTTCTCGTGTACTGTACAAAAGGACAAAGGGTCTTCCCTCCCAAAGGATTTGGAATTTTTACTTGGATTGATTGTATTTGGTAACATGAGATAGCAGTTATGTTATCAGGCCTATTTCTGAGTCTGTAACAAAGGAATTATTGCACCAACTGAAATTATTTCTGTACTATAACATAACTAAAGGCACCATTGCTGATTATGATAAGTTTCTGCTAGCAGTGAGTATAAAGACTCTGTGTCTGTATGTGCTTCTTGCTATCTGTGCCTACAGCTAATCGATTTATTTAGATGCCCAAGATGACAGCTGGGTTCTGAATGTCTCTAAATATGGGTTATGCTGCCAGTCAAGCGTTGTTAAATGCTTTAGTGTCATGGGTACTCACTGGGACTTAAAATGCTCTTGAGTCACTTGATCACGAAAAAAAAGCCCTGTTTGTGTTTTCATTTTCCTCATCAAACTGTTTGCTGAGTCCAATGCAGTTTTTAAAATAATTCTGTCCAAAACATTTGCCAAATTAGTGAGGATTGCAGTCTTTCTGACTGTTTTGTTGAAGGAATAAACTCCCTGCACATTTATCCTTTCTACATTTTCCTCAGCATTTTTTCTCCAAATCACATCTCAGTCACAAAATAAACCCAACCAATTCACTGATAAGTCAATTCAAATGCCACTGAAAGGTGTTTAAAGTCCAGGATTGAAATTCAAGTCAACTCAGAAATGGTTTCTGGAAGTGTCTGCTGTTCATGCACCGAAGTTACTTTGCATTATGTTTTGTTAACACAAGTGACACTGCTAACGTTTTGAAGGATACCTGTTCTTGCAGCCTCATGCAGAATAATGTCCTGGTGCCACTGTGAGCTGTAGCCTCCCCCTGTACCATCAGCAAGCACGGATCTTGCTGAGGAGTCTCTGATGCTGCCTGTCTGTCACCCCAGATGTTTGCTTGGGGCTGCTTTGCCCTCCCTCACACCCCATTAGCCAAAGTTTGTGCTCCAGTACTGGTGCCAGTAACAAACAGGAGAAAAAAGTGCTATGACTGTACTGTTAGTGTGAGTGTGCATTTGCTTTTTAAAGGATTAAACAATTAAAATGTTCTCCTGCAACATTTCTTCCTTGTATGTGAGCTTAAATTCTGGTTAAATCTGTGTTCTTCTGAGTCCTCTTCATAGGGTTCCTTCAGAGACTCTATAAGCTGATTGCAGGACTTAAGGTTAGAAAAAATGTCAATATCTTTAGTAGGGTATTGGAGCCGTTGTGGTTTTTCCTCCATTGATAAAGAGGGAAAGCAGGGAAAATGCAGCCTAATAGACCCCTGCTTGCTTCCTTCCAGTGGGAGTGCAAAAATAAACCTTGGAATGATAAAGTGCACCACAGTTTTCATGTGATGTTGAAATGTCCATGCAATTCCTTTCCTGTTCTCGGATATTTTCTCTCCCTTTATAAACCGACCCGATAAATTATGCAGTTGCTGCTTTCCAATGTCAGCTATTCAGCTGTTCAGGGTTTTAATTGCACAGGGAGTGGTTTTATCAATTTAGCTTTGAAAAACAGCTTTTCACACCCTTCACTCCTTCCCTCCTCCCTCCAGTGCGTTTAAACCCAAGGTTTTAAGCGACTTTGTGAACTCGTTATTAAGAATCCCAAGCAATTAGCCCAGTACAAGAAGAAGGCCTCAGCTTCTAACCAAGTAGTGAACTTAGCTCTCCCCCTGCCAGAACACCATCACTGGTTTCAGTGGCCTTGTTTCTGTTTCTTACTGCTCCATGTGGCGAGATTAGGATGTAGGAATCCGTTGGTTGCTTTAAATATGAAGCAAAGTGAACCCAAAATGTGTGCACAAAATCAAATCTATTTTTTCAAACCATGTTTTACAACTATAAATAAATAAGTCTCCCTTTCAGACCCCCACTGGTTCCTTTTGAAAACAAGCTGTGTTGCTGTGAGCTCTAATTGGGATGTCTGTTGGCAGCATCAACAAAAAGGCCACAAGTTGAAAAGGCTGAAGAATAATCTACTCTACAGCCTGAAAAAAATGGCCTTTCTAGCACAGGTCAGCAGCAGCCTAACATTGGCTGCCTGTGATAAATAAAGAAATTAAATTGCTTATAAATAAATAAAGTTTTTTCATGCCGTTCCATGATTCAATCAAAGATTTTTTTTTAATGTCAACCAACACAGTTGTTCCAGCAGAGGTTAAAAAGGCTTGTGGGTTATCTAAACATCCAGCAGCACTGAATGTGGGTGGAAACATCCTTTAATTTTCATTCATCCCTGTCATATATGACACTTGTGATTTTCAAAATAAAATGTTGGTTGTGTTCAGTGGCTACATAGAGAGCCTTTGGCATCTGTCTTCAGGTGTAGAGGCTCTGGGATAAAGGCAGACGGGGGTGGCAGGTTCTGCATCTGGAATCTGATCAGATGCCATATCCTTATGATGCAGGTGCATTTACTAGCCCATAGGAAGCCACACAAGGAGACATTTATGAGTCAGGGTGCTTGCTGTGGGTTCAGCCCTGTTCATACCAGACCCTGTGAAAATGTTCTCCTTGTTTCAGAGTAATTAGAGAAAGCTTTGAACAAGCCAGACTTTCTGGGCTGTTATGTGGCTCACAGACAGTGCCTGTCTCTGGTGGGATTTTGGTGGAGCAGTGCAGATGTCAGGGTGGCCTGTTGCAGTGCCCACATCACTGAAAACTGAATTGTTGTGTAAGGGCACTCGGATGATGAATGTTGCTGTTTAAGAGTCTGGACAGATTGTTGAAGAGAAAAGATCTGCTTCTATTTCAGAATCGTGTTTCCTGACTCTCTGTGTCCCATAGGCTCCTTATTTTAATGTTGCCTCAGTGTATTTTTAATGGAATGTATAATAAAATGCCTCCCTGTACAAGCATAAATTGTGCCAACTTTCTGTGCATTGTATGTATGTACTTCTCAGCTGAACATTCCTGGCAGGCTTCTGGAGCAGATACATTCTTCATGTAAACCAGCTAGAAATTGGTACATTCTTGGCTTCAGAATGTGCTTCCACTGAGATGAGCAAGTTCTGACTGTTGATTTCAGAGGGAGGAGGTCTGGGACACTTAGACTGGGTTCTTCATTATTTAAAAGCATGGAAGTCTACAGCAAGGTGTTTCTTGATACTACGTATAGTTGAATACCACAGAAAATCTTAGGGAGTGTAAACAGTTCAGCATAGTGACCTGCCACTGCAGTGACCTGTCTCATTAAACTACAGAAATTACAGAAATTATTTTCAGGGAGATTTAATCACACATTAAAACAGAAGTTCTTGGAAAGGCAGCAAACCTGAAGGAAAATGAAGAACCTGACATGGATTTTTTTCTTTAATGACAATGCTACTCACATTTCTCAAGAATCTAAAAATAAAAATCAATATGGATTTTTAGTGGTACTTAATATAAATAGGAATGTGAAGAGTATAAGAATCCTGATAATTAACTTGTGCAGTAAAACTTGATAGGATACCTAATGAAAGGGACGAAGACAGTAATGACTGAAACCATTGTGTCTTTTTTGTCAGTCTTCTGATACTGGAGCACACAGTTCGTATGGGATTATTGTCTCTTTGAAGCAGTTTGTGCTCTTTGAGCAGGGCATGGTCATAAAAAAGGATGATCCAGTGATAAAAGCGATAGCCTTGGCCTGGAAGTGTAAAAGTTTAGTTCTTTGCCTTGCTTTGATTTGTACAGTCACGACCCAAGTCACTAAATATTTGTCTCGGTTTCCAACCTGTGAAGTGGAGATAACATTTCACCTTGCGTGGGAGTTTTATCTAGCAAGCCATGGCCAGACTGCACGCTGCTCCAGGATTGCAGGAATTGAGATATGGAAGGTGTATGAGCACTGCAAAGTCTTGATTAACGTGAAGGAAGTAAGATTTTGCCCTTGGTGTTTCCTGGCTTGTGGCAGACATCAGTGTTTTGGCCCCCAAGTTTAGGAAACCCCATCTGCCACTGGGTGAGCACAGGGCTCAGACAAGATTATCTCGGCTGGAGCTGATGACTTGCAACCTGTTTACAGCTTATGCCAGGCCTAAAAGGGGGAGCCTTGACTTGCTCTGGTTCAGCATCACAACAGGGAGTGGCAAACATGGAGTGCTTTGGGCTGCCCTGCCTTTGGGCTGGATCTTGACTTGCTCTGTGGCATGATGCTGTTCTGGGGGCATGGTGTGTACATTGGATAGTTTACTCGGTAGCTGTTGTGGGTGTTGAGCAGAATGCAGGGTAGAAGTAAAGGAGGAAGGAAAGGAGACAAAATGTGGATATTTGGGGGTTGTGAAGTTTGGGAGGTTTGTTCGAAATGCATTGCTGTATGCTCATCTCCAATTGGGAGCAATTAGTTTCTCTATTAAAGAAGACATTTGCAAAGGCTATTCCAATCAGAAAAAAAGCTTCTTGTGAATGTGTGGCAGGTGGTGTAAAGGGAACATTAGTTTCTTTGGGGATTTGCTGCCTCATTTCTCACATTATTATTGCCTTCCCTCTCTCCTAACGAGTCCTTATCGACTGACTCAGCCTGTGACATAGGAGTACCTGCTGGAGCACCAAGGAGCAGCTGAGAGGCGACAGCTGAAGAGAGACTGGCCTCATTCTCTGGGTGTTTGTTGTAGGTTATTTTGGTGTTCAGAGGGGTCTTTTAGAGGACTTAGGTAATTTTAGCTGTTAAAAATCCACATTTGAGTGTGTGAATTGGGTGACTGTCCTGGCAAGCTTGACCCCAGAGTACATATCAGCCCTTAATGCCCTTGGGGTAAGTTCTGATAGGAGTGAAGTATGACTTATTTTATAGGTTTACTTTGCTTGCCTCTAATGATGGGGCAACAGTAGGAATTAGCTTTAAGAGTTAGACTCCAGGTTTATTTCTTCTGAAATTAATTTCCCTGCTTGGATAAGCTCAATATACTGTGCAGGGCTCTTGTTAGGAAAGTGCCTTACAGAATCTCTGCTACTTCAGTCATTACCAGTGGAATTTTCATTGTCAAGTTTGTCTTCCTAAATACTTTTTGGCTTCAACTTTTATTCTGTGAAAGGTAGAGAATTTACAAAAAGGACAAATAGTGAACAAACACACCTAGAGTGAAAGATTGCTTCCCTGCCTGTCTGCTCCTTGTGCCCTTTCAGATGGTGAGTTGGCAAGTGATGCCATTTTTCTGAGTTACTAGTAAATGAATCCACTGCTTGGACACTGAGGCATTGTGCTGATGGTGGAGCTGTGTTTACTGGGGTTCTGACTCCTTGTGGTTGGCAACTGTGCCAGCACACTTTTCCTAAATAGGTGAATAGGTCTCAGCTGGGTGCCACTTCTGCTGTGACTTTGGACAAAAACCGTGCGTTCTGCATAGTATCTCTTCTTGATACTTGACCTTTCCAGATATCTTCACAGTAATATTCAATATCACCATTCCTTTTAACACCCCTGCCCCATGAGCTTGAGTTCATTGGGATGTACCTTTCTTAAGAAGATCTCTTTGCATGGCATCTATTTTGCTGATGTCTTACACAAATTGCATCCTAGGAAATAATTCACAGGTTGTGCTGTTTTTGTGAGCTGAACATTCAGAGCTCTTTCATCTCACCTGTGTTCTCTGGCATTTTCATTGCTAAATCCAAAGCACAAAGTCTTCTACAGTAAGGTAAGGGTGTGAGGGAAAGCAGTGCAACTTCTCTCCTCAAGGTAAAATTTTATTGTTCACCTGGCAATGGAGGAGGGGGGGAATCTTTTTTGGATGTAAAATAATTCTGGCTTAATTGAGAGGGAAACCTTCTGGTGGTATTTTTCATAAACTCTCAACAATTTCACCTTAAGGCAACCATGCTGTTGTCTCACATTTCAATAGGGGAAGATTAATTTTCAACACCTACTCAGGGCCATGTTCCTCAGAGCTGGTGTAGGAAGTGTAATTCATATCTCCCTGTGCCAGCTGATCCACCTTCCTTCACTTCTTTTCCCTCCCAAGAGGGATGGTAGGAGGTACCATCATCTCCTGACACTGACTTCTATGCTTGCACCACAGTCTTGTGTGAGAGTGTGTATATATGCAGTTCTGGTATATACATGCAGTGTAATCCCCAATAGCCGGAAGCTGAAGCCACCTTTGGAATGAAATCAAGGAACCATGTGATTTTTGGTTTTAGTTCATTTTACATAAAGATGATGATTAACTTTGAGGTTGTTCCTGGATGTGTGCTGGAGTCTGTGCTGTGCAGATGGGGTATGTTTTTTCAAAGGCTGCTTTTAGGAGTCAAGCTCAGCCATGGCCCCCTGTGAGCTGAGAAGCAGAGAACACACACTGAGGGCAAGATAGAGCAGAAATCTCTCTCCCTGCTTGACTCCCAGGAATCCCTGGGAGGCAGCAGCCTCTGGCTGACATTAGCCTTGGAGTATATTCACCCTTTCCCCTGAGCCCGAGTCAGAAGAAGACACGCTCCAGTGTGACCAGAAATAAAGGCAGAAGTGTGTGTTGTGCAGTTCACCAGAGCTGCTGTCCTTTAAATCCCATGGAGGCAGCCTGCAGGACCCACTCCATGTTTGCCCCCCTGTGCTGAGCCTTCCCCTGCCCAGGGCTGTTGCTGGCCAAAGGTGGCCCTTCTGCTGGAGCTGTGAATGTGGCACGGGTGCAGACAGCGTTCCTGGAGGATACGTTTAGTTGAGCTCTTTTCCCAGTTTGATCTGATTTATGTAATGGATCCGACTATCTTTTTTAAAAATAAGTAAATAGTTTTAACTCATACTACAGCTGTCTCAAACTGTTATGAGTCTTCTCCTGAGCAGTTTCAGTAATGCTGGGAGGGAAGAAATTATGCCACCATAGAAAAGACAAGATGGTGTCTGGGTTTGGGTCACTACCACTTCAGCAAGTCGTACGGACAGGACAAAAAGTGACCAATTTGTAATGATTTTATGCCCCAAGTTCACACTGAAGGGCTCCTGGAAGCAGGCAGAGACTTTCTTCTGTGTGCCCATGCTGGGATTGGATTTGCACAGCTCATTGCACGCACAGATTGCCTGTGGTAATGCCAGTGAGGTGGTGATGATGGCGGGGCCGAGTCGCTGCAGTGCTCTGGGATGAACTGTGCCGCGTCCGGCTGCAACCGCAGCAGCGTACCATGACTGCAATAATCCAAACTGCTTAAGTATTTCCCTACTAATTCTGTATTTCTAGTTCCTTAGAGTCTTTTCCAGACTGATCTTTCATAGGCTTTGTCTTTTGCAAAGCCGTAAAGCTGTTTGCTTGTCACTGATCTCTAAGCAATGTAATGCCTGGTGGAATCAAACCTGCCTTTAAAAATACGGTGTTGGGGGTGGGGTGTCTGGATTTGTGTACGTGTGCACACATTTCTAGCTGTTGGAAATTTGAATTCAAGATTGAATTCATGTTAAAGATGTTGGGGATGCACCTTTTCCAAGAAAGCATCAAGTCTTGAAACATCGTTATCTTTAAGTATCTGGAATTTTACCTGGGTGTGCAGTGCTGCTGGTGAGAAGAATGGTTTGGTGGGAGTAAGTACCCAGAGGGAAAAGACTGTGCAGAATTCTTTGAGCTCCTGATCCTTCCTAAGGTG
>VZDJ01000594.1:8540373-8769580 GCA_008694505.1 Cyanoderma ruficeps | reverse complement strand
TCTTCTCTTCTCTTCTCTTCTCTCATCTTTGGCTGCTTCAAAGCAGGTAATAGATATGGCAGCATCGTTGTAGCAAGTTGAGGAGCTTTATCTATATTTTACTTTTAGACATGGTGCTCCCTTGGTCTCCCTGCCCACGCAGGCTCCAGGCTGCTGAATCTGTATTGTGTATGAAGTCACTGTCCTCATTTCACTGCTTTGCTCGACTCTTTTGAGCACTGTGTAATTTGCAGTGAGTTAAATAGTCAGGCTGATGTTGCCTGTACATACTGGCAGGTGAATAAGCAATGAGGAACAGGGAAGTGGTGTTAATTCTTCTGGATCCTGCTGTGCCTCTTGAAGACTTTTGTCTGCTGCCTCAGCTAGTCAGCAAATACAGGTGAAGCCCAGACAACTTGTCTCCTGCTCTTGGCTCCTGGATGTTCTCCCACACAGAGATGCAGTAGCATCCTTGTTTTCTGACCAGGGATAGAACTGACACAGCTGCACTGAAGCTGGTGCAAATGGGGATGCATCTGGGGTGCAGGCTGGTGATAAAAGCACAGCTTGGGGAGACCTGTCTCATCTCAAAGGGTGGTTGCAGCCACACGGGTTTTGGCTGTGGTTCCTCTCTGGTGATTGTGCTGCCACACTAGGTTGTTGCCAGTTGCTGGGTAGCTTATTTCAGGTCAGAGTGGAAAAGTTTGTGTGAGAGTAAGTCACACCTCTGTAACTGTAATCAATGATAGCTCATAACAACTGTGTTCATGGAGGAGTTCAGCTAAAGGACACACTGTGTAACTCTTCTCTTTCTCTGAAACACATCTAAGTCTTTGTCTAAAAACTGGAAAATCAGTAATGATGGAAATACAATGAATGTTCACCAAGTGACCTTGAGAAGGACTTTAAAAATTGAGTTTTTCTCCACTTGGTTTTATGTACCTGATACAACTTAAAATGGTGTCATTCAAAATGTCAGGAAAGTCTGAAAAGCTAATTTATTACCAAGGCGACACATGAAGGTCTTTATACCGTGGCACCATTCTGATGATTTTATATAAGTAATCACTGTTTAAGATACAGCAGGAATGAATTTAATGAGTCTGAGAGAGGTCTGTGAGCTAGTGAATAGCAGAATTTTTGTTAGAGGCACTCTAGGTGTGCGAGATTGCTCTGATCTAGCCAGTATGTGCAGTCATAATTGAAACCTGACATTCTCTACCAAAGTAAAATATTCTGGTTCAGTCACCCCCAGTATTCCCAAGTGGAATGATGCTGATTTTTGCATCCTGGCTTTAATATCTGAATTCTAGAGAAGGTCATTAAATTCTTTACAGAAGTTTGTTTGATAGCGATAAAGAGTACAAAAAGGATGTTTGAATGGAAGATGCTGTTCTATATCAGTTGCCTTTTGATTCCACCTGCTTGCTGTTCTTCTCAGTTCATGCCTGTAGATGATACAGTGGTATGTATCAATGTTTTTTCCACCCAGATGTTGGATGCAATGCAGGAAGTCTTTATTCGACATTTCTACTCATATGCCTGACTACAGTCACTTAAATTATATTTTTATTGAGTTCCAGAAATTAACTTGCATCTTTTTTGCTGTTGCCTTGTGTTGGAAATATTGAGTATGTCTTTCTACAGCACAGGCACCCTGAAGGATTTTTCACATCAGTTCCTGCATGCTAGTTATGACCAGGAAAATGCTGTCCCTTTATCTGCTTCCAGAAACATTTTCATTGTCTTTCTTTTTAGTCCCGAAGCACCACCTCCACCTGAGCCTGCATGGGAAGAAAAACAGACCAGTGTTATCCACCTTGCTGGAGAGGACTTCAGGGAATCCTTGAAGAAGAAGAAGCACACGCTTGTCATGTTCTATGCACCATGTGAGTAAATAACCTTTTATAAGCTCTACATTTTCTATGAAATCCTGAATAAATTCCCTTGCTGTCCCCAGACATTTAAGGGTAAGGAGCTGATTCTGGATATAAGTGCATGGGAGCATCATTGGCACCATCATTTGTATCTTTATAAATGGAAACAAAACAGTATATAATGGTTATATTATTTAATGCAGACACCAAAGCAGGCAGCAATACAGAAACAAAACACATTTATTTTCCTCTGCTGTATTTTATGGTCCATATAACAAAATGGGATCCTTTATAGTAGCACAGTGGACATGGAGAGCCTGATTCATTAGTGCAGCACTTCAGTAGTGAAATCAATACAGTAGTGTAGGAGGAGTCAGTCCACGAAGTGGAGAACAAATTTTGACGGAATTAATTTTATCTGTAATAAATCTGCATTTAAGTCTCCACTGGGACTAGGGGCATAGCTTCCTCTTCTCAGATTGTTTTGCATGCATCACATAATCACTTGGTTTTTGAAGCTCCTGAGAAAATTTCTAGATAAGTTTAGAATCAGGCCTTTTATAAATAAGGTGAATGAGAGGGACCTTTTCTGTGTTCCTTCCCAGAGACAGGCAGACTAGGTACAAGTTCTTAACTTTTGAGGGGTTTATCAAAGGCAGAGGATAATCCAGGCATTTAATATTAGATACATGCCTTTATGGCATTATGACTCAGCCCCCCCAGATGCAAAAAAAAAAATCTTCCATATCACATGGCCAGCAATTAATGGATAACCTTCACATAAACAGCTACCAACTTGTTCCCATTAAATCAAAGGTATTTTCTATAAAGAGAGAAAAAGGTCCTTAATGTTTAATCAGGCAGCCCCTTATTTTGCTCTTCTGTTAGAGAATTAAACATGAATGCTTTGGGGCTCATAGGAAGGGATGTGGGAGAAAGCAGGGGTGCAGTTCAGTAGGGAGATTTCTGGAAGGTTTTAAAAGAAAACAGAAGGGGACATAATTCCTTCTCCAGTCCAGTTCCCACCACCTATTGACTAAAAATTGCCCACGTACCAGAAATTTCTGATTCATGGACCTCAGCTGGTTAAAAGCAAATTATAATTTTTAAATTAAGTGATTGCACATGAAATGGTAAGATTTAGAAGTTCACTGTCTCTTTGAGTTCTCTTTACCCGATTAGTGACTTTCTGCATAAGAGGGATTTATTTCACTTTTGGTTTTTAGCTGCATCTTTTTAAGACAGTTGATTCTTGATCCTTTTTAAGGCCACGGTTAAAGCAGAGTCAATGTGTGGTGAGTATGCATCTCCCAGGGCTGAAAGCATGAGGAAACTTGCCTGATGGGCTGATTTTTTTGCCATTTGACTTCCACTCTTACTTCTGAAGGAGGGAGTAAAGATCAGCCTGGCCCTTTCTGTATGAGCAGGCTGTAAAAGCAAGGCTTGCATGATGTAGAACTGTTGGGTCCTTTGAGGCTGCACGTTGGACACATTCTTGCACTGTTTTTGACACAGTGCTGCATGAGACCACCTATACAGAGGACAGAGAAGTGTTAACTGGGGCCCCGTCTGGCCTTCCCGTGGCTCCTAAGACAACACTGCTGTTGTGGTGTCAGTACGTGGGTCATGCACAGTTTCTGATTTGTCAGATTCGTTCTCTCTAAATGTGGAAGTGTCTGTGAGCAAAGCACAAAGCAGGCACACACAGGGAGTGCAACCAGCCTGCACTTTGTTGGGTGCAGGGGAAAGTACCAGATGAGTATTTTAAATCTCCGTTTTCTATGAAATAAACATTAATGCAGTAGAATAATTACAGCGATTCAAATCACTATATGTTTTTAGCTTTTGTGCAGTGATAACGTGCTTCCTGATAAATTTGGTAGATCAGCTTTTGTTTAGCATCTTCTCAATCTTGAGACCTCTTGGAGCTTACATTGCCAATTAATCTTAACTTGCTTATTTTAGTGCAGAAGGAGCACGGCTAAAATTTCAAGGTCCCATTATCTCAAATAATTTTCTTTTTCTATTCAAATCCACAGCTTGGGTCAGGGCAAACTCTCAGTATGCTACTCCATTCACTTGTGACTCTGTGGCAGTATTTGTTACACTTACACATATGCTGAGATATTTTAGGATTGGGGGGGTGTGTATACATGCATATATAAAGTATGTTTATATATAAATATTTATGCTAAGAAATGTATCTCTCATCTGTCATTAGAATTTAAAGCAGAAAGTTGAGTATTGTGACCTTTGTCAAGCTTTCAGCTAGAGTGACAAACCTTTAGGCAAAGGCCACAGATATATATCTTAGATGTAAATTAAAATGAGATCTGGCTTTCCTGTGGCAGCTTCCAGTCCAAATTACTTAGTATGTATAGGAGAGCCACCAATCTGCTGCTGCGCCGATAACTCAGGGCTGAGCTGAGCAGGGCTTTAATGGTACTGAACAGTGCTTCACAGTGATTTAGCTCTGGAGGGGAAGACTGCCACATCCACATGGAAAAGATAGGGAACTCATTACTCTGTCTCCTGGAATATGGGTGAAGCGTAAAGGTTATTCCTCGTGCCTGTGGAATGTTTTAAGGACTGAGAATCAGAATCAAGACTCTGGAAAATTCTGGGAGAAGAAGTCCTCTCCTGTGGACTTGACACCACAGAGGTCTTGATTTCACATTCCCATTCCTGCCTGGTGGCATCTGTGTGTGCTGTAATGACTGATTTGGGGCAGGAGGCAGGAACAGGGGCAGGTTCCCAAAACTGACTTGGGAAAAAGTGCCTGCTTCAGAAAACCCAGTGCTGCTTGTGCCAGTAATGACCTGGAACCAGATCTTCATCCAAATTTCCTTTGGGTAGGTCTATACCATGCCACACAGGCTGGAGTGTGGGCTGGCATGTGTTAGAGCTGCTCAGGGATAGGACTTGGGGCAGGCTGCTGGCATCTGTGCTGCACAGCACCTGGCCCAGCTCTTCCCGGGAGCCTTGTGCAGCTCTTGTGAAGATGTAGTTGCCATCCCACTCAGGTACCTTTAAGTTCAAAAGTGCCTAAAATAAGAGGAAGGCAATGGTACCATCTGCAGAAGGGAAGCATGAAGCCTGAGGTGTGTGTGTGGACAGCTGTGAGGAGTTGGAGCAATAGGATTAATGCACCTGCATTTGAGAAGCTTTTGGGGAGAGTTTATGAGATTTGTATCTGTATTTTTTCCATCATCCAATCCTTGGAATACTGGGTTCCGTCAGCTACTTCAGGTTTACTTTTTTAACTGCTTGGCTTTGTCCAGAAATGGGGAGAGGAGACAACTAGTCCAAGTATGGTTTGGTGTGCACACAGAGCCTGGTACATGGATGATCAGGATTTGGGGGCTACAGACTGTGTTGGGAAGTGAGCCAAATGGACAAGAGCAGGTAGACTGCAGTGGTGAACTGGCCAGGGTTGGGAGGGCAGTGGCTGCAGATCTGTGCTCTACACCCAGAGCTTGGTTCAACACTTGCAGCACTGAAGCGAGGTGTCCTGGGCCGACCTGTTTGCATCAGTGCCTCTTCTGGGATCAGTGCCCTGACTTTTCTTTCTTCTTTCTCTTATGTCCTCCCTGTTCATATGGCTTATCTGGATGTGTTTTATCTGCATTTTTACTTTTATGTGCTCTCTCCACTCCGTTATTCCAGATAATTGAGATTTGACTTTGACAATGCATTAAATTTTAACCTCCTACTACTGTAGCACTGAAAACCGTGCAAAATAGAAGCAGTTGGTTGTGATTAGTTGTCAGAATCACAAAGGATAACAAAAGTTCCAGTAAATAATGTCTTTGTGGTTGGAGATGTTTTTGCTACATTACTCAAACAGATTTAAGGGGGAAAAAAAGAATGATTGAAGCTAGGTGAGACGCTTCTCTGCAGTGCCAGGGAGAGCACAAGAGGCAAAGGGCTCAAATTGAAACACAGGAAAGTTTGCTTAAACATTTAGAGGAAGTGGTGGGGTTTTTTTTACTGTGGTTGTGGTTGAATATTTGAACAAGTTGACCCAAGAAGCTCCAACCTTGGAGATACTCAAAACCCAGCTGGAGACAGTGCCGGGCAACCTGCTGTTGTTGCCTCTGTTTTGAGCAAGGGAGTTAGACTCTTCTCCAAAAGTTCCTGTATTTCTAGGAATACTAGAAGCTGTATTTCTAGGAATACTGGAGTTTGAGATACACAGTGGGATTTTATTTGGTTTGGGGTTTGGTTTTGTTGATTGTGGTTTGGGTTGTTTTTCCCCCTTCTCATCCAGTTCTGATTTTCTCAAAACAGGGAAGGCTTAATAACACCTCCTCCTAATTCTTGCTCAGAAAGAGAAAATGTCCACTTTCGAGTCACAAGAATGTCATTTTTTGGTTGAGATTGCTGCTTCCAAAGAGACTACAAATGAATCAACTGTGTCAAAAAGAAATTATATATAATGAACCAGTCATTAACAGGTTCAAATGATGGGGGGAGGGCACTCTGTATTTAGATCAGTCACTTTTAATGGCAGGACTCAGCACCTATCAAATTCATTCAGTTTTTACTTTTAGTGTCAAAACACGAGTTAATAAGCACTTTTAAAAACATAAAGACTTTCAGCAGCAATGGGAAGTAGTCAGGGAAAAGTGCTCCCTTTTAATGGTTCGTAAGGGGAGCAGTTGCCAGTGTTATTGACTTGCCAAATGGCCTCAATTTGTGGGACTCAACAGGGTTTGCAGAATGGGTATTTTTAATAAAGGCTTTGCTGGGAGCTGATTTCTGGTTCTGTGTTCAGCAGTGAAACTTTCACTTCACTGAAGATGAATTTCATCAGCTGGAAAAACTTATTTTCTGGTGAAGCCTGACCCACAGGGGTTACCCAGAGAACACCCAGAAGAAAGGATGGTTTTAATGAGGTATTTCTGGATGGAGCAAGTGCCTGTACTGCTGCAAGAGGATGTGCAGTAAGAGACATCAGCCTCCTTAGTTCTTCACTTAAAGCTTTTTTGTAGGGTTTTTCTTTCAGGGCTGGAAGAAGTGAATGAAAGTGCCCAATCTGTGTTGCATCTGATAAAGTCCCAGAAGACTTTGGGATGTTTTTGGAGCCATTAAAAGGCTGTGTGTTGATCTAAGGTGTTTGTGGGAGATAGTACCTGGGTATTGTTCTGATGTAAAACAGAGTAAAGCAGGAATATTGACATCACTGCTGTCTGATGGGTCAACTCCTGGCCACCATTAAGAAGTGGGAAATCAGGTAGGACTTTCCTCAGCAGTAAGAAATCAGACAGGGATCTGACTAAATGAGTCATGCTCATCTCTGTGTGTTTCATCAGGAGCACATAAAATGCTGAGAGCTTAAGCAAACCTGCATTCATTTTTCCCACAGAGTTTGCTCAAAATGCTAATTATTCTGTATCCTGGTATGCTCCCTCTCTGTGTTTTCACAACAAAAACTGCTTGCTTTCTTCTGTCCAAGTTATGCATCAAGGAATATCCAGTGACAAAAAACACTTGGCTGAGAGTCCTTGCTGGAGGGGGTCACACTGTGAGCACAGAGGGTGCACGTGGCTTTCAGCTGTTAATGCTCCTAGCCAGGAGGGCAGTGTGCTCCTCCCACCCTGGGGCCCGAGCTGTCACCAAAAAGCTGTTCTGAAGGAAGCAGTAGTGTATCCTTTTCATCCTTCCTATTTTTTGGAGCAAGCTTGGACAAAGCTGGTTGCACCATATCTCAGTGTTTGCACAGGCAGTTTTGGGGAGTTAATGCTGTGTTTTGGTTAAGCTGCACTGCTGTAGGAAAACATGGCAAATTCTACTGGCTGTGAGGCCTCAGCCTGTGGCTGCTGGGCCTGAGATGAGCAGTCTGGGTCTCTGCTGGGTCACTCAGCAGACTTGGGTGACATAGTTCTGTGTGAAGTATGCACAGAGGGGAAGAACATACTTGACAATTGAGTTTATGAGTTCAGATGTGCGGAGCAAAGCGGCAGCACAGATGAATTTAGTGTCCCACAATGGCCTCAGATTGGCTCCCACCAAGAGATTTTCCTGTCACTTGCAAGCGCATCTTGTTAAGTTTTGATTAGGAGGCTGTATCAGAGCCTGAACAAAATGTGTGTGTTTGTTAATGAAACTTAAACTATCAAAAACTTATTAAAAACAGGCTGAACAGAAAGAATCCCTTTCAAGGCAAAAACCCTTGCAGGAAGGATTTTCTGGTTGTTTACTGAGGGAGAGGTGAGGTCTGGACCCTCTGATAATGAGGCTTTAAATCCTGTGTGGGCTGGCACTGCAGAATTTTGATATGTTAGCTCTGCCACTAACTGCTTCCTCTCCTGCATCAGTGGTGCTCTGGTTACGGGCGCGTTACCAAGGTGTGTTCCTGTCGGTATAAACAGTGCTGAGCCACAGAGCCCCTAAACAGGCTGGGGTTGATAAAGGATGGATTTATAGAGTGGTCTCTGCAATCAGGCTGGCAGAACCGCTCTTAGCCCCAGTGTTTGTGCCGAGGAGAATAATTAGTGCCAAGAGAACAGTTTGAACTGCTCTCAACTCAGAAGTTGAGGCGCTTCCCCAGACTGTGCGTGACCGTCACAAAGTGCTCACAGCCGCTGTGGTGGAAAGGTGACATGAAACTGAAAGTTTGTTGGGGTGATCCAACTCCTCTTGTTTTGTAACCCTGAAATATTACATCTGCTTGATTTGGTGTGCAGAATATTGCTCCAGCTCATGAGAAGGGAGGAGGAGGGAAGTGCGTGCTCTTCCTCCATGGAATTCTCTCCTCACAGACACACAGCTATGTTGGTGCAGTGTCACTGTGGGTAGATTAAGAAATCATGAATATGCCACTCATCCTTATGCACTGTCACGAAACTCCTTTTCAATAAGACAAATGATTTTTTTGGTGATGTGTAATGTTGTCCTGACAGGAGCTGCTTTTCAGCATCATTGCAGCTGAAATTCCAGTGCTCTGCTGGCTGTTGCTAACTCAGCAGCGTGTCTTCTATCAGTGGTGTCCACTGGCATGTCAGATGGCAAAATTATTTTGTTTGCTCTCTAACTGTGTTTGCAGTTAACCAGGGCTGATGCTGGCTTGGTTAACTGCTGCTGCCAGCTTTGAGTTACACAGGCCAGTGACACCGTGGAAAATGCAGGTCTGCTGGAACTGGCACACAGGTTTGTTCTGGGTGTAACTACTGACCTTGACACCCTTTCTGTCCAGAGGTGACTTGGTGTACAGCTCTCCATCTCAAAGGATTGCTTGTTGCCAAATGCTGAGTGGTGGCATGTCATTTGTAATTCACTGCAGTCACTCATATGTTTGCTTTTTGTAGTGGACAAAACAGTCCAGGAATTTTGTGCCAGGTTTCTTTACTCTCCTCACTTTGCAATTTGACCTGTTCTGATGACTTTGTTGCTGCTGTTGCAATTTTTAATGTCTCATGGCTCTGATTTCCCAATAATTTGGGTTTGTATGTTTTGTCTCATCTGTATACCTACAAGATGTTAAAAAATAAGAGTTCAGATAGCTTGGGAAAAAACTCAACAAAATCCAACAGCAGGCTGTGAAATTTCGAGTAGTTTGCCTGTTTTTGAGACAAGCCTTGGTTGACCTGATGCTTAACTGAAAACCTCATCACATTTTTCAAATCAAAGGACATATCGCCCTCTTTCAATTACTAATATCTTGTGTCTTAGAGATATGATTATACTATGGGGTCACGTCATCAAATGAGCTTTGGGTCCAGATATGCAATGAAAAGGCCCTCCGGTTCTCTACTGGTAAAACAAAGTGAATTAACTTTTCAGTTACATCTCCAAATGCCTTTTTCAAATCTGCCTGTGTATTCAGTAACTCCTGCAGCCACACAAATTGCACTGGTTTAAGCAGTATACCCTTTTTCAGCTCTTATCTGTGCAGTTACTGTCTGTGGCCTGTCTTTCCTTGATTGACCAAGTAATATTCTTGTTTTAATTCTAGTTAATCGCTTGGAACTCTTGAAGTGGAAACAGGCTTTGCTTGACTCTGCAGTGTAGAGGCTCCTGGGCTGGCTTTGATAGCTGTGCAGAGTTGCTGCTTGCACTTGCTTGGAATTGCAGTCATTTAAAAACCAATAACGGAGGGCACTATCTACCCCTGTTATTTAAACGGTGATGATTTCAAGCAGAGATGGGGAATTGGAAAGTCATTCTCTGCTCTGCACTGTGTGTGCTGAGGGCTCCATCCTGCCACGTGCTGAGCCCTCTGAGGCTCTGATGGTTTCGAAGCTGAACAAATGGAGTCAGCACCTTGCAGCCCGGCCCCCTGTCAGGCAGGATTGTGAACCCTGTGAGTCACTTAACCTCTTCCTGACTCTACTTAACCTTGGATGTAATGACAGAGGGGGATAATCACGTCCGTCTCTCTTAGGGGCAATTTGAAGCGTAATTAATTGATATTAGTTAAAGCATTTGAGATCACCCGTTGAGAGGTACTAAAGGAAGCCGGGGGTTGAGGGGGGAGCAGAGCCTTTCTCATGCTGAGGGTAGAGCACAGACACAAATGCCACGGTCTCACAAATCACTGGGCTTTCAGATCCCCTCTAAGGAGTTGGCCAGGACTTTGTTATCAAAGTACTGACAGTTTAAGTTAGTGTATTTAATATGAAAGCAGTCTACATTAAAACATGTGCATGTTTAAAATATCTTCTTGAAAAGAAATCTCATGTAAAATATATGCACACCACTTTGTTACTTTATTTATCAAGATTTAATTGCTTACGAGATGCTAAAAGCACGCAGGGCAACAACATGGGTAGGGTTATAAATCATGATGTATTAATGATGGGCAGAAGGTATAAGGTAGTGCTTTGTGAAGTCAAAATGCCCAGTCTGTGCTGGTGTAGTGTTCCAGCTGGGATGCTCAGGTTAGGGTTGGCAGGGGCTGTTGTCCTTGCCTGACCTGCGGGCAGTGCTGGCCTCCTGCAGCCCGGCCGCTCGGAGATGGTGACACAGGGACAGCCAGATCATGGCACTGCTGTGGCAGTCTCAGCTCAGCGATGCAAGTCAAGGACAGCTGTCTTCTGATCAGGTACAGAGCCACTGTGTGAAAGCATCTCTTCTAGAAAACCAATTCCTTTCAGACTAAAAATCACTAGTGATGGGGAATGTGAATTTCCATCTAAATTTCACTGGCTTCAGCATGCAGCCAGCTCTGGAGCTTACTCAGCCTTTGGCTGCCAGCTTGAATAGCTCGTTATAATGAAATTTAGAGACTGACTTTTCTCAATTTTTATCACTTCTTAATCTTTGGATTTAAGCTGTTGACACACTGAGCTTCCTGACTCCCTTTGCCATGAAACACGTCTTTCAGTTCTGTTGTTTTTCTTATGGGTCTTCTGAACCCCTTCCAGACTGAACTCATTGTTGATTTGTGGGCCCAGAACTGCAGACAGCATTTCAGAAGTGCCAGGCATAGAGGGCCTCTTCACATCTGCTTACTATTTTAATTTATATATTCAGTGAAGTTTTTTTTTGACAGCTCCATCATTTTCTTTCAAAGCTATATTGCTAGCATTATTTGGATTTCTTTTGCTTCTAATACATTTAAAGCCCCTTATATACTTAAAACATCATTATTACCTCTGCTGACTGTAGATACTGCTTTGATGTCCATTTGCTTCCTTTATCTATTTTGTACAAATTGTTAGCTTTTGATTTATATTCATTAAAAAACAGCTTCACCTTTCTTCTATGTGCTACGCTAATACAACTTCCACTCTTCTAAGAAAACTGAATTAACCTTGTGCTGTTCAGCTGTAGAGAGGTTACATTATATCACTGGGCTTTGTAGTTTCAAATTAAACAAAGCATGAAGTAACCTAACTTAAAGGATTTTTTTTTCATATTTAAGCAAATAGAAACCTGTGTTTTTGGAAAGAGAACCTGATTCCTTTAGGCAGTTCTGAAAATTTGCCACAACTTTAGTTTAAATGTAATGAGGTGACTGTTGTACAACAGGGTGCATCTGTTTCATGCACTACTCTCAAGACATCTTTAGAATTGCCATCTGGTCCTAATACCTTTGCACACTGAAATTTTAAGAATCTCTTAAGTTTTACTTTTGACTCACTATCATCTCTAAACAATTAATTGATTGAAAAAAGAAGCCCTGTTCAATGAAAAATCCTCCATTTGAATGTAATAAAGATATGTAGGTTATTCACTAGGTTGTTCCACTGCTTTGAAATCCTCCTTGGCATCCCTTCTGCATCCCATGGGATCCTGCAATTATGGAAAACATTTTCACAGGGTATTATTATGTCTGAAAATTTATCAAACTGCTACCACATCATATCAATTTTGTGTCATTCTTACCTTACCTGAAAAATGTGTTTATATTACTTTTCCTCAGTCTGCTTTTTGTTTGAAAAACAAAAAAACAGTTCACAAGGTGATGTGAGCACTTAATTAACTTTTTCTATTTCCCCATGTGCTATCTTTGTTTTATGTCATGTAACAAATGTGTTGTGGCATCATTTTGGAAATCACATCCAGCTCAACCATGCAGTTCTTTACTCCTTCACAGTCCTCAAAGCAGTGTTTCCATGAGAAGGAAGTTCCAGCCCCTTTCTGTGCCCAAACCAATGCTGGCTCCTTGGGTCTTTCCTCAAAGATACCCTGAGAAGGTGCTGTACCTTGAGGTTGTTCCTTCTATCAGTAAATCAAATCCATGGAAAATAAGCTGGGTTATATATTTTCCATCACTTCATCTCCCTAAAGACCCACTAACTTTCCTTTAAATGCCTCTCTAATTAGAGGAGATTTAATCTGACTCCCTCTCCCCTCAGTGATAATGGCTCTGAGTGAAGTCTGCTTGCTTGCTTGCTTGATTTCCCTCGTCTGCTGTTCATAAGCCATTCCTCTTGACTTTTTCCCACAGAAACCATATTTCTCATATACTGACTCAGTCAAGAACCACTTGGTTTTCAAGGTGAGGAATGTGATGGTGCCTGCTGTGACTGTACCACATCTCCTACCAACTTTACAACATGAATGATGGAGAAAAACCTTGTAGAAAATACTGGGTTTGTGTGTTTTTTTAAATTTGTAATACAAAGGCAAAGAAAACTTCAGAACTCCTCAGTTGCAGGTGTTTTCACATGGATCCAGGGAGCTGTGATTTAAGCAGGCAGCCCTCATGCCCCAGCAGGTCAGGAGGAGGAGATGCCACGATGGACTGTATGGGGGGGCCCTCCAGAGAACCAAATTCTGAGCACAGAGCTGAGTGCCTGGCCAGAGCTCTATTAAAGCTCTATTGTTTGCTGATTGTGACCAGGGAATGGCCCCAGCACATGCTACTGCACATGCCTGAGATGGCAGGTTCTCTTGTTTTCCTACCAGGTGATGATGCAACTGTGTTTCAGCATTAGGAAATGGAATTGTCTTGAGATGTGCAGGAGTGATAGAGGTTTGGAGTGCCAGTACTGGGATCCTGTGGAAAGATTGGATGTTTCTTTTACATTTCTCGAGTCAGGCACAGGAAATTACTGTTCAGTTCACATCTGCTCTTAGCCCTGTTGAGATCAAATTTGACACTGTTGTAAAAATGAAAAAAGAAAATTGTTAAAGCAAAGCCCTGCATCTGTGTTATAAGGCTCTGCTCCCAGAAGTGCTGCTTTCAATGCTGCTCAGTTAAAATTCCACTTCTTGTCTTTGCAGGAAGTCTTGTGTGCTTACCATAGGATCCAAATTATTCAACTAAAATGAATGTTTCCACTTGTTTAGTCCGTAGTGAGAAGGGGCAGGACCTTTTGGTTCTTGACACCTTACCCACACCTTCATATGCCACTGGTTTAATCTCTTTCCATTGCAGCCCATCTGAAAAATCCTTTGTAAGGAAGCTGCACACTTGCTATCCTCATGTACTGTGCTCAGTACATTTCCTCTCCTTGCACTTTCGAATCTAGAAGATAGTGTTAACACTTAAAATAAACGTGTGATAGTGGGTGTGAAGAGGGAATGGGGAGAACAAGTTTTCCGTCTGTCAAAATGAAGACATCAACCTCTGCTTTTATTTTTTTTGGCATGTGTGCTTTAAATAGAATGACTGGGTTGGGTGACTTCCAAGTGTTTGCTGCATTTGGCAATCCTTCTAAGTTGTAACAGATGAAGTTCTGCTGTTCCATATGATGTGCTCCTTCCCCCTTTTTCAGTGACTCCTTGAAACTCCTTGGGAATTCAGTGTAGCGTTCACATCTGTTCCGTGGATGGATGTCCAAGGCTAACAAAATGCCTACTGGACTTGGAGGCAGCTCTGCCAAAAGCCATATGGTTGTGTTTTAGTTTTGTGAGCACAGTGCAGTAAAGAAAGGAGGTTGGGCCAAGAGAGAAGTGAAGGGAGAAGGGATGGAGCTTCAGTGGGTAAATGAAGGTAACTTCTCACGATTTGGTATTGGATTTGGTATTTTTGTGTGGAAGAATATGCTTGTTATTTGTGTTCTCATTTTCTTGCGGATTGTGGCTCATGAAGAGCTCTTACCTGCAACAACTTCACTAGTGGCTTTGAGAGAGACCTTACTGTCCTGAAATATCTTTTATTGAGGGTTTAAAAGATGTTCTTTGGTGAAATCTAAATTTCAAGCTCAAGATCATAAGCAAAAAAGGGAACCTGAAAGGTTTAAGTTTTTAGGAGCATTTATGTTTTACTGTAACAGTTGGAAGTGCTTTCCAGAAAATCTGCAGCATGTACTTAAGAACAAGTGTTCCTGTTTTAGAGGTGCCTGATTTTTATCCATTTTTTGTTTCTGAAATTCTTTTTAGATGTTGTCACCAGTTCTGATTTATTTGTGTAGAACAGTGTTAACAAGTCAACCGAGGCAGTCCCCACAGTGCAGGAAATTATCCAGGATTTGTTAAGAAGCAGGCTTGACCTGCAGGCTCTTCAGTATCAGGCAGACAGGCCAGACAAATGGTAAGAGAGAAAATGGGTCACCAAAGTGGGCTGATGGACATGGGAGCAGCCTGAAACCCTAGCCTCCTCCTCCTCTTTCTTCTCTTCTTCCTCCTTCACCTTTTCTTTCTTGACCATTTTCTTCCAGGCACATGCTCAACAACTCAACAAGGTTAATAGTTTGCAAGTGCACTATCTCCCACTGAAACACAGCTGCCATTGTGCTGCATAAAGAGTTTGAAACCATTAAGATGGATTTACACAAGTGCCTCAGTTTCCCAGGAAACATCCCCTTGACTTTCTGGTGTTCTTAGACGCTGCAAAAACTCTCAGTGTAATTACACAGGTGTGTCACTGCAGTGCTTTCAGAATCCTATTCCGAAGAAAGAAATGCTGTAAAACTCAAAGCAGTGCATGTAAGCAATGAAATTACATTTTGGTGAAGCTGGATGGGGTATTCAGCCTTTCCTTTGTGGGAAGGGGTGTGCAGTGTTTATGCACAGATACTATTTTTCTTGTCAGCTGAAAGTGAGAGTAGCTTAGGAGGGTGGCTGCGAGTCTCCTAAGAGGGCATTTGTTCAGTCCTGGTTTTAAAGTAACACAGACACTTGTTCATCGTGTAAAATGCTGGTAAAGCTGGAATTGGTGCTTGTGAGCAACTCATTTGTGATTTTTCTGTTCCTATCCAGAAATAATACCAAGATGAATTCCTTTGCCAGCACTACACAGGCTTGACTGAAGTGTGTCCATTCCTTTTTAATGTGCATCTAAGCAAAAAAGAGTGTTCTGAGTCTTTGCTTGGGATCAGCCTCTGTGCTGGGTTTGAAAAAAAGTAATTTATTACAAAAATGCAGGTACTTTCCTTTCCAAAGCATTACTTAATATAGTAACGACGATTTGAGAGTAGTTTAGACTATTCATAGGCAATAATTTGTAGGCATTGCTTCTGAATTAAGAGCACACACATCTGAACCTTGAATCATGAGAACAGTTCTAATTTCCCTTCTGTGACTTCTTCTGAAATGTTTGAGTAAAATCAGTGTGAATTTAAGCAAGCGTTCAGCTGGCCTTCTGTCCAATGCTGCAGTGGTACAAAGAAGTATCAGCCCATCTCCCCTACACATCTCTGCTGTGTCTGTAAAACTCTTCAGGGGTTGCCCAGTTGTGGTGAACAGCAGGAAGGTCTCCAGGAAGGCCAGCAGCAGTCACCCTAACCCAGGATTGGACATCTGCTCTCCATCCATGAAAGATGTCTGGCCTATTGCTTCTCTTTCCCTCCCTTAAGTTCCCGATGGCTTGGCTTTAGCACAGGCCATTTCCAAATATTATAAATGCTCCCAGCAATTTCCTTTCCAACTTCCAGCCTCCCTCTGTTCCCAGCTGTGCTGTCTTTATTCCCAGGTCCACATGTAGCTGTTATCTGTGGCAAGAGCACTAAAAACCTACCTGGCAATACCAGGAGGTACAGAGCAGGGCAGTGGTCTGTCTGTGGGTGGTGCTCTTGAAGTGCCCTTAGGGGGCTGGTGATGGGGAAAAGCCCGCTGCACCATGGCCCCTATTATGGGATGTCATGTAACTGTAAATACACACCTAAACCCCTTGAAGTCACAGGGATTTTAAACATGTGCTCACTTTCATGTAGCTGACACATGGTCTACACATGCTTTGTCCTGCTCATTCCAGAACTGGCAAGCTCCTGTCTAGAGTGATTTTTAATTCAAATTTTCCACTGATTCACCTTGTGTCTTGAGTTTGTCCCAGTATCCTTGCTACAACTAAAGTTTATGATGTCTTTTTCTTCCTGTGTCAAACAGGGTGTCCTCACTGTAAAAATGCCATTCCACATTTCACAACTGCTGCTGAAGTCTTTAAAGAAGATCGCAAGGTAACTTGCTGTTAATTATTTCTGTGATATTTAAGAATGTTTTCCAAAATTTGTACCTTACAGGCTCTCCTTATTGTTAAGGTAATAGGTTTGTAGATAAAATTGCTCTTAGACTAAAAGAAATGTATCTGCATCATAAGGGTTGTATCTTTTATGGTCAACTTGAGTTACACTTCACCCTGTTCTGTTTTCCCTAATTTGCTGTCTTTTATGTTTAAGTGTTTGTGTAAGAGTTACTTTGTATGAAGAGAAATACAATTCTTTCTCACTGAGAGATTAAATAAAGATAATTCATATCATCTTCATTCCCCTTCAACTTTTGTCAGCTGTTGGGGTGCATGTAGAGAAACCACAAGTTGTGTGATAGTCCTGAAGACCTCAATCATATAACTAACTAATCCTTGCTTGCATAGCACAAAATATAATATATTTCTGTAAGTTGGCTGACTTGAGCCCAGGATGCTCTTCTAGGACCCTTATGCTTTGGCCTTGAAAATGCATCTGATGGCTGAATCACACTGGGTAATTTCCTTGCATCAGCTGAACCATTTTTTAACTGAGCACATGCAGATCTAGGATTTTAAAAAAACGAAACACTTGAGCCTCTGTATTTAACCAGATAACTAGCTAGGAACCTGTTTGGTATCTTTCAGTGAACCGTATTTCATTCTGATCTCTGACTTTGTTCCAGCTTCACAATTGCTTTGTGTTTAGGTGTGGCAAGAAAACGATTTGTAATTTAATATGGAAGTTGCTATCTACGCCTTCCCCAGGAGGGGAACAGAGAGGGAGATGCTGAGCTCTTCTCCCTGGAATCCAACGACAGGACACATGGGAATATTTCAAAGCTGTGCCAGGGGAGGTTCTGACTGTACAGCAGGAGACATTTCTTTACCAAGAGGGTGATCAGTCCCTGGAACAAGCTTCCTTAGAGAGGTGGTCGATGCCCTGAGCCTGTCAGTGTTTAAGGGACATTTGGACAACATCTTAACAATAGGCTTTAACTTTTGAATTGGTCTGAATTGGTCAGGCAGCTGGACTAGATAATCCTTGTAGGTCCCATCCAGCTGAAATAGTTTATCCTATTCTGTGGTCTAAATGAAGAGATAAATTTGTAACAGTTGTACTCCATAACAAGAATTTTAGTAATATTTTTCTTTTCCTCTCAGATGTTCTGTAACACACAGAAAATGCATCAGATTGACAAGAAACAAATCATTCCTGTATCACTGACTTCTTAAATTAGGAGTCCATCACTTCTGCCCTCTGGCACACAGAAGGTTCATAGGCACGCAGCTTTTGGTTCTCCTACTGCTGTAAATTAGTTTGCTCAGATGCCTTTTGGTTACTTCTTTGTTTCCAAGATCTCTGAGAAAGTATCCTTGTTTCCCCACTTTTCTGGTAGTTCCCTATGAAGCCTCTCTCTCCTAAACTCATTAAAATTTCAGTCAGAGGATGTGAAACAAATGTACCAAACAATGTGAAACTTGCTTATTAGAGCCCCAGGATGTATTAACAAGCTGAATCATGGCACAGTTAGTTGGACAGGGTGGTGGTGGGAAATGCAGGCTTGGGAAGCTTTTCCTTCAGACTGCAGGTTATGAAAGGACTCTAAGGGCAGAGCAGTGATTGACAGTTGCAACTCTTGACTTCAGTTTAAGGCTGAAGTGGGGAGATATAAAACGTAATGAGTTGGAACAGGAGAGCCAATAGGGAATATTAAGGCTGGTACAGTTTCAGAGAGGTGTGTGCAGTTAGGGAGAATGATGTTATTCCACCCCAATGACTTATGAAAGTGCCAGGGACTGATTATGTTGGGAGCCCCAATTTAATTGTGTACAGCTATAACCTGCCAAGGTGCTTCCTGCTGCCAGTTTGTGCCATTGTGGAAAAGAAAACAAACCTGTTTCAGAGTTTAGAAGGGCATATTGCTGTTCCCACAAGCAGTACAGGTCATATTCCCATGTTTCAAACTGGACTGTGCCTTCAAACTAATTTGGAGTGCTGGAGGGTTTCAAACTTTGGTAAAATCAGTGCTTAAGAGAAAGGAAGTATTTATTCTTTCAAAAGCAGGGCAAGATTACTAATTTTCACTTTAAGTAGCAGATTCTTTTCACTACTTCATTTCTATAGTAGCGTCCTTTTTTTTTCCCCTGGAGAAAGGTTTTTCACTTAACAGAGTATTTTAGCATTTAAACTGTATCTTCTTCTTAAAAGAAGGGTCTTTTAATTAAACATTTAATACTGCAGAAGCCAAAGAACAATCAAAAGCATTCCAGCTTTGAATTGGTTATAAATGGGATCCTAAAAGGTATCCTTTGGGACACTTTAAGCCTTTACATTGGAATTTTGAAGATGAGCAGAGCTTGAAGCTGTTAACTACAGCTCTGGCTCTACAGATTGACTGCAAGGGGTGGTTTTGGCGCAGAAGCCCCTCCCCGAGGCTCTGTGTAATGCTCTGTACTTCTTCATCATCTGCACTGCTGGAGTTGGAGTTTAAAAATGCACTGCTTGGAACATTGGCCCCAAATGTCAGCTCTCCTTGGCCACGTCACTGCTGGTGGTTTTAGCCAGAATCCCCAGCCTGCTCGCTGGCCTGGGGCAGTCCTGTGCCTGCTGCAAAACACAGCTCAGGCTGAGACCCGCAAACCAGAGCCTCCAGTCTTTCCATCTTCCTGGAGAAATTCAGTGCCAGTAGGACCAGATCAGTGGAAGGGCTACTCCAGTGGCAGTGACCATATTGTTTCAGTTATTTAAAAGGAAAAAAACCACCCCAGCATTCTTAGCTTGGGGTGCTGTGGCCTTAGCACACAGCTGCCAGAGGGAAAGCCTTTGGCCAGTGCCCCACAGCTCAGGTTCTGGCAGTGACCAGAGAATGTCAGAAAATGCAAATGTGAGGGTTGTCACTTAGCTGAACAGATTGAAGAGCAGGAAGGCATGTTCAGTAACTGCTCCACAGTCTCTCTGGAAAACTAAACCTTTAAAAAACCTGCATTCTGCCTTTTGGCTGATCCTAAAGCTCAGCTTGAAGGAACTGATTTGTGATGTTCCAGCTTGGATTTGCTGAAGGAAAGCTCTTGACTCTTCAAGGCCTCTCAGTAAAAAATCTCTGGCACTCCTGCAAAGGGGCTGCTCTTTGACCAAGAGCATTTTCCCATTTTCACAGGAGGTTGTTCCTGTGCAAATGCATTGACCCAAATCAGAGCACCACAGCTGGGTTCTAGGGAGTCCCCACGGAAGCAGCTGTGGCAGCAGTTGCTGGAAAGGGTGCAGCAAATGGGGTGAGCTGGGGTGTTAGTGGGTCAGTCAGCCGTGAGACTGGTGGGTCCCCAATGTGTATTGTGAACCACAGTTTAAAATTATTATACCAATCAAATGACTGTACAGTTATTCAAATGAGTTAATATTTTAGTTTGGCAAGGAATTTGATCCCTGTTTGCTTAAAAAGCATGTGCTGAATTTCTTTTTAATGAGACTCATTAAATGTGGTGATGTTAGCACTGTAAATCATGTCGTACTAACGGATGTCCCCTTTGCAAGTAGGCCTGCTTTGGGAACTGCACCTCCTGTAATGATGCCATGCCACATCTGGGCAACTAATAATGGATCTCCCATTTGCAAAGCCTTTCAGAGAACAGTAGCTGAATTACAACAAACTTTATCAGACCAGTCCCTAACTGCTAGGATCTAGGATCTAGAACAGGTGATATAAATAGAAACCTATGGAGTAATCATAGGGAAGAATGCACATCTGTCTTATTTATAGGTGCTTTTAAGACAGTTGGCAACAACAGACTTTTTTACTAGTAATTAGGTAATTGTCATCTGGAATTGATTATACTTTTAAAATGTTGTTTGGAAACATTTATTTTCATGCTGCAATTTTTCTTTTACTTTTTTTTTAAGCATATCAAATATCATTCCTCTCCCAAATCAATATTCAGTTAGCTATTCACTTCCATTTTCATAACAAAAGTCAATATTAGCTCTAGCAGAGATTTATTTTCTTGAATCAATAAACCAGTGTGTGGCAGTACATATTTTAACAGGAGAGCAGCTAGGATTGCAGGGGGTTATTTTTACTACATCATCACATGGTGACTGGGAGGCAAACTGTTAAAAAGAAGGCTTTAAGAACAGAAAAGAGGAGTTACCTGGAAGGTCAAGGGATCCCACTTCCAATTTTCTACACATCTGTTTGAACCGTTGAATGTAATTGTGTTTCTTACCTGTAAGATCCCTCTAGAGCAAAAAGTTGTTTCATAATTCTGTTGGAAGGGAACTGTGATTTCTGATGTATGATTAGATTATACTGCCAGTACTTCTTTTTCCTTCTAACACTTAGAAACAAAATAATGCATCACCCTTCTGTTACAGTTGGGGCACCTGGAGATCAGTGGTCACATTTTTGGCACAGCTCTACTTCTGCTGAAGCGCATAAAAGAAAAGTTCCGGGTTTTGCAACAGCTCAGCTTTTGTGACCAATCCTCTTCATCCGAAAAATATGGCATGCTCTATTTCCTCAGAGCTGCTCATACACTGCTCACAGTCTATTGCCATGCTGATTAAAGTTTGCAACTTTGTAGTTAAGCTCCCAGGTTTTTGGTAGAACCATGAAACGTTGGGGGATTCCTTTTTCAAGTAAAGGTATTTTCCTGTCCCAGATATTTCTAGATTTATATTAGTCTATCCTGACTATGGAGAAACGCATACTTGTTGAGTGGGTTATTGTTGTTGCTGTTGTTGTGATTATTGTGCATTACTGTGCATACTCACCTGATACTATTAATTATTATACAGTGCATACCAGTTGTGAAGAACTGCTTGTATGAAAGTTGGATGTACTCCAAGAAACTTCCTTTGGGGTCCACAGTCTCTGATTGATTATCTTTTCATTTGATAACATTTCTATTCCTGCTACAGCTACTGAACAGGCTGGTAATAGACCTGAACAGCATTGGCTCTGGAGAAAGGACTTGTACATAATGATGTATTGTCAATATCTACAGCAGCAGAGCTTTGGGTTATAGAGAATCCATAATCCCGTGGAGTTTTGTGCATGTTGCAGATATAGCACTTAGAAGTTTTTCTCCCTTTTTCAGTGGATTTTCCCCTCTGGTTAGAGGAAAGCCCAAGAAATTAAATTTTAGCCCTAACAATCAAAATCTCCATAAAATCAATCTTGCCATCTGAAAGCTGTTACACTAGATTTTTTCATAATGGACATCTGTACACACACACACACACGTTAGACCAGTGTTAGCAGAGTTTCTTTCTCTCACAGATTTTTAGAGGGTTTTTCCCCTCTTGATGAGAGGGAATTTGTGAGAAGTGATGCCAAGTGTCTTGGCCCTTGGACACCTATTACAGATGTCTTATGCTTAATATGTCTGTAGTTTGTGGTTGAATAAACCTAGTGAGTTTGCAGGTCAAAACATGTAGGTCTTTCTAACTTCTGCTTTCCTGTGCACTTGTGTGTAACTTGTTGCTGGTAGTTGAATATGAAGACCAGTTCTGAGAGGAAAATTCTCAAGAAGTCTTTAACCACATTTTGAGAGAGGTTTTTTGGGTTGTTATTTTTCCTGACTCAGTTTCCTTCTTTAGTGAAGCACAAAAGCTGATTGTTGCAAAGAGGGTTGAGAATGAGGGGAAACCTTTCCCTCATTTCCCTCATACACAAATAGTGTATCACTGCTCACTTGAGCCAGGATTCTGCATGTTTTTACATGCAGCCTTTCAGTGGAGCCATGCAGGAATTCACTCTGGTAGGACACACCTCTATTAGCAATGGAGCTCTGTATTTACAGTCCATGAAAACGCAAAGAGAAAGAAGCAAAAGGCATCAGTGCTATTGGCTGAAATTCTGGTGTGTCTCAGAGTTCAGCTGTCTGGAGTTGGTGGAATGGAGATGAGAATTGGTCCTCAGTCCAGAAGTGTGTTTTGCTACAAGTGTTTTCCAGCATCACTTTTCCCTTCTCTCAGTGCACTATATTTGATCTTCCGCTGTGAGACAGGCAAGACAATTAGGACTGTGCTGCTATGATAATGAGTGCACAGAGATGGTAGCAACCTCTATATTTAGGCTGCCTTAACATTTCCACTCTAAAGTAATCACTCAAGCTCTCCTAAGTACTCTTACTCAGCCACTGTTGGCAGCAGGCATTGAAATGCAGCCTCAGATACAGTCTTGGGAATTAGATGTTCCTCTATGAAATTTTGCTCACGTCTGTATGAGTTGCAAGGCTTTTGAAAATCACTGTTCCTCTTCTCTCAGTGGCTGTAAAAATAACCAAACGTGTGTGTTCTGAAGAGCTGGGCTCAAAATGGTGTTTGCAGTGGTGAGGCTGTGTGGGAGCTTGCATTAGGAGCATTGCAGAGAGGACAGACTATGGACACGTCCCCCAAATGCTATTCCAGATGTGCCATTAGACCTGTTGGCTTAGACACAGTGCTGGGCTCATGTGGCTGCCGTGGACAGACTTAGGCCGGGATCCCTGTGAGCACAACCAATGCACAGATGGGCCAGCCTAGTTTTCCATGTGCTGTAGGGGAGAGCGGTGCCTCCAGGACACTACTGAGCATTTCTGTCAGAAGCCACCTCTTGAACATCCATAGTCATCTGTTCTGAGGTAACAGGTGAAGATGTTCTGAACAAGGTTAACAGTGCCTTATACCAATACATTCCTGCACTGCACCTCACAAAAGCCTTTTGTAAATGAAATTGGACTCTTTTCTCCAGCCGGTACCAGTTTAGATATTTCCAAAGGTAGAGATAAAGAGAGTTTGTCTTCCCTCTTCCCTCTTCCTTCCAGTGTACTAAAAACTAATTTTCTTAATCTCCAAGACACAAAAAACAGATGGGTCATCAGTCACAACAGTTCCATGTCTCAAACCAGCTACCAAGATCTGGATGAGCACATGCTACATACCTTTCCTTTTTTTCTGGCTGTAATCTCTCCCTGTGTGGTATTTAGAGCAGTGAGAAAAAAGGACTATTTTATTTATTCTTCTAGTTTGTAGGAAATCAGGAATTCTAGTAATCTTTCTACCTTCATGCTGTGTCATGAAATAAATGTTTGTCTCCATTCTAAGTTTTTCTTTACACAGAAGTAGCCAGCAGAGCTCTAAATTTTGGCTGGCTGCTAAGGTCAGGAAGGCAGAAATACTTAGATGAAACTCTTTTGCAGTTTATTATTCCTAACTTTTCATTAAATTGGCCCTGAATACATAGGAGTCTTTATGTTTACAAAAAGTTTAAAAAAAAGAAAGTGATCATGTATGTTTTTAACAGCTCTCAAGAGTCCTGGTTCTGTAATAGCCTTATTAATGTTTAAAATCAGAAACCAGATTTTTAGGTAAGAACACTGTTCACTTTATCTAGTACTTCCCACTTGAAGACAGACCAAGCAAGATCATACTGAGTATTGTCCTGTCAGGCTTTCAAAGCTGAAACAAAACAAGCAAATTAACTGAAGTTGGCTTTGCCAATCTATTTAATTACTGCTAGAATAATGAGATCAGGTTTTCTCATTTTGACAGTGTCACCATGAAACAGGAGGGCTTTGTGGAATGTTAAGTGATCTTTTAATTTTGGGAGAACAGTTCAACCACAACTCTAAAGTCATGCAAGCAAAAGGTATTTTGATCAGCTGTCTGAAGGAGGCTTGTGGAATGGAAACTTCAAATTAAGACCTGTCTGCTATGAAATTAGCACTTGATAAATTGCAACCCACAAAAAAGTTGCAAAAAGCCATTCCTCTAATTTGTTTGGTTTCTTTACCTAGGTTGTACTTTAACATGCTTGCCCTTCAGCAGGCCCTGGCTGGGGCTGTGAAGGCAGAGCTTATGTGAGCAGCCTGCATTCAGAGCCCCAGCTGCTGCTCACAGGAACAATCAGGGTGAAATCACAACTCAGGGCTCCGTTGCTTTGAGTAGAAGCCTATGAATTTCATTTTGTTTCAGCATCAGAACTGTTAAGGGCAGCTCCTCCTCCATACTTCACAGAGTCAGGACCTGAATGTTGGGAGCTGCTGTTCTGGGGCTGTGAGGCTGTGTTTCCTCGCCCTGCCTGTGTGGAAGCAGCCACGGACTGAGGGTGTTGCTCCACTGTCAATAGGCTGAAAGTGTGGCAGGCTCTTTCCTGCTCAGGGTTTGTCTGTGTGACAGTAGCATCTAGAGGTTTCAAAAGGAATTAAAGCCCACTTTGCTAATGGCTGCATATTAAGTACAGTCCTGGAAAAAGACAGGAAAGGAAATACAAATCCAGGCTGAGATTGTAAGCAAGCCACCTTCTTCTCTATGTGCAGTGTGTGGTAGATGATGCTCTGGCCTCTCACCCATCCCCATTTGACCTTGGAAGAACTGCATGGAGTTTAGAAAAGCTATTTGGAGTAGAAATTGTTAATCTGTGAATAGGCCGCATAAGTGACCAGCCATGTTTGGTAACCTTTCCAAGCACTGGAAAAGCTGAATTAAGTGGGTTGTTACCATCACCAAAGCCACTGTCACTGTTCATCACTGTTCATCACTTAAAACCAAAGTGGAGGAAAAGTACTGCGGCGTGACAGAGCTGTGACCACTGTGCCTGGATTTGGTTTTATGAATCCAGCCTCTGCATTTCCTGTTTGGAGTCTAATGCAGAGCTCAGTGGGAAGGCTGCAAAGGTGATTTTCTGCTCTGGGAGTTGAACGTGCCGTGCAGCTGCACAGGCCAGGTGATGACCATCCTCTGCTCTCCCTCCACAGCTGAGCTCTTACAGAAGCCATTGCACGTTTGGCAGAAGACTTGGGTCTCTCTCAGTGCTAAGGCTAAGCTGCAGCAGCATCACACCATGGAATGGGCTCTTGCTTTGTCTTCTCCTGCCTCAGTGTGATCTCTTGTGTTTCAGATCGCCTACGCTGCAGTGGACTGTGCCAAAGGACAGAATCATGACCTGTGCAAGCAGGAGGGGGTCGATGGCTACCCCACCTTCAACTATTACAACTATGGGAAATTTGTGGAAAAATATACTGGAGATCGAGGGGTAAGTGAAGGCAAGAGTCACCGCCTGGTACAGGGAGGAAAGGCTTCTCTGTCCTGTCCTGCCTTGCAAATGGAAACTGCAGAGTGAATTTTTACCATGCCTCTGCTGCTGTCTTACATGGATGAATCATAGTGTACCACACCCCTGTACATCTCTGCATTAGGAACACTCTGGGTCTATTTTTAGGAACGTGAGAAGAGGGAAAAGGATTAGATTTGGTAATACTCTTTGTATATTTTATTCTTTAAGCTGAAGTCTGTGAGTGAATTTGGACTGAGTGAAAGGGAAGGGTTTATTGCATGTGCTGCTGGCAGAAATGCCAGAAAATACAGGACTTAACTCCTGGCAGTTCTGGATCACACGGACACTGCAGACATGTTACAGGTCCACCAGGCTGCCAAATGGTGACAGACCATTGGTTTTATAGCCAGGACAAAGCTGTCCTTTGGAGACTAGAGGAAAGTAAATATCTCATTTGCCCTGAATCAGATTCACTCCTGGCACTCAGGATGGGAAGAAAAATCGTGCCATCTACCCCTGGGCTGAAGTTTCATTCTTTTGTCCTGCTGTGGCCAGCTAATTATATGCTATGAGTGCAAGAAATGGGGGCAGAAATGGCATAATGCCTTCAGGAGTTGTAAAGTGCTTGAAAATAAGGAAGCAATTCAGTTATTTGTGGGCCGCCTTTGTCAAACTCCTAGAGGGAGGTTACTCCTCAGCAGCCATTGATTGCCTGGGGTCTGCAACAAAACCGTGGGGTCTTTGAGCCGTGCAGTGATTCTGAAAAAAGATTCTTGCCTGACAGTTATTGCTGCTGTTAGAACTCAGAAAATTATATAGAAGCGTGAATAAAAAACCAGGTTCTGAGGTTCTCTGTTAGTCAGGATCTTGGAGAAGTCTTCATGGAGCTTTGCCTCCCAGTTTTCTTCAGCATACTTGGACTCCAGTAATTACCATTTCATAGTGCTGATCCAGCCGTTGTTATGGATACTGTGTTTAGTTCCAATTCTGGATCTTTTCTTAAAAGTAAAGATAGGTGCAGTAGCCAACAATTGAAGTAAGATTTCAGCTGCAGTTTCTGCATCTCTAACCCATTCTTAGAGAAACGATACATGAAAGGAAGGATCCGTGGTGGCTGATAAAAAGAATTAGAGCTCTGAGGCCACAGGAGTTAGGAGATGTTTTTCCATACGTTGGAAAGTGGACTAACAAATCCCCTATATGCAGCCAGGCCTTTCTTGGGTAAAAATTACCCAACAGGAACATCCCAGTGTCTCTGCTGATGGCTGTTCTGTCTCCCTTCCCCTCTCTGGGAGCCCACGGTCTTTTGCTTGTGCAGCACTGAATTGGGGTTTGTTGTCTCTTACCGTGGTAATGCTGGAGGCAGTGCTTAGCACAGTGCCTGTCACGGGGGCTGTTGACTGCCAGATGTCTCCAGGTGGCAAACGGCTGAAGCTTGTCACTTCCATTTATTTTCAGTGGAAGAATAGTCAATAGTTTTAGAAAAGCTTTTTGTTGTTCAGCCTTCTAAAAGCTTTCCAGCCTTGTGGTTTGGTTTGGGTTTATTTTGTTTTGTTGTTCCTCAACACTGCTTTAAGTCTTTAACTTCTGTTAGTTGCTACCTTTGGCATTTTCCCTCTTCATCACCAGTTTTCAGTGTTGTGTTCTGTGATTGTTTAAATGCAAAAATGGTCAGATTGGGTGGGAGCAGTGTCCCTTGCCCAGAAAACTTCAGTGTTGGGGTGCCAACAGACAGTGTATTCCAACACAGGTGCTCACACCTCCACCCATCTGAGCCTTCTGAAATGCCTGAGAGCTGTGTTCACAGCTTTCCTTGGAAAAGGAAACTGCTGACATTCAGCAGCCTTAAATCATAAATTGTTGAAATACAGGGGTTGGCATCTAGACAACCAGGTTTGAAACTCTGGATAATAATTTTAATAGTTACTTGAAAAAAAAATTCCGCCATTGGAATGTTTGGAGAAGGAGGAAAATCGTGATCGAAACTATTAGAGGATGAGTGGCAAATGTGTGTATAGTCAACAAACAATCCAGTAACTGCTTCTAAAATGACACAAACAGCATACAAAGGCAGCTTGAAAATGTCTTTTCGAGTGTTTTCAACAAAAAGGCATCAATGGCACTTCTAGTGACAGATTTTACCTTGTCCTGTGAGTTTTAGGGACTTTTTCTCTGTCCCATCTCTTCAAAGTTTGACATGTGGGATATGCATGGATATTTCCCCTTGCAGTGGACCAGAGTATGGCACAATGAGGCAGTGCAGCAGCAGTGACTGCTCCCTAGTTTCTATTCTGCCGTGGGGAACAGAAACCAAACAACTGCTCCTTAGTTTATATTCCGCTGGGATACAGAAGCTCAAAGTGTTCTTGATGCATTGTTTTGCTTTGTTGGTAAATATATGACCCGTATTTTTCTTCCTTCAAAACCAGGAGTCTGGATTCACCTCTTTCATGCGAACCCTGAGAGAAAGAGATCATGAAAGAGTGGGGAAGAAGAAGGATGAATTGTAGTTTCTGCCTCAAAAGAAGCTTTCCACTGCACTGTGAATGGTTCCAGGTCTTTTGTTGATGCACCTGAGACTTCACATATTCTCAAGACAAAGACTTTTTTTTATAAACAGCCATGGCCATTTTGTACAATTTTGAAATAAAGTAAAACCACTTGATTTTTAAAAGGAAAATAAATTAGAATGTTGCCATAATGTTTTAAAGAAAACTTAGCATTTTCTCTCATGTTGGGAGACTATGCCCACTGACACTCCTATGCAATATTTTTGTAGTCTGTTGTGTGTCTGTAGGTGATGTTGTTTGTTAGGGTGAGATTTTTGTTCTGGTATTGCAGTACATGTAAAAAACAAAGGGGAGGGGACACAGTTTGTTTTGGGTTTGTTTTGT
The DNA here is from genome assembly GCA_008694505.1 of Cyanoderma ruficeps. NCBI lineage: Eukaryota > Metazoa > Chordata > Aves > Passeriformes > Timaliidae > Cyanoderma > Cyanoderma ruficeps. The sequence goes on along the minus strand of VZDJ01000594.1, from coordinate 8,740,995 downwards.
TATGTTTTGTTTAAATCAGTGCAGGAAAATGGGATTTATAAGACACAGATTTATTCAATTGAAGTTTTAAATTCTTGTGAAATAGTTACGTGTTCTTGACTGAGATTTGGGGGGAACAATTTTAAGGTGCTCAGGGATAAATAAGGTGTCTGAGTTAATGAAGACATTAACACTGACCAGTCCAGATCTGTTAATTTCATTTAAACCTCTCTGGTCTTTAAATCAGAACTGTTTACATACCTTTATAAAATGTATTGAGTGAATTAAGCCACACATTAAAAATCAGCAGAGCATGGGTGCAATCAGACTAAACTCTCCTTCTTTGGCATCAATACTGTCAATGTACCTGTAAGTTATGGCAGGAATGACTGTCTTATAGGGGTACATGATTACTCTTACAGGGTACACAGTTTTCCTTCAAGTTATGATTGGGTCATATCAAGTATGTGTTGTAAATTGTTTTGTTCAATTGTTTTGAGAAATGCATAGTTCTAAATGCATAATACTTCTGGTAATGCAGTAATTGTGTGTATTACCTGTTTACATTCCAAAAGTTTATCTGCATTTGTAGGAGAGATTTTTCCTTTTTGCTCCTTAAGGAGTTGCACAATCTCTCTCCGACAGTCATCACTGTAAAACCTGTATCAGCAGCAGTTGAAATATGTTACACTTTTGATGCTTAAACAAAAAAGTTGATCTGGAGGTACTTCTGTCTTCACAGGAGGGGAGAGTGAGGGGCAGGAAGTTGTGATTCACTTTGAACTAAAAATAAACTTTTAAAAGGACAAGTATTTTTATCATTAATCAGCCTTGTTCAGCTTCTTCCCCACTGGGCAAATGACCACAGCTGGCGGTGGCTGAGGAGGAGCTGGCGCACGCGGGATGAGTTTCCACTGCCTGTGCTGGGCAGCCCTGCAGGTGTGTGCTGGTGTGAGGGTCAAATTCCCTCTACCCTGGCACTCCAGGGGGCACAGAACAGTTTCTCACAGCAGACAGCTGTGACCTGGGTCTGAAACGTTCCTCTTGCTCCTCAGTCTGCCCCTCTCATTTTCAGGTAGTTCAGATCTACAAGCAGGCTGTGCTGAGGGGCTGCTCAGGAGGTGAATGGCATCTTACCTCCTTCCTGGGTGTTTTTTCCTTCTCTCTCTTGCCTAATCAGTGGCACTGTATGTTTGGCACCGTTAAGCTGCTGAAGCCATTAGTGAGTATTGTGGAATACCAGTAGCCTGATTGGCCTTGTGTGGTAGCCAGCTTGTTAACCACAACATCAATTGGAATGGCCATGGGGCTGTGCCAAGTATCTTCTCTTACTGGGCACCTGATGAGCCTCTTCACCCAAAAAATCAGCTGCCTGATAGTACATAATATCACCGTGTAAAAGTAGCTTAATTGATGAAGACACTCTGTTTTTTCCCTTTCAATTAGCACAGTTACTTATGTTGTGCATTGCACTTTTGCAGATCATGATAATTCTTTATTTCAAGCTATCCTCACGTAAGTAGCAGACACTCTGCCCTGCATTTAGGAAACAATACACATTGATGCCATTTGATCTCCAACAGGAATTCTTCTGCATTTAGCAAACTATCAAATATGATCAGTCCAGAACTTGCTGCTTCTCTTGATCTCAGAGTCAAAGCAGCTGGCACTAACGAAATACAGCCTCCAGAAAATGTTGAGCATTTCTCTGCATGGGCTATGCCTATGTTTGTGCTAATTGGTGAGAATTGTAGACTTCTTCAAAAATAAGAAAGAAAAAAAATGATAGCTTGCCAATGGTGACTTCACTAGTCAGGATCATTCTGAATTATAGGCTTTAGTAAATGTTTAGGATAAGACAATTGCACACTGTGCTTCAGACCAGTAATTCCTTACAGTTGGTTACACCATAATAAAATTAGGAATTCTCATTTTTCCCTTCGGTCTTTTGTCAGTTACTTCTTGGACTTGGGCATTCACTTTTTCTTGGCTAAAGAAAAATGTGTCGTGCGTGTGTTAATGCACAAATATAAAATATTTGAGAGTAATTTACTTTCTGTTACAGGGTCATGACTCATCTGGTTTATGGTCTGAATGGTTTTTGAAAAATACAGTTTTGAACACCATAAATGATTACATCAAATGGCTGACAAAAGCCTTAGTTACTGTGAACCAGAGTGTACCAGGAGCTCAGAGCTTTGCTTTCAAGCCTTTTTAATTAGTAGGCCAGGTCTGGGTATCAGTCACACTGCTTTAGTTCTGTTGCCTCCAGTAAAGCAAAAGTTGGTGTTTATATTTGCTAATGAAGTCAGTTTATGTTTATGTTCACATCAGTCACGCTGAAATTGAAGTATGTTATTTTCTACAAATTGTGAATGAAAAATACGTGTAAGAGCTCTTATTTTCTGTATTTCAATGGTTGGTCATTTCACACGTTCAGACTTCCCAGCCTGTCACAGTAGATGCGTAGCCCAGGCGTTCATAATCACACAGGAATTTCTGCCGTGGTTAAAAGTGAGTAATCTGGGCTTTCAAGTCATGAATCATTTATCAGCAAGAAACTTAATTGCTGATAACAAATGGTTTGCAGTGAATCAGAGATTCTGCTCTCGCAATTATGGGTTTGGTCTTTCAGTCTTTTTAAGGTGTGATTCAAAGGTCTTGGACATCCGCTACATAGTTAACCCTAAGCTGATTAAATCTTGTCGAGGAAGGGTAAAACGTGTACACAGCAGAGAGGCTGAGCCAGGGCTGTGCATCACTTTGTTCCCCAGTGTTGGCTTGAACAAGATATAAATAGCCCACGGGCTGTGTTAGTCCTGCTGTGTGCTTGGACCAAGAGATGAAGGGCAGCAGGGCCAAGCATTTTGTGCATATTGGAAGCTGGAGAGGAAATGGTTTTCCCATCTAATGAAAGAGCCTGAGATGTTGGATTTGTTTCATCCACCAAAAGGAGGGAAAGGGAGGGAAAAGTTCCCAGGAGAGTGAATGCTCTGGGATATGGCAAGCACAAGTTGGGAGTCCCAAGATAAGCATAAGCTTCTATCCCAGCCCCTGCGACCCCAGAGGATGAGTTGGCTCTGTTGTAATCCATCTATCTCTGACCCAGTAACTATGTCCTTACTTGTTCAAAACAGAGCAACTCCTCCAGGAGACTGGAAGAGACTTGCTTTCCAATCTGAGTCAAGAAAAGCAGCCTAACAAATCTCCATTTCCTCTTTCCTCCCCCGTAAAATTGCATTTTGGATGTGACAGTCATGTTGACCCCCAAACCCTTCCTAAATAGTTGCAGTTGGGTGAAAAAGCCTTGGGAGTTTTTCTAAACTCCAACTCAGACCAAATTAAGTTCCCAAATCTTGCAAACTTAAAATCCTTTTGATAGGCATCTGCAAAGATAGATTGATATTACTGGTGAAAAAAAGATTAGAGGTAAGGTCTATGTTCTTGCAGCATTTAATTTGGGAGTAAAAAAGCAGATAAAACTCCCATCATGAGTTAGCTCTAAGAGAATGCTTCAGAGAGTCTTGTTTCAGATGGAATTGCTTTATGGGTGATTTTGGTTTTAGAGGTGAATTGCTTTCCAAAAGAAAAGTCAAGACCTGGCGACGTAGCCTACAGATGTTTAGTCTCTTTGCCTTTTAAAAAATAAAAATCAGAATCACTCTCCATATTCTTGATAGTGCTATATTGCAAGAAAGAAATGTTGCCTACATGGATTTCCTAGAATAACACTGAACCCCTGCCAACTGCATTTTACAAACTATGAAACAAGCTATTTGCTCTAAACGACACTCGGGGGAGTGGGGACTGCTGCCCACATGCACCTCGTTCTAATTTAATAGCTTACTTTAGTGTGATTGGGTCTGTAATGGAACACTGGGATTGCAGGAGTAAATTCTGAAAACTGAGAGGTGGGGGGGAAAATCAGCTTTTATCAGCAGGTGTTGAGCGCTGTAGCCAAACGCTGGCATTTCCTTTGCCTTTGGCAGCCCAGCATCCCTGAGCATTCCAAGGCTCTGCGGGAACCACAGGAGTGCAGGCCTTTGGCTGATCTGGTTGTGTACATTACTGCTCTGTGCTGGAACTGATTGGAAACCAGAATTTTTCCCATTAGTTTCTTTCACTGGTCATAAGAAGATGCTACATTTTCTCTGCACGTCCTGCTTTTATTTACAGTGTGAGGAAGGAGAATACCTGGGTGTCTGCAAAGGAAATGAAGCCGAATGCCATTTTTTCTGCTGGCAGCCTGGATTCCTGGGGACTGACCATTGCTGCTGAAATACTCCCTGCAAAGCACTGTCGACTGGCTTGGCTTTTGCAAGATTTTGGAAGGTACCGTGTGATGCAATATCACAAAAAATCTCAGTATCCAAAGCAGCAGTTTCCAACCTCTGGTTTCCGAGGAGTTAAGCTGAAGTGTAAACTCTATTCATCAGCCCAGTGTAGTTGGTTTTGAGATAGAAAAAGAGATGGTTTGTTAGCCCAGAATTTAGGAAATCACAGCTCTAATGCAGGCCCACAGGATATCTGGGTGTTTCCACACAGCTGCCCTGGTCCTTGGTTTGTAAAATTCCTGCCGCTGGAAGTCATGTCCTCCTGCCCAGAGCACTCGGCACTGCTGCAGGGAGACAGTGCTCCTTAAGGAACAGTTATTGTGTGTTTGCTTAGAAAGCATAATAGTGTTAATTATTCTCATTAGCTTTGAGCCACTAATAAATTATCTTTGCTATTGCTCTTCCATCACTCAGTAATGAGAACCATTTAGCCAGATTTTGCAGATACTGCTTGCTCCCTCTCTCCAGCATGATTCCCTGCAAGCATTCATCATAGGAAAAGAGCTATGTGAACAAAATCCTTTCAAATTAGTCTCTGGTGCCCCAGTTAAGTGGGTGTCTACATCGCAGGCATGCAGAAGAGCCTTCTTCATTAATATGTGCAATTCTGCACGAGCTGATTAGCTCTTGCAGCTCATTTGATAGCAAATGTGTAAATCCGTCACACTCTAAATGCCAAATATGTGCACAGCTAAATTATGGAGAAGTAAGAAACTGCAAGAGTTGGGAGTCTTTATTTGGAAAAAGAGGTCCTTATCCCATGCATTAAATTGGAGCTCTGGGTTTATCTAGAGCATTTGTCACTCCTCTGCTTTGTCATTTTACTGCTGGCAAAATGAATAATTCTTCATGTCGTGTTGCTGGTCCTTTCAGGATGTGTGGGTGTTTAATTTGGTGCCCAACATTTGTAACAGACACTTGGTATCCAGCCTGAGTTGCCCTAAGATAATAGTCACAACACAGAGCCATCTTCCTTGTGCAGGATAGGAAACCAAACTAATCAGTTACAACTATGTATTATTAATAATGCACTTACCATCACTTCTGTTCTTTTTTGTTTTGTAAAAATCTCATCAAAAAAAGGAGGGGGATGAAGTTAGTTATTTTTAACGTTCATGTTTTTTAGCCAGGGCAGTGCTGCACAGTGTAATTAACGCCGTGGTGCATCTGCCAGCACAAGGGAAGCACTAAAGAGTGTCACCTGTCAGCACGGAGGGGTTGGTCTGCTGCTGCAACACAAGTGCCCTCAGCCAGTTATTCTGGGACCAAAGAAGGAAACTGGCCTTAAAAGCTCCTAATTTATGCATGTTTTTCCTCATCTCCATGCCAAGTAGCTGCAGAGCCAGCCCAGCCTCAGGGCCTGGACACACCAGCTCAGGGCAGCCAAGCACCCTCTGTTTTATTTTCTCTCAGCACACAGAGAAATCACAGAGAAATCGTGAACCCAGCCTGACCTCCAACATATTTTGGAATTACCTTCTGGCCATACAGGCTGGGGGAAAAAGCTTCCTGGCGTGGGAAGCTGTCCTTCTCCAAGCTGAGCATAAACTCTTCAGAGAACCTTTCCTAGGCAAATGTGCGGCACAGTAACAGATCTCTGATCCTGCAGCCTCCAGGTTGATGGTGAGTGGATGCTTATTACTGTATCCCACCCCACAGGCATGGAACAGGATGAGCACATCCAACATTTCCTACTGCATCCCCAAATGTACTGAGACCTCTCCAAGGGCGTAGGGTTTGCTTACCAAGAAGAGAGCTCTGTGCTGGTCTCACCTGCAGCGGGTGCACAGTCTCTGCAGGGGCAATATGGATGAGAGGCTCGCTCTTTTCCCTTTCCACAGAGGGACAAGCATCCTTTAAGGCAGATCTTCCCTGATCCAGCAGGGCGTGAATGGGGCCCCAGGAGAGCTGCTGCAGAAGTGCAGAGATGCTGCACAATGCTGCCTGGTTCCGTGCAATTTCCTTTGGACTCTGAGGTCCATCGTGCCTTCCACCTGCAGTACACCACAAAAGCACTGTCACTGCCTACCTTAAACTCAACTCTCTGCCAAAGCCTTCCTTAGGCAAAAGAGCAGCACAAGAGGAGGGACTGCAGAAATCAAAGAAACAGAATTTGCCGTGGAATAAAGTCGTGTCTCTCTGGCAAGGTACTGTAGTATGAGGTGCATTAGGTATAATTTGGATGGATGTATAATCTTAATTGTTGTGTATTGTTTGTGTTGTAGTCCCAAGATCCAGGTCCTCATTATTCTAGATGCTGTACAAATATATAAGAGTCTGTCATGCATGGAAAGGCTTTTATTATGTAAATAGGCAGGTTGGGAAAAAAGAAGTAGTGTTATCTCTGTTTTACAGATGAGGCAGTGAGACGAAGAAAAAAAACATAAAAGCATTTTGCCCAAGGACACACAAAGTCTGTGGGTCAGCAGTGGACTTGAAATTCAAGTCTTGATTTTGTTTCTTACTAGCTCTTCTTTCAATTTGTGTACTGCCCACAACATAATTAAAATTAAGCACAAAGAAGACAACACTCTCTGCAATTTATCTCTATCTGAAACAATCACCCAGCGCCTCTCAGCCAAATCCTCCCCAACTCTTCTCTGTTTCCTTAAAACCTGCATTTCTACCACGCCCAACACCTGTGATCACCATACAAGTCACTGTACATGTTGTCCTCTGATTTTCTGCAGCATGTATCAGCTAACTGTAAAGCTGTTCAGGAAAAGACCCTGTTGCATGTGGGGCTGTGTCTCAGCTGGACCAGCCTGCCAAATTTTTATTCCAATCCTTTTCAAGAGTGATACTAACACTATTTAGAATAAAAAAGGATGCATATACATTTCTGCTGGGAATATAGAGTCAACCAACCTATAACTACCTGCTCAAAACCACCTGCTAGTCAAAATTGTATATTGATGTAAACAACTAATCTATACCAAAGACAAATAAAACGTGGATTTTTCACTGAAAAAGCACAATATATTTTGTTTTGTGTACAGCAATATTTTATGTCAGGCTTTTGGAAGGAACGTGGGAGGAAAGAATTGTAAAAGTCATGACAGTCACTGGAAAGCAGAATAAAATGGAACAGGTATTTAGCAAGGCTAGAAAATATCAAACTAATTCAATAGGTTTCTTTAATAGAGTAATTAATTAGGTGGACAAAGGGAAATCTGTCTGTCTGGACTTGAATAAAATAGCTGATGAGGAGCTGTGAGGAGATTTATATCACCTGCATGGAGAAGTCTGAGATTGACAGAGGAACTGCAAGGTACACATGGTGTTGGAAGATGAGAAGCTGAACTGTATCGAAAGGGAATTATTCAGAGCTCCTACACTGTAAGTCTTAAGACTGATTGTTATTATTTTCATCAGTGACCTCTTTGGAAAACAGAGGTGTCTGATCATAAAAATGCATTGAAGTCACCAAGTTAAGAGGTATCATCAGTGTAGAGAAAGTTCAGAATGTCGCACAGCAAGAGCTGAATATCCTTGAAGAGTGAGGCCACGGAAGTAGTAAGGGAGGCTGCAGCAGACAAAATTCTAAAGGAAATGACACTAAAGATTTCATGTTTCAGTGCTGCATGGGCATGGAAAAGGCAACTGAAACTCTAAAATGCAGTAGGAGACACATTTCTAGCAAAGCAAGGGAAGTATGGAAATCCCTGAATAGGACCATAATCAGATTTTGTTTGGAATGAAACGCATTATTCTGATTGTGTTAAAGAAATCTGGATTCTTAATAAAATGGGTACAGCAAAGGGCTGCTAAGAGGAGACTGGAGAGCCTTTCATGAAAGGACAGTGTGCATAAGGGGCTTGCTCAACCCAGCAGCTGAAGAGTGAGATGTGGTTTGATTACTTTCTGTAAATACATCAGGTAGGGGGAATATTAAGGGAAGGCCATCTGTGTGTATGAGCAAGTGGGTATAAATTGGCCATGAATAATTTAGACTATCAATTAGGTGTTCTTTATCCACCAGCATAGTGAGGGTATAAAAATTATAAGGCTGAAACCATACCTAGTTTTTCACAAAGCTCACAAAATGTATTAAGTGGACCATGTGATCCAGTTGTCTGCAGTAGCTGGGGACTGGATTTGATAATCCAGAAAGTTGTGCCCATCCTGTGTCTTAGTGGGTTTCTATTACAGTGAGCCACCATCTCCATCTTATAATCTTATTAGATATTACAGTACCTATAATCCCTTCAGTCCTAAGAAACCTCTCTATCCTTCTGAATTAAATTTCAAATAGAACAACATAACTGTGGATTACAAAGCCATATGTGTTTTCTTTCTTACTCAATAAATTTGTTGTGGTGATCATCATAAACAAAGACAAATTTCATTATGGAATAAGAATTTATATAAATTATGATGTTTACGGCACAACTGTACTGACAAATAATGGTTTTTTTTAATTTATTGTAATTGTTCAAATGGCTCCTAATGAAATTTTTGGCCTCATGAAGTGATCAGCTTGGAATGACTTTCCTTTCTATGAAAATATTTAAATACAAACAAAGTCTGCCAATGTGTTCAATTACAGTCATGCAGGGAACTAAAGGGATTATGTGTACTAGGAGTATATTCATGTGGCTTTTCAGATCAGCTGCTTCTACCAGAAAGGGAATAAAGTAAGCAGAAAAGCCCCAAAGAGAGCCCATCACTGTTGGAATGGCTTGGGACATGATCATCAGAAAAGCTCACTCGTGTTATTTCCATAAGCCCATAATGCTTATGGCCCTGTAAATAAAAATACATTAACAACACATTGCTTTTCAAACTAATTGAGATGCAGTGTGAAGATTCCTTTTCGGAAATAGGATGTTCTTTATGCAGGAGATCATACTGGGCCCTGCTGCAACAAGAGCCATTGGGATAACGCTGTATTTTGTTCTAACAGCTGCATTTATTACCAGTGAGAGACTTTCTGTGACATTATGAGGTTGCTTCAGTCCTGTAAACCACTTGAGAGTTAAGAGTTCCAGGAAAGAAACTTGTGGGCCCAGGACAGGACCTTAAGACTGAATCAGCAGAGGAGGTTTTTAAAAAAGAGAAGCAAGGAAATAAACTGCATATTCTGCTGATGATTTTTATGACCTTGCTCACACTTCTGCTGATGCTGTGTTAGCAAGAACAGTTCATTCCAGTGAATATAAGCCTTGCTCTTGTGATTATGGACACAAGTTTCTCTAAAACCTCTAAAATAAAAAGCATTTTTTTTAAGTGGGAAATTGTTAGAAAGTCACGGGCTTTTAGCCAGTGCCATGATTTCAGGAGCCTGATTTGGAGTGTAAAGGCCTCGTGATGCAGCTGGGCTGCACTCGATGTGAATTCACTAATTCAACATACCTGTTTTTTTGTGAGAATGGACATCACTGTCCAAGAAACAGGAAGCATATTAATAGTTGTTAGTCCGGTTTTTAGCTAAAGCCCCAGCTTGAATAATACCCCCAGCTTCAAGCACCACACTTTAAGACAGATTAAAAAAAAGAAATGGAACAGAGAAAGGAGCAATAGAATGAGAAACGTGTAATAAACAGAAGGGTTTTTTGGGTTTTTTTTTTTCCCTTTTTGGGTAAAAAAAAAAAAGAGATGAAGGCTTTGGGTTTAATTAGTCTAAATCAGAGAAGGCTTTTATTTTTCCCATAAACACAGTTGCAAAGTGGATCAGTAATCTGATATATTCCACAGTTTAATTTGCTGAAAAAAAAAACCTTTAGCAGAAATTTCCTTTCAGAACTTCACTTTTGTGTTGCTCCTGTGACTCCCTCACTGATGAGCACAACTACTGCCAGCTCCTCAAGCTGGATATTTTTCCTGGGGGAAGCCTGATTTAAAAGTCATGTTTAAATCCAGTGGACAGAGCCCAAGGGTTTGTCTTCCCTACCTTTAGTCATCCAAAGCCGAGGTGTATAAATGCAGCTGGACGTGTCTGCTCCCTGCAGTGACTGAGGAGAAATAGCAACAAAGAGCTTCTTCACAGAGGGCAATTTCCAGATCACTGAACTTCGGTGAGGTAAATCCTGTCCTAACTCATCTCTGAGTATTTGCTGTTGGGCTTTGCTTTCAGCTGGCTGATGACACACTCAGCAAGAGCATTGGCTTCTCTATTTTGCTCGTGTAGAGGCTCCTCACTGGCATTTCTGAGGGGTTTGGCACTGTGGTCACTCCTTTGTCACCGTCCTTCCCACCCCACTGTCTCTTAAGCCCCTGACACTGTCCACACCTTCTCTCCTCATCTCACTCTGAAACACCTCATTCCTCCACTTTGGCTTCCCTTTGCACTGACTGGATTTACTTGCTGTGAATCTGTTTTATGCCTGGCTGCAGCTTTCACTAATGCATTCACTGCACGCTGGCCCTCAGACAGTGTTTTACGGCTTCCATGTCTTAGGGGAGTCAATGGGACAAGAAAAAGATGCAATTTAAAGTGTAACTGGCTTGTTAGCCATGCAAATTCTTGAATAAAAGATATGATTTAAGTTCACCATGAGAGCTGGGAGGGTTGGAGCTGTAATCTCGCTTCTGACTCTGCCACTACCTCCCTCAAGTGACCTTGTATGATTTATTTAACCTCTTGGGGCCAACTTCACCTGAAAATAAAGAATAATGTGTTTTTTTCCCCTAGGACTCTTAACTAATAGATGTATATACAATACTTGAAATCCTGTTTATGTAAATGCAAAATGCTTATCTTTTTTCTTTAAAACATTTACAAAAGGTTAAGAGAATTCTAGGGTTGAAAGATAAACAGTTCAGAAGAACCAGAAAAATTAAAATTACACATGTATGCACTTATCGCAAACCTTTAGACAGCCTCTAATTAAGTAATCACTAGTTCTCTGCATTACAGTAGATGCTATCACAAGCTGTTAAACTGTGCAGCAGCTTTTAAAACTGTGCACTCTGTTTGTACAGGATAAGGACTCTCTGGATATTATTCAGATTAATGTATCATCTTCTGAACGTGTGCTTTACTTGTGCATAGTCAGTCAGGATTGAGATGTTCCCATGCTCCACTCTACAAAGGCCTGACTGAGAACAGCTTTTTCCTGACAGGCCAAGATACTGACCTGCAGACACCAAGTTGTGTATCCAAACATGCAGATGTTCCATCCCTCGCCAGGCTTTAGCAAGACCTGTCCATGGTGCACAACCTGGGCAGCTCCTGCCCCAACAGCCAGCTTTCCCTGAGAGAAGGATGCTCAGGAAAGGCTCCCCAGGACATCACTTTTTCCTCAGCTTTTACCTTCAGAGAAAAACCTGGTCACTACCAAGCAGGTGGCCTCTGCTGCTGTGGCCCCTCTGCTCACCTGCTCCTTCCTTCCTCTCCCACAATTCCATGCCAGCCCCATCTTCTGTCCCCCTTCTTCAGCACTTTCCTGTCTCAAATCTGCTTTAAAAACTTTTTTTTCCCTTTTTGCCAGTTTTCCCTGCTACTCAGCCCCAGAGCCACGGTTAATCTTGTACCCCTTGCTGTGGCCTTGCTTGACTCAGAGAGCTCGAGCCCTTGGCTTGGCTGAGCTTCGCTTGAAGCATGGAGAAGAAAGCCTGGAGGCTGAAAGAGTGAAATTAATCTCCAGCAACAAAAATTTACTCCTCATTCTAAGATCCAAGAGATCATTTTTCCTCACCTGGATCACTGGAATAGGGAGTGAGGTGATGCCCCTCTGATATCCAGGGCTGCCATAGGTATCCACTTAAAATTGCTTGGAGAAGGCAGAATTGAGGTTGGAGAGCACTGATGTTCTCCAGCACCATCTTCCTGATCTCCTTACTCCTGAGTAGAGCTCAGCAGAGCCTGAGAGTCCAGAGTGTGAGGTGTGTTACCTCTATCCCAACACTGCCGTGCTACTGGCACTTGGATAGTGAAGTAGTAACAGATGGAAGGAGAAATTAAAAGGCGTTAGTGAGGAAATAAGCTGCTTTCATTTGAGATTTGAGCCAACAGACTAAAACTGTGATTTGATATGAAAACAGTGAAGACAAAGAGTGGTACAGGGAGAAAATTATCCTTGTAGCAGTAAAGAAAGTAGTTTTAAAATAGGAACCTTACTCTAGGGTTACTAATGAGGTTTGCAAACTTTCACTTTTGTATTGTCATTTATTGTTGAAACATGCCCAGTTGATTTGTTGGGAAATGAGTGAGATTAGCCTAGCATCTCAGTCTCACCTCAGGGCACTTTTGCTGGTGGCTCTTCTGTCCCCATCCCACATGTGCCAGCAGCCACACTCACTGCCCCAAACACACCTGGTTATTCACACCGTGCCAGGCATATGCCAAGGTTCCATTACACCTGGTGAACACAGCCAGCTGCTGTCAAAGTTATTACATGGAGAACCCAAAGAGCACAGCTCCCAAAGCTCAGCTGTGCTGACAACAGAGCGAATTATCCCGGAGGAGGCTCGGGGGTGAGCCTGTCGCTCCCTACAACTCCCTGGGAGGAACCTGGAGCCAGGTGGGAGTCGGGCTCTTCTCCCAGGGCACTGCACAAGAGGACAGTAAGATGCACCGGGGTAGTTCAGATTGGTCATTAGGAAGCACTTCTTCACAGAATGGGTGATTGGACATTGGACTGGGCTGCCCAGGGATGTGGTGAAGTCACCATCCTTGGAGGTGTTTAAGTAAAGACTGAAAGCGGCACTCAGTGCCCTGGTCTGGTTGACATTGGTAGTGCTGGTTCACAGGTTGGTCCCGATGATGCCGTTGATATTTTCCAACCTGACTGATTGTATGACAAATTCAGCCTCAGGCAAAGCTGTGTGAGACAGCGCTGGCGGTGGCTCGGCTGTTCCCGCCCGGGGAGTGAGAGACACCCACTCGCGGGAGCCTGGCCCGGCAGTCTGGCCGTTGCATCCCAGCCACGCAAGGGCGGCCTCCCCTTCGCACACAGCGGCCGGAGGCCAGCCCCGAAGCCTGCAGCGCGTTTTCCCAAGCCCCGCGGGCTGACAGCGGGGCTCGCCCGCAGCCCCCTCAGGGCGGCGGCTCCGGGAGCGCCCGCAGCCCCCTCAGGGCGGCCCCGCCCCGCAGCGGCGCGGCCGCCACGCGCGAGGGCGCTGCGGCGCGCGCGGACGTGTCCGCTCCCACAATGCCCGGCGGGAGCCGCGCGCCGCCGCCCCGCTGCCCAGGTACGGCTCGCGCCCCCCGCGCGGGGCCGGCGCCGTGAGGGGCGCGGGCGGGGCGGGACCCGCGGCCGGAGCCGCCGCCCGGCCCTGCCCTGCCCTGCCCGCCCGGTCCGCGCCGCGGCCTCGTCTCCCCTTCCCTCCTCTTCCTTCCTCTGCCGCCTGCCCGCCTCTGCCGGCCCCAGGCCTGGCCGCGGAGCCTCAGGGCCGGCTGCGTTCGCGCCTCAGCCGCGGTCAGCGCGGGGCCGCCGCCGTCTCGGGGGGTGGTGGCGGCGGCAGTGCCGCTGTCGCGGGCAGGGCGGGCGCGGGAGGCAGCGAGGGCCGCTCGGGCTTCTGGCAAGCGCCGCTCGGTAGCAGGAGCCAGCTGTGTGTAGGGTTTCCGCCGCTTTCCGGGCTCTGCGGGAGGTTGTGAAGTTTTGTGACCTGGAGCGGTGCGGATCCGCCTAAGTCAGTGACCACTGAGTCAGCGCTTCTGCTGCGGCTGCTGATGGTCGTGTCGGAGTTGCCACGTAAGTAGGTGGTAGGTGACAGGGTCGAGCTCCCAAACTTTGGGATGCAACTTGTTCCGTTCCCTTAGTTTTTCGTTGTTTGGCTGTTAGGAGAAATTTCTTTAGAAGGGGTGATTATATATTTGATTGGTATGCCAGGGAGGTGGTGGAGTCACTGTGCCTGGAGCCACCTGTTAAGGACGTGGCACATAGTAGTGGCTGGTGACATGATGGTGTCCAGTCACAGGTTGTACTCGAAGATCCCAGACGTCTTTTCCAACCTCATTGATTTTGTGATTCTTGATTCTGCCTCTGAGGTCTCTTTCCCCCTGACTTTATGGAAAGGATTATTTTGGCTGGTGATTTGGGATTATTCCCTTGTCTCATCATACCCGGTGATGTCAAAGTGGCTTTATTTGTTGTGTCCTTCTGTAGTGCTTCGTTTTGTAGCACGAATTTCTGAAGTATGATGTAGAGTGAAAAAATTAAGGCTCCTTCCTGTGTAATGCAGCTGTCACAACACTCAGAAGTGGGGACAATAAATTGTCTAACAGTATTAGGTACGTTTGAAGTAAGCACAGAAGTTTTATCTTTATTCTGTGTCAGACAGGAATGCAGGTTGCACACACTTCCTAATTTTATATATTTTTATGAGAGGCAGACATCCCAGCAAGAAGTGCTTTGGTTAAGTTGGCTGAAGGCTACACTAGATCTCAGAATTTTGAGAAAGCTAGGTTTTTTTAAGAAGTATGCTGACCAATCATAGTCACAAGTAACTTTCAAATACTTGTTAAAATGTTACAAGACTATCTCAGATAGGTTTAAAACGCTTAACTGTCAGGTCACAAGTTAGATGATGAATTTGTTACAAAAGGCTGGAATTTTCCAGTTTCTATTTTCAGTGTTTCTAGGACTTTTCTAGATGCTGCTTCAGGGTCAAGTGCTATCATAACACAGAAATAAACAACGTGATAATTGAAGATGTCTTCAAAAAAAGAAAAGAAGTGCAGTGAAGCAGGCTCTGGTTTCCATCGAGGCAGATGTTTCCATCAAGGCAGGTGTGCTAATTCCTAGCTGTGAAACGGTGGATACTGACATGTGCATGAGGAATTGGACAGCTCTTGGGGAGGTGGAGTGACAGAGCCACCCTGCTGACCTTTACCTGTCTGGGGCCAGCTTTTCCATGCTTCTCTTTTCCATGACTTCTCCCAGTCCTCATTTGTGGGGAGGGCTGTGAAGGGGAAATCAACAAGGATGGGGCAGAGGTAAATACCGACTGAGGGAGACAAGAATGGTGCAAGCATGGGGTGATGCTTCTGTGATGTGCTCTCCCTGTTGGCAGTCACAATCTCCCTGTTGTGGGGGTCAGAATCCCGCTGAGCAAAGGGTTGTGATTTGGTTTTAATACCCCTGGTAGTTTTTCTGTGAACTTTTCCAGTTGCCTCTTCAATCCATGTAATGTTGTAGCATGGACAGCAGCCTGTGACAAGGAGTTCCACTGGCTGGTGACATCTTTTGGACCTCTGTGATACCTGTGAGCCAAACACCTACTGGTTGGATTTGGTATTTCTGTCATGGTGAGACTGAACCAAATCTGTTCATTTTCCTGCAGCTGTAATAGGTTTATAGACCATTTGTAGTGGAAGTGCAGACTTTGTTACCCTCAGCTGATTGAGGGTTACAGAATTTTTGGAGGAAAAAGTATGAAGTTTGTAATGATTTGGTGAATTACTTAATGCAGCTTTGAATAGATGTTCAAACAAGACATTTAGGGGTAGCTCTAAAAGCACTACCTTATCTTCCTTCAATCTTTAAATATGTAGATGCATATCAAATTTATCGCTTGGCTCCTTGTGTACAGCTGTATTGTTTTGGGAGCTGGGTAAAGTCGATTTAGTAAACTTTTTTCTTTGTTAATACATTTTCAGGCAAGGCTGAATGTTCTGTTACACTGTGTGCATTTTACATCTCTTGACATATGTATGGCCTTCCAGCCAAAGTAATTTTCTTTTATTAGCTTTGGTTTTTAGATAGCTTTTTGATTCTGCTGTTAGGAGGCTGAAAAAAAAGTTCATATTTTCACTGGGTGAGTTTTTAAGATGATGGTAACAAAGCCTAACTAGTGTTAAGGTCTTCAGCTCGACACAATTTCTACCTTGTGTGATTTCATAGTATATTAAGAGAATTGGCAGGTTTCAATAGGGGCTTGTCTTCTCTTATAGAGCCTGTGCTTCTCTGAATGTAAGTAGGAGTCTCAAAGAAAGTTTTGTTCAAGATTTATGCAAATATTTATTTACATACAGAATAGACATAAAAGTTGAAAGAATACCTCTGAAGATGTCTTTGTCATGTGCTTTGTGTGTTGTCTGTGCATACATGCTGTTGGTGGTGGTATTTATGTTCTTTGTCCTTAGTTGTAGGAGCAAATCAACTGTGATGGGATTGAGCATTGAAAATCTTAATGCTTTGGAAATAGGGCTGTGGTTGTGCTGTGTTTTGTTCCTGAAGTGTTCTGAGCAGAGGAAATTATGGATTAATCAAACATAGTGGATGAGGGGAGTGATGGGGTTCCAAGTTCAAGGTTGTGTAAACCTGAGTTACTCCTGTACTGTGCAGACAGATAACATGTTTTCCCATTTTAAATGCCTCAAGTGATGGGACTTCCTGAACTTCGCTTAAAGAACACAGAAGCATTTTAATATCTCTATTATCCTAGTTTTTATTTTTCTTTGATTATCTCTTGAGTAACCTCTCTCGGCTATGTTCGGGCCTTTCCAATATGTATGGCCTCACAAAAAGACCTGAAGCTTGTTGTTACCAAGTAAATATATTTCTTAACTTTTTCTACTTGTTTTTATCTCATCAGATAGCTCAACATGAACTTTAACCATCGAGATCATTTGAAAAGTGAAGAGAATAATATCTGTTCTTTTGAGAGCTGGCTGTGGGATTCTGGGGTTCTCCTGCAGTGCAGTTCTGTTCACTGCCAATTACTGAAACAGCACGTGGAGCCACATTCCTTTCTTCATGTTGAGTGCTGAGGAGGTTATTTGTTTCATCAGGGGAAATGCAGATCCATGAAATTACGTTTTGTGCAAGTAAGTTAATGACGGGGTATTTAAACTTTGCTGTTGCATCATTGCTCTTTTGTTTATATTGATACAGCTCCCGAAAGTCCCTGTCAGGGTTGAGTTCTGAGTGGCAGAGATGGCTATTGTCAGAGAGCCATTAGAGTTTAAAGCTCCTCTGCAGTTTTGTTGTGCTCTTGAGCTGCTGCCTTGGTTATATGGTTAGCAGCATAGTTAAGGAAATGAGTCCATGTGCATTCCATGTGAATTTTCCTTCTGGGAACACGTGCAGGAACTTGGAGATAGGTACAAGTTTCTAGAGCTGTAGGTTTAGTGTCTTGAATGCTTCATGCCAGCAAGCTGATCTAGAGGAAGTCCTGGAGTTGGGGCTGTTTTCTGGTTTTGTGTCCAGCTGATGGAAGCACTTTGTTCAGGAGGGAATTCTCTAGTGAAGTGCTGAAATAACAAGAGCACCTGATAAAAGCCCGAGGGTGTTGAGCAGACTGCAGTCAGCAGTGGCTTCCGCTGCTGTTACAGCTTCAGGGAGAGTCTGATGTGCTGTACAAGTAAAATATGACAGTATTAATTTGGAATTTATTCACCTAATGTGATGGATCTCAAAGGAGGCTGAAGTTTGACTGCTGATGAAGCTGAATTTACTAAATGGAAAATGACAACACATTTTTAGTGCTTAGGTTGTAATATGGCTCTTTCTCTCTGAGGAGTAAATAACCTTGAAAAGCCTGAATATTGTTGATTATTCATTAGGTATCCTGATGGATATATAATCTTTGGGGAGTGGGAAATAGAGAAGATGAGAGTTCAGGTAAAAAATAGCTGTTTCCTCTTTCTTGTGAGGAGGTAGTGTTCTTCTTGGGGAAAATTTGGATTTCTGACTTGTGAGAATAGAGTCATTCAGCTGCTGAGGCTTGTAAAGCACCCTTAATGTCATAGTTTGAAAGGTGCTGTAAACATGTCAGTATCACACACAAAAGCATATTTCAGCTGTATCCAGAAATCTGTTTCCTTTTGCAGTTTGTGACTGTATGGAACTTGAGTAGCATCATCTGAGGGAGGCAAAAATATTTTTTCATGGTGTCTGAAGTGATAGGTGTAGTATATGGTAGGAGTCTGCAGAGCAGTGTTAAGAGCTGAGGAAGTGTTTGCTTTTGGCTTCATATAAATTCTAGCAGTTCGCCCACTTGAAGGAGAACAAATTTGTGTACTGATGCTTAGCAGATAAGCAATCCCTTTAATACTTGTCTTGCTAAGCTTTTGAATGTTTAGATTTAATGTAAGGTTTGAAAAATTGTTTTGTGCCTCGTGTAGATCAGTAGGTCCTGTTCAGTTAAGACTCTAGTCTGAGTTGTAGTTGGAGAACCTAACTGTGCCCCAGTTGAAGCCTGAACCCACCGTACAGCTTGAGAAGTTTGATCATTCAGTTGACTCTGCTGTTTCTGTTTTTACCTTAATTGTGCTTCCTCCTGGTTTGTGTTTTGTTGCAGGTTGTCATTAGCTCTGTTGGCAATGTCTATGATTTTATCTGCCTCTGTGGTCCGTGTGAGGGATGGACTCCCACTTTCTGCATCTACTGATTATGACCAGAGCACGGGAATGCAAGAATGTAGAAAATATTTTAAAATGCTCTCAAAAAAACTTTCTCAGCTTCCTGATAGATGTACTCTGAAAACTGGACAGTATAACATAAAGTAAGGCTTCTCATTTAAGCATTTGCAACATCCTAGGTTGTGTCTCTCTGTAAGTGAAAAAGTTAACTGTTCACATTAGAAATGCTTCATCGAACTAAGATTAATTCTTGGCACTATTTACGTGTTAGAAATTTAAAACTTGAGAAATTTTAGTAAGATTTGAACCTATTCAGACTTTCATGGAAGTTCCTTTATAATGGCACAAAGTCACAGGACAACATCATGGGAAGAGTGGCTTTACCCTGAAAGAGTAGGTTTGGATTAGATATTCAAAAGAAATTCTTTATTGTTTATAGTTCACTTGAACTTTAACTGACCTAAATTCTGATTCTAATTTAAGTATTTTAAATGTGGTGAGTAATTTCCTCTTAACCCTTAGTTAACCATGTAGAAGTTACAGTGGTGGAAAGTGTACCACCTGAATGATCCTAGAAAGTCCTGAGACCTCTCCATCTCCTGTGGGGATATGTGAGTTTCCAGCATTTCTTGGATTAAAGCCCAGGATGGGCTACATTTTTTTAGTCTTTGTTTTGTTTTTTACAGGCCAACAGTTAGCCTGTAAACTGATTAGCCTAAAACAAGCTTTTAAGAATGAGATATAAGGCTTAATCAGGGTAGATTTTACTGCTTTTGTCTTTGGTTACTTTTAATACTGTAGGTTATCCACAAGATTTTAAAGAAATTTGAATGTATCATGAAAACCAGAGTGATAATGAATTCCCTAAATGCAGCGGAATACAGATATTGAAAACAGTCCTTTTCTGATTTCATATTTGCCAACTCTGGTTGTCCACGCAACTATCTTTGGAGAATTTTTAATTCTGCATTCTCCAGAACAGTTTTATTTCTTCCCCTGTTCCAGAAAGAGCCAGCAGCCCTCCCCTCGATCTGAAGATAAGGTTTTGCATTTTTGGGCTGCACCAGATCACATATTGTGCATTTGAGTTGAGTGAAGAGCTGTTATGAGACAAACCTGCTGTGTTTCTGCATTCTAAAAGCTCTGTCGTTTTCTGTTTCACAAGTGTGTGTGTATGTGTGTGCACACACACATATATAGATACATACCTACCTAGATGTGTGAAACAGCTTCTCATATGATTGTACAATGTAGTGGTCAACTAAAACATTGCCTAAAAGTAACTTGTTTTTCTTCTGGAATACTGTTGGACTTTTCAGTAAACATTTATTCCTTTGCTACCCCAGATAGGTTTTTGTTTTTCTGGTTATAGAATATAAGATCAGACTAGAAAAGCAGTTAATTCACTGAATTTAAATTTGAAATTTTGAATATGTTTTCTCAATTCTAGCTTTATAAGTTCTCTGGGAGTAAGTTACATGATGTTGTGTACTGAAAATTATCCCAGTGTCCTGGCATTCTGTTTCCTGGATGAGCTTCAGAAGGAATTCATCACTACCTACAACATGATGAAGACAAATACTGCTATCAGACCATACTGTTTCATAGAGTTTGGTAAGGATCTCGCTTTTTCCCCCTTCATTCTCATACCAAAACAAATGAGCAGTAAACAGATGCAACTTAAAGCACACAAAAAAAAAAAAAAAAAAGAAAAAAACCCAACGGCGTTTATAGCTCTGTTTTAGGTGGATTAAAAATCAGATTTAAGTCCTATTAGAATCAATAAAGAAATACTTCTGGGGGCGTTAAATTAGGCTACTAGAGTTTTATCCAAACTTACTTCTCTTCATTCTAGTAGGTTTTGATTGAATCCTTGTGTGACCAGCTCTGGAGTTCATCTTCTGGTTAATAGTGCTAGGAGTTGTTTGACTTCATACCTGAACTTGGAAAACTTAACCTGTGAAGTCATTGAGCTTCATCCATTTCTCAAGTGAAAGACTGCAGTTTCATGTTAGCTTTTAGCTGTGTTACCTTTTGTTCAATACATGAAAGGGAGAAACTTCTATTTCTTATGATGTAGTGGGGCATTTAATCTTCAGACTCCAAATGCAACTCATCTCATATATACCAGATAACAGCTTTTAGGAATTCCATTAATTTATGTTGCTTTAATACTATATATTAGAAATTTCTGTAATTAGATAATTCTTATAAAACACATTAGAATAAAAAGAACTGCAGTTTTAGAAGCGTGGGGCAGGATGCTCCAGTTGGTTAAATCTTGTCTATAATTCAGTCAGTTATTGACAATTTCTGTATAACATTATTGTCCTCCTTGTGAAGATTCCTATGAACACTTTTCCTTTCACAACATAATTTTTCTGTAGGGATATTTACTAAAGTAACAGAAAAGCTAGCATAAGTGCAGTAAATCCATTGTATTAGAAATGCATTCAGTCTCATGCAATGAGAAGTCATTAGTTTATTCAGTTATTACATAATTATATTTTTAGAGCTTAATTTTTTTTAAACTGCAGAATTAAATAATGCATGATGTATTAGGCACAAAACAGAAATAGTGTTAAAAATCCAAGATGAATACAAATATATCAAGCTGTGTTTCAGTTTGTGAACTGAAAAGCTGCATGGTCTTGGATTATGTAATTAACTAAGTCCATAGAAAAACACCTTTTTATTTTCAATTTTGCATAGATAATTTCATTCAGAGGACCAAACAGAGATACAACAACACACGTTCTTTGTCAACAAAGATGAATCTTGCTGATATGCAGACAGAAATCAAACTGAGACCACCATATCAAATTTCTGTGTCAGAACTTGGTTCAGCCAATGGCTTTTCTCATGTACCTGTGGGGGAGTATAAGGGTACTGGTAAGATATCTGCAGGTAAGTTCCAGACTTCTGTTGTTGTATCCTTAAATGAGACAGATACAGCAAAATTCTTTTTTTTCTTTTTTTTTTCTGTTTCTAAATCATAAAGCTGCTATGACCTTGTGTGTATTTTAGCTCAGATGTCTATTTTGTCTCCTGCTCCACATGCTTACCTTCCCAAGACACTCAGGGGAAGAAATGGCTCTGTTCAGTGGACTGCTTTATTGAAGGAAAAAAACCCTGCAAATAAAGATGAGCACTTAGAAAGAAGATGATTTATATTTTTTGACATTTTAAGATTTCTGAAAATTTTTGAGATTTCTGCCCAGTAAGACTCAATGTTGACATGAGTTGAGAGCAGTGTCAGGAGTTAAGAGCAGCTGGGGGGAGAAGCATCTCTGTAGGAAACCTCTGCAGTGGTGAAAATCCAAAGAGCTGTGCTGGCTAAAAGATGCACTCTCTAAAATGAGTGTCTTGTGTACAACGTTAAGAATTGCAATTTTGTATAAAACTGCCAAATTCATTTAAGGAGTCATTAATTTTTTTTAAACTAATTTACTTCATGTAGGACGTAAATGTGGAATTGTGGGGCTGTGTTGGGTTAAGGGTTTGTGGTGTAAGTGAATCCTCTGGATGGGTTTGGGGCCCACCTTCAGGTATTTCCCAGCGGGACAGAAACAAAATGCCAAATCCTTGCACTGATACATGGACTCCACATGTGATACTGACATCATCTGATTTCAGTCCTCCAAGTTTAGAAAAGCAAAATCATAAATAGAATGGAAGGAAGTGTTGATTTTAATTAGTTAATATATTTCCCTTTTTTTTTCCAGAAGTACTTCTGTCTGTAAATTACCCTGAGCAGGCACACACTGATGCTGTTCACTTTACAGTGTCAGGGTGCAATCATAAATCATAGAATTGCAATTGTAAATCTAAACACCTCCTACAGTGTTGTAATGAATGAGATTTTGTGCAGTTTATGTATATGTGTATATTAATAGGATCTCTTTGCCAGTGTATTATCCTTATTATGTACTTACTCATGAGGATTACTCTAGAAGATTGAAAACTGCTTCTATGGAAGATGAAAACCAAACGAAATCAGTAGGATGCCCTGTTTGTTCTCTGGGGCCCTGATTCTGAGGGCCATGTGCTATTTGAGGGCCATTCCCATGTGCTATGAGATAGTGTAGAAATAGCTTACAATCTCTGGATTTGCAATTTAACAGTATTGGAGTTAGATTCAGGAAAATTAAAGAAGTGTGAAGGTGTTTAAATTGTTTAAGAGAGTGAAATCTTCTAAGCAGCGCTGTGCATACCTTTGTCATCTTTTTACACGTGTGGGCTCTTTTTAAAGGTATATTATGCTCTGATGCCACTCTTTTGCCACTTTGGGTTCTTATATTGTTATTTACTCTTAATGTTCTTGTGTAATCCTGCTTTGTGGAAAGGGTTATGGTGGCAGAAGGGACAGCTGGTTAACTCTGAAAATTGTCTAGATTTGAACTTCCTGCAGCTGGAAAAAGAAAAAGCAATAAGCATGAGAGCACTCAGCCTGTGTCAAAATTGGCTGTTTTTAAAAAGTTGTTCATGCAGTGGGAGATGTGGTTTTTATCACTTTTTTGAGTAAGAGTGTTGGAAGGTAATACAGACCTAAACTAAAAAACATAGGGACCATTTCTCTTTTAACTAAAACAGAAGATTCAACGATAATTGGCAGGTGATCTTCTATTTTCTTTTTTTTTTACTTACCTCTCCACAACTTCTTACAGAAGGAATTCTGTTGTCCTCTTTTCTTTCCATGTCATTATTCTTTCTGCTTCTTTCAATTACTTTTAACTTTCTTCTTCCTCTGAATTCCATAGATCTCTGTTCAGTTATCCACTTCCTTCCGTGAGTTGCTGTAGAAACTCACCATCAAAGGGCTGTACATTATGAGAGGCTGGCACTTTGCTACTTCTTCAGCTCTTCACATTTTAGATGCTGTTGAATAACAGTGTCTTTTTTAGGAAGTCTGCTAATGGTTCTGTAGTTCTTTACATTCATCACTTCTCCCCACCCTTGAAAAGACCTTTCTCTGGATGTTTACTGCCCACTCAGTTGGCTGGACTTCAGCTTTCCCCTTTGCTCTAAGGACAGATCCTCACAAAAAGATGTTTTGCCTGGTGGAATTTCCTGTATGTGCTGTACTGTTAAAAAGCAGGACTTTGTGAAGTGAACTGTGTTAACTGAAGTTGGAGATCATCCAGAGGTGGGAAGTTAGGTGGGTGCAGGTTTTGTTTTGTTGTGCAGCATGGCAGCGCTGGAGGCATTGGCCTGGGCCGTGGGGGAGCAGTGGCTGTCCCTTGCTGTCCCCTGCTGTCCTTGGGTGTGCAGTCCAGGCCTGCTGTGCTGGCACTGCTGGCAGCAGCAGCCCTTTTCCCTCTCAGAGTTGTGCAGTGCAGTGAGGAACAGGGGTAATTCTGCATGTGGGAAGCATGAAGTGGGCAGATTATGGATAGAATCTTCTGAAAAGGTACATGTAGGTGTTGGCAGGCATTAGAAATAGGGTCACAGCGTGCTGATGTGTGATGTTTCAGGTTAGGATATAATTACTATTTTCTGAGCTTTTTTTCAGTGAAGAAACAGTTGTCAGATCAAAGTTATTTTTTGCTTGATGGTATACTCCATGCGCTTGGTGGGGTTTTTTTTTAATGTTTTAGTTCTAAATAAACTTTCTTACAAGTAATGTAGTTTGTCATATAAATTTCCTGAATTTTCATTTAAATGTAAACATTAAATTCAGGATTTGTGCTTTATTTGAACTGAGAATTTTTGATATGGCACTTAATCGTATTTCTAAGATTGATGGATGTAGCAATTCAAAGTCAATTGCTATTTGCCCTGCCTTCTCTGACATTCCTTCTTCATTTGGTTTTGCCTCGATCTTTTTCTATATAAATGATTCTTGTTGCTTTGATTGTAACACTAAAATTTGTTGAGCCCTGGAGAGTTTAATGACATTAGTAATGGTACATAATGTCCTTTATGTTTTTTGGAATTTTTGTTTTCATATTTTAATAAGAGAGAAGTTACTGTTTTATGAACCTTCATGGACTGTGTTGATTTAACTGACCAGACTCTTTACTTCTCTGCCCATGGCTCTCAAAGAGGTTTTTTAGATGCTGTTTTAGCACACGAGGATTTTAAGTTACCCAATACATGAGGAAAAGATGATTTTCTGGAGAGCTGCAAGTGGAGAGCAGTGAACTAATTTTATCCACCAGTTAATAAAATGGAATTACTTTTGGCTAAAAACAGTCATATACACCCTCAGCTTTTTGCCACTCTCCAGATGAGATGGTTTAAAAAAAGCCAAAACAGAACAACCACTTGGGAGTCATTGAAAAAGAGTGGTTTGGTATGCAAATAGCACATGTAGCATATCTAACCTTAACTGAGTGATTTCTGGGAGTAATGTGCCCTACAGTTAGAAAAGCAGTGAGCTCTCAAAGCTAAACATGGCTTATGCTTTTGTTTAAAATAAAAACCAAACAACTGATTATACACTATTAAATTCAGCACAAATGAATTAACTGAACTCATCCTGTATTTTATTTTTGTCTTATTGTAGACTCATAATTAGACAGCCCTGCCAGCTTATCAATGTGAAATAGCTTTTGTTGGGGCTTTTTTAGGTTCTGTAACTTCATAAACTGTTTGAAAAACTTTTTTCCTGGATCTGTCCAATACAAACAACCGGGATTGACACCCCTCGCTCTATTAATGTTACAGTTCATTAACCTCATTGTTCACATCTTTACACTTGGTTGATTTGAACAGGATGATTGGAGTACAGCTCAGTGGTCCCATTGTTATCCCAGTGTTGCTCAGACTGTTAAGAGTTTTGCATTGTTTTTTCACATTTGCTTTCTGTTATTCATTATGGAAAGGGGCAGTAATGAGGAACATACATAACTGTTGCATACTTGTGACCCTAGATAAGTTTGAAAAAGAGGGTGTGCACGGAAAGAGTGTTTTAATTTTAATGTGTTGTACTTATAAGAGGGCTAAGCACAATCTGGAAGGTCCCTATAAGATTCTACTAGAGATCCCAGCTGAGTTTCAGAGCTGTTTCTTTATGTGTGTCTTTAGTGGCATTCACTGTGTTTTTAAGGAAGAGGACTGGGATAACTTTGCCTCAGTGTTCTGTTCAGCAAACAAAATCAGTCTCTGTAGCTCACTAGTGCATTAGTGTTAAAGAGGAGTGGAGGTTGTGAAAAAGCTCTTAAGTATGTGATTATTAGGTGGTTACTAATTATGGACAGATTTCACTAGCAAGTGAATTTTTTACTATTGATTTCCTGGCATGTTTGAGCAGCCATCAGTACCATACTGAATAAATGGGACGTATTGAGATAAA
Organism: Cyanoderma ruficeps; assembly: GCA_008694505.1. Classification (NCBI taxonomy): domain Eukaryota; kingdom Metazoa; phylum Chordata; class Aves; order Passeriformes; family Timaliidae; genus Cyanoderma; species Cyanoderma ruficeps. The sequence continues at coordinate 8,715,134 of VZDJ01000594.1, read as the reverse complement.
GACTAAATATAACAAGACAATATTTATGTGAACTGGAGGAAAGTTTTCTTTTTGCTAACCCTTGTGCTGAAACATGTACAGTGTTTTGTCTTTTTAGAAAACAGAAATGACATTTTGTGATTTGCTTCAGTGATCTCTTGAGCTAGAAGCCACTGACAAATGAGATTATTATTTTACTGAATTTCTGAAGGCACTGCTTTGACCTGTGATATCTTTTTTTGATCTGCTTTGCAGCTCCTCATCAGCGTCTGGAACCTGTGACTCTGCCAGGAATTGTCTCATTTGTGCTTAGTCTGTTATGTGGAGCTTTGAATTTAATCCGTGGCTTCCATGCCATAGAAAGCCTTCTCCAGGTATTGCACGTTTATGAATTTAAAAGTTATGCATCGTAGCAATCACAGTTTTCATTTTAGAAGATGCAGTATGAGCTGAGTTGTGCCAGTTTTATTTCAGAAGCACTGTTTGTGAGGCCAGGCCTCTGTTCCAGAACCTGTTGTTTGTGATCTGTGCATCCTCCTTGAGTGTGCTGCCTCATTCACTGAGGCTGAGCTTCAACAGCAGTGGAAGGTGGGTGGCCAGCAGCTCCTTCCCTGGTACCTTGGTAGCAGTGAGGATGTGAACATAATGTTCTGTTTTCTAAATTTATGCCAGGGTGTGAGGTGTTTCATTTCTATAGATGCTATTTAAAAACACTTGAGTGAAATGATGAACAGCTTTGAAAATCTGGGCAGTTTTTTTGAAAAATCCACAGAGCGGGAATCTTTAAACAGGTTTTGTAAAATTTTTAGACAACTTCTGTGGGTTTTCTGTTTGTATTAAATAAACCTTATTTCTCATTATGTATTGAAAGGATTGGTGTCAGAAAGTTGTCAAGTGATTTCTTCTAAACTCCCCATACCAAACAACCTTCCCCAACCCCTTTTTTTTTTTGTAAAATCTCTACTATGACTCTCCCTGTAGCCTTTCAGTTTCTTTCTGTTCCATTTCTTGTGCTGGTGTATTCCCCCAAGTGCTACAGTGTCACTAATAATCGTTTATGCTTTCAAGCAATCCAGGTGGATATGCTGGTAGTACTTGGCAGGCATGCACAGAAAGTTCATGTGTGTTGCCACAAAAAAACCCCAGAGACTTCCTTACCATTTAATGGCTGTTATTGTGGTGATAGACATGGAAACTAAAAAGCCCATGGAAGTTTTCTGAGAGAAAATGGTAATCCTCTTGCTTGGATGGTAGATAGTCTTTTTATTCAAGCATAGCTGGACTTCACAGAGTCGTTTAGGTTGGAAAAGGCCTGAGTCCAACCATAACCCAGCACTGCCAAGTTCACTAAACCACGTTCCAATGTGCCACATCTACAAGGCTTTTAAAATTCTTTCAGGGGTGGTGACTCAACCACTTCCCTGGGCAGCTTGGCAGCCCTTTCAGTGAAGAAATTTTTCCCCTGGTGCAACATGAGGCCATTTCCTCTCATCTTACCCCTTGTTACCTGGGAGAAGAGCCCAACCCCCACCTTGCTACAGCTCACTTTCAGGTAGTTGAAGAGAGCAGTAAATTCTCTCCTGAGCCTCCTCTTCTCCAGGCTAAACAGCCCCAGTTTCCTCAGCTGCTCCTTGTACGTCTTGGTCTCTAGGTCTTTCAGCAGCCAACTGCAATGTTTTTGATACCTAATAGATTTTTTTTTAGGGAAATACAGTAAAGAAGAATAGCTGTATTGCAGTTATCTTACATAGTATTGATAGAATTGAATAAACAGTACTGTTGATCTCAGCATTTTGTGAAGACTAATGGATAGATAACAAGGTTAATGAAAATGTTCCATGCTGGGTCCTTCATTTTGAGTTTGTTTTTTAGAGAAAGACCAAGTGAACCTACATCTCTATTTTATCTCTAATGAGGTTTTTCTGTGTTTTGCACAATTCTCTGAGTTTATAAATAGGAATGACTTTAAAGTATGCTGTAGTGCAAATAGCACTGAACAGATTTCTGTTGGTTAGTGTAATGTTGCTAAAACTTATTTTATTACCTTTCTGCAGCTGATCTTTTAAAAATAACGCCAATGTTAGATTATCTATTTAAGTGATGACAGGACATCCAGTTAATTTTATTCTCTATGTTATTACATTTGGAGGTAATAGATTGCAGTACAGATGGAAGATAATTTTTGTTTCTGACAAATGAGGCACACTAAAAATCCATTAAAATTTCTCTTCATTTACTTTATTATGGAAAAATCCACAAGTCTAGGGAGAAGTAATCCAAAACACAATTAATGGAACGTGTTCTGAGAAGTCATTCAAAAACGTCTCTTTGAATTACTGTTTGCTTTATAATCAGTGGTTTTATTTGGGTGTTAATAAAATTCTGTTACAATCTGTAACTGTGCTCCAACAAATATGCAGTGGCACTGGGACAGAGACTCTCTGGGTAGAAGTTACTGCCTTGTGTATGGAACTTTTCTGTGCAGACATGCAAAGTTTTTCCTGGTCAGCACAGGGCATGGAAATGCTTCACACTGAACATACTCTAAGCAGACACAAGTTGTACTTGTGAATGGACCACCATCTTCTCAAGTGATATTTGCTCTCAAGGACAAACATTTGCATGAATGCCCATTGTTTTCATTGGAAAGTTTTTGGTGGTTGCAGAGGTTTGCTAGAAATGTAGTTAGAATAGTTATTGAGTATGGAAATTGACTCTGCTTAGCTCTGTAGGAATTATGACAACCTGTTTGAATAACTGAAAGGATTTGTTTTGTTTTCTAAACACATTTACTTGTCACTTCAAGTAAATTTTTCCATCTTTTCCTCAAGAGAACCTTATTTTCCAAGTCTGATAAATTTTGCTGCTGTTTGCTCTCGCTGCACGAGCACGGAGCTGCCTTCGTTATTCTCTGTGTAGAGTTTTACCCCACCCTAGTGGCCAGTTTGGGTCCTCTCCTGTTACCTCGTTTCCATTTTGTGAAGCTTCAGGAAGGCAAATTGTACAAAGTTGCTATTAAAGGTAGTTACCCGTGTTTAGACTGGAATTTTCAAAGGCATCTGGAGAAGGTAAATATTCAGTGTTACAGCAGGACTTCTTTAAAGCTTTTGAAAATCTTGGCAAGAGTTGTTTGTTGTGAATAAACATTTTGGTCAGACTCTAGATTTTTTTTTTTGCAGATATGTCAGTAAGCACTGATTAATCCTAATTCTCAGTTTAGCGTGGTAAAGGAATTGCTTTAAATCCCTGTGTAAAATTATTTTAACATGCAATAATTCATAACTTTCATACAGTAAATGCCTGGTATTTCACTTGTTTCATTGTAAAACATGGCCTTTTGTTGTATTCTTGCAGAATGAAGGTGAAGATTTCAGCTATGTTATTGCATTTTTTCTTGGAACGGCAGCCTGTTTGTACCAGGTGTGTTTTTCTGTTTGCATAATTCACGAGAGTTTAGAAACGTTACCCAGTCATGCATAAGTGTCACCATGTTTTCTTAAATGTCACAGATACTTGAACAGGGTAATTATAAAAAACATTTTCTGCTGTGTTTTTTTTTCATTAATCATAAACTACCATGTAGTAGTAGATTGATACAAAGAACTTCTGTTTGACAGGATTTTTTCTCCAGCTGGATGATTAAGACATTTAATTAAGACAATTATCTCTAAAGTCACAAGCAGTAGAGGTTATATTATTTTCTTGAACTAATAGTTTCACAGTTCAAGTAGACTTAACTATCTGAATAAATAGCTTACTGCTTCTTCCTCTGGGCAGATTTGAAGTAAACACAGTAATACCTAAGCACTGCGCCCTGGAATTTTCCTCACTTTGTACTTTAATGTGCATCTCCTTCCTTTCCAAAGCCTGTGGCCACTTTGCGCTGTTTTCCTGCCTGACACTTCCCCTTGCTTTCCTTGTATGTCAGTTTTCCATATCTGAATTTGACTTTCCTTTATAATTTATAGCAAGGAGCCCACTGGCATCTGTCATTCAGTGACACTGCTGTTACATTAGCCTGTGTCTGTCTCTCATGCTCAGTCGCTGTTATTATTATTACTTTGACTTTTAATCTTAGACTTGTGGAGTATTATGCAGCTTGTGTGCCAGTGTTTAGTACTGTGTCAGACAATAATATAAGAAAATGCCTTTCTATCAGTCTTTTGTTCAGGTTATCTGTAATCTTCATTCTCTACAATTTGTCTCTAGCAAAATGTGGCAGTGTGACTTGTGTTCTCACCACTTGTTGACTTTCCATCAGCTTCTGCATTAAATAATNGTGTGATCAGTCAGTTTTCAGAGTTGAGGGATGTTGGTTCTCTGGCATGTTCTGATGTGCTTTGGCTGAGTTAAGAGCTCAGGACATGAGTTCCCTGTGCTGCATGACAGCACATTTCCCTGTCATTCACCCACCAGGTGTCCATCACGCTGTATTGTCTCGTTCTGTTAATAACAACACAGCAGTGTGTCTCTAGTTCCCAAGAAATGTTTATATCTCAGGTGTGCAGGGAAAGGAACAGGACTTACAAGGAATAGGATGTTTTAGGCTCACTGACATGGTAACACTTCCCTTTAGTAGTAGAAAAACAATCCTCTGGAGTTTCCTAAGAGTACTTGTTACAGTAAGCTGCTAAAACTGTGGTGTTTTGGCCTTTTCATCTGTTCTGTACGGGGCACATCCAGTAGTTCAGAGCTAGACCAATGAAAGATATGGTTCAGAATTAATTTTAAACAGTTCTTCAGTAAAATTCACAGTCATGTGACATCATGTGACATCATGTTATAGTAACATTTTTAAACTACTGTTTTCAAGCCTTTATTAATCATTTTGATGAAGCATATCCTGACTCTTATTTTAATCTTGGAAGCAGTCACACTTGTTCGTACATTGTCAGTGGAAGTGACAACACTGGGAAATTATCACAATTCTTATTGCTGAGATACCAGTACCAACTAATTGCTCTTTTAGATATGATTTGTAAAGTTTATAGCACAAGTAGGTTGCATTTACTCTGCTCACAATGGCCAAGCAGGTTCAGAACACTTCTGTCTAGATTCTGAAACATGCAGATTATTCATCTCTAGTTGTACTCTGCTTTGAAGGAAGGACATACAAATCTTACTGATAGTGCTAGTCCTCACCTCTCTGACAATATTTACATATCCAGACACTACAAATAGCTTTGCTGCTCTCAGCCACACTTGCAGTGGAAATGCATGCTCTATAACAAAGTGGTAGAATTTAAATAGAATATAAAGTAATCTCAATAAATTGCATTGCTCAGTTGCCCTTTTTTGAGGAACATGAAAAATGGAAAGAAAATAGAGTGTTTTTGACTGATAAAACATGGCAAATGCCTAGGAAGATCAGAAATGGCACTTCGATAATCTGATGATGGATGCTGTTAAATCTGTGTGACCATAGTTATAAATCCACTAGGAACAGAATAGAAAGTAAGCATAAATACTATTGTTATGTACCTTAAAACTCAGAAAAAAACTTCCTTCAGCAGAAATGGCCTGATTCCAGGGAAGGAGCAAAGGAATTTTTTTTATTTTGTAGGAGTTAAGAGAGTAGTTCAAACAATAGAAAAAATAAAAATAATGTCTGGGTAAAAAGCTGTGTCCTTTTAGAGATAGAAACTAAGGCAAAAGAACAGATTTCCAGTTACCATAAGAAGAATGCTGAGTAGGGAACTGTGGGCAGTCCTGACAGGCTGTGTTACACCACAGTGTGCAGAACATTGCCTAAAATGTGGTAGAATTACAGCAGAGTAGTGTCCCTCTGCAGCTGTGGTCAGTCCTGCAGCAGCTGAAGCAGGGCAGTGGCTGTGGGCCTCGGCATCTGCCAGGGAACCCTCAGCATCACCCCTGGCAGGACTCTGGGCGGTGTCTGGGGGATTGGCTTGTGCTGAGCTCTGGGTATTGTCCTGTCCTTCCCACTGCATTCGTGAACAAGACTTCTCCTGTTGCTTCTCCACTGCCTGAGTAGAACAGAGTTTATTTGGACCAGAGATTGCCAGGAGCATCCACTGTCTTTTGTCACAGGCCACTCATTGCAGGCTGTAATTAATTATTATGAGAGAACTGTTGTCAGAGAGGGGTTAATGTAAGCAAAGTTAACCTTATATTGATACCAGGTACTCTTCATCCTTCCATGACTGCTGAATTGGTACTTGGTTCTTCCATGTTTGAGTCAGACTTTTCCTTTGTTTGGACTGTGATTTGTCAGTGACCAGGTAGTTTTTTTTCAGTTGAAGTTATTTTCCATGAGGTAACCTGATTTCTTTTTTATTTCCTGACAGTGTTACCTGTTTGTGTACTACACAGGCTGGAGGAATGCCAAATCCTTCCTGACTTTTGGCTTGATCTGCCTGTGTAACATGTATCTTTATGAGCTGCGCAACCTGTGGCAGCTCTTCTTCCATGTGACTGTGGGAGCTTTTTCTACCTTACAAATCCGACTGCGACAGCCACAGGGAAAGTCCCCTGATTACAACGTCTGACAAGTCCTGGAACACTGACACCAAAGTCTTGTTCCACTAGTTACTCTCAGGAATGTAAAGCTGTTCTCCAAAAGAAGAAACTGTCTGAATGGAGCTTGGTTTTTTTTTGGTTTTTGGTTTGGTTTTTTTTTAATAAATCAATGTAAGATGCCTGTGGACATTTTACACTTGGTGGTCGAACCTTTTTTTAAATTATTTTTTTATTTTCTTGAAAAGGACACAAAAGAATATGGGACTGGAGGAGGAGAGTGAAGCATATCCATGCAGTGAAATGTATGTAGAATGTGACTGGTGGCATAAAAAAGCTTTGTTCATACATTCATGGAGATAATCTGATGTGGAATTATCTGATGGTATTACATGATCACATTATCTGATGGTAATGTGGAAGCACATTTGTACGTTAATGGAGGAATGTGTAGAGTATGTCCTGCATATCCTGCAAGCTTTTCGCTTCCAAGGTCAGTTTTGCCTTTGTGAGGCAGTAGGGAATAGGCTACTTAAGTAATAATAATGCTATTGCATATTAGCAGACTAGATGTGGAATATGTAAGGTACTAAATTTTGGAATGTTTCGTTTCACGTTGACGTACATGTTGAATGTTTTCTTAATTAAAATGTAACCTGGAAACTCAGTTTCTGGGGATTGGCTTCACCCATGGCGCTCTGTCTTGTGCTGTAAGTTCTTTAAGGGGTTTTCATTCATGGCTTTTCTTTTAATTATTCTTTGAAATTGGTTTACATAGATAGGATTCATTTTTTGGTAATTATTCAAAAAGTTCTGCCACTAAACCCAGGATTCTTGCACAGTTCATGTGTTTGGACTCTGGAAGGGTTGAAAGAGAACGGATTGGTGAGTAAATGGAGTGACTTGCACTTGTTGGAATAGTGTTCTTTTTAAATGTTCTTCCTTCCTTTCAGAAATGGATAAATAATTAGCTCAAACCTGAGACAGACAACTGGTGACAGGAAAATAATAAATCAGTCTGATTAGCTTAAACAAGAAATAGAGGGATTGTGTTGATTCTTTGGGCTTTATGGGTTGGGTGCTTTTGTGCTGGGATAAAACCTCTGATCTAGTTGAGAGAACAGTTGTATGCTCCTAAAGCTGGTGAATCAACCAGCAAACCCCAACCAACCATAGAGGAGCAGCATCACATACACTGGGGTTTTATTTTTATATGACAGTTACTTATGATGATTTATAATGTACAAATAGATGTAGTTGTAATCAGGCCTTAATGGCAGAGAGGTTGCAATGCTCTTGTGTTGCTGGATTTGGGAATTGGCAGAGCTTTGCTGTGCTATGAAATGTTGGCCCAGGCAAATTTTCTTGGGCATTTCATACCAAAATGTTACGTTTTTAAAGAAGTTATTTAGTGTCAGATTTTATGACCAAGAAAAAAGGAACTGGATATCTTACTTTCTTTTTAAATTGTTGGAGTATTAGTTAAGAAAATTGTGCACAATACAACCAAGAAGAATTAGAGAATGAAACTGCAATGGGCAGTGAAGAGTTGTGTCTTAGATTGTCTGAAGTGAAGCCTTTGGTGTGCAGGCTCCAGGGTTGGTGCTTTGCAGTTAATTCCCTTCCCTCCCCACTCAGGGAAGAAGAAGGTATTTATGAACATGAGCAGCAAACAGCCTTTGCCTACCACCAAGAATTGCTTGTGTTAGCATCCAGTGCACCGTTCTGAAAAGATGAAGAGCGGTCCTTTCCCATTTAAAATCAGTGATTTAAAAATAGAGCTACTATGTTTTAGGTATAAAACCAGGTTTTATTTTGCTTACAGTGTCTAGAAAAACCCTTAGACCTGTCTTTTCACCTCATTGATAGGCAGGGAAGCTGCTATGAATGCCTCAAGTACTGCTTGGTTTTTAACTCAGGTTGTTGTGCACATACAAAATTTTTTGTTGCATCATTTCTTCGGTTTATATGTTGGCAGAGAATTTTGTTTTCTCTGAGGCACCGTCCCTTCCTTCTATTCCCAAAGATCCATTTTTAAGGAATGAGAACTTTCTTTGTCATAGCATCTGGAGCCATTATTCCATTCCAGTTATGCTGGCATTAAACTAATTGCTGATTAGCAGGTATAATGAACAAATGCAACTGCCAGTGTAACAGAAAACAGTTGGGGTTTTGTTTGCTTGTTTTTATAGCACTGATAAAAATCCCATTTCACAATGAAAAGTTAATGAGCGTGACTGTTCTTCATTATGTGGTATTACTAGGTGCTAAAAACATGGCTTCTTAGCACATTTTGACTGTAATATTAGAACTTGCTGACATTTGGGTGTCAGATCAGAACCAAGATACAGCAGGCCAGGTTGGAGGTGAAAATTTATTGAAAATTCCCAGGATTTCTCAACCCTCAGGCAGGGGCTTCCCTGCTGATTTTACCAGATACTTGAGTTACCAGATTTAGGGAGATGAATTCAGGAAAGCTGATTACTCTCTTGAACAGCAGGCTTTACTTAAGTGTGAAGTGCAGATGGTCATTAGTGGTCGCTCGATTTTCTGTGGGATTTAGTAGAAGCAGAGCCCATTTCATGCTGTATTTGTAAAGGAAGACCTCCTGAAGGTTGGAATGGGTTCACCCAACACTCACAATAGAATGTTTATCTTTCAATAAGGTGTCACTGTATTTGCTTTCAGGAAGGAATGACCAAAGGCTTACCTGACTAACACAAGGTAGGTATATAATGCCATTTCCAGTAGATGGCAATAGATATTTGCATCTGGAATTCTCTGTTAAAAGCTCTCTGGGGCCAGCTGCTTACAGGGAAGCTCGCCGCAGCTGCAGTCCCCTGGAGGTTTTAACTGGAACGCCGGTGCCGCGCTGCCCCAGCCGCCCTCGGAGCGTGTCGGCGCGGGGCTGTGGCTGCGGGAACTCGCAGCTGCCATCCCCGCCCCTCTCCCAGCTGGGCCGCGGGACAGGGCTGGCCCCAGCCGTGCAGCCGCCCCACCTGCACTGCCGGCAAGTGCCAGGGCAGGCAGGGACTGAGAGCTGCTCAGGGACAGAAAATACAGAACTGCTTTTTACAGGAAACTATCTGGCTCGCAAATGGCAGGAAAGTGTTGCTGCATGTGCCCCCTGTCCTGCCTGAAATTCAGTTTTCTCAGTCCTCCCCCACCTCCCCAGGGCCTACTTGCTCCTTCAGTTGCAAGGACAGAGCAGGTCCAGAGCATGGAAACTTGAGTTTTTTCAGCTTAAAACAGCTGAGCTGCCCTTTTCCCAGCAGCATCCCAAGCTTGCTCTCTCTGACAACTCCTGAACTTCAGTCTGGAAGTGATGGTGCCCTGAGGAGCAGTTGGGGAACTTAACAGAATGAAAATATTTGCCTCTGGGCATACTTTTGGCCAGGTGCTGGTGTCTGTGGATGTTGTGTAACACATAAACAGCCAGGCTCGAGATATTTGCAGTGCAGGACACACATATACGAAATCCAGTGTGTCCCCAATGTATCATTTTATTAAGTGCAGGCAGATACTTGATGTAGCCAGGTCTGTGTTGGGGAGAAGTGGCTAAACACCTTAAAATTCATCAAAATGCTTTCTGGGTGGGAAAAAGATGCATTTGGGGAAAACTATTCAGCCAGTCTGTGTATAGTAATTGAAATAAGAGGGCCCAGCATTGGAGACTCCTGCCTTTCCTCCCCTGGGGAATACCCTTCTCCACATAGTTAAAATTGCTTGCATCAGACAATGTCCTAAACAGCTGTTTGTATGATTATTTAGGAGAGCACAGAACGTATTAAATAGTTCTCCAGCAATTTTCATAAAGACTAATACCTTAAATACTTCATGGCTTTTTGTTCCTGCAGCTGTGTTCTCGGTGCACTCATAAAATCCCTCCTAACCTGTAACAGATTGTAGGGCATTGGGTTTTTAGCTGCCTGTGTAATGTCTTCTCAACTAAAAGAAATCAGCTGGAAGCTGCAGGGTTCTGTTTCTCAGTTCTGCCTAAAGCTGTTAATTGTACACTCCTGTGTAGTATTTACTTTTACCTGTAAAGATTGAAAATGTTGCATTAGCAGCAGTGCTGCCTCCTTCCAGTGTCCTTGAGAGGACAAGGACCGAGGTTCCTCAGGAATTCTTTGGCAAAGGTGATGTGCTTTTGAAAATACAAACTTTTTTTTTTTTAAAGGACACACACACAAATTCAATCTGTTTAGTTATGCCAGTATGTTTTGTCAGGTGCCCTGAGACTGATTCCAAGGGCAGTTGGGAGCACAGGAAGGACCCAGGGGATGTTTGCTGGGCAGCCAAGCCCTTGGGGCTCTAAACAGGGCAGTGCAAAGGACCAGGGCATCCATCAGTGCCAGACAAGACCTGGATGTTTCTATTTGCAGATCCAGCATCTCCTACACAACACTCTCCACCAGCCAAATGCAGCTAAAATAAAACAGAGACACTTTACCAGTGAAACAGTGTTTAATATAGTTAAATTACTTAAATAGATTTCAATTTCCATGGGAAATCATAACTGTATCCATTTTTGCAAGATCCAGAGTAAAGAGTGTGTGAATACCCCTTGAAATGATCATGACACACTGTCAACAATCACAGCTAGAGATACTGGGGACTTGAAATTTCATTGACAACACAACTTCGTAAGATGAATCAAAAGTTAAGAAGACTGCAGACTTTTGGAAAGCAGAAAGCAAACCTAAAACCGAGTGTATGGCATGAAGGTAATGAAACTCAGTGAGGGACAAAGGGGATGGGGGGTGGAGCAGGGGAGAAAGGCATAACAGTGTGATGCAACTTAAGTATTTTGCAAACCAGGAAAGATGTGAAGGAGCAAAAGTATAGTACAAGGGCAGACTTGGCAGTTTTACAGAAGTCAATATACTATACTTTTCAGAGATGTTTCCTAGTGGAAGGGAGAAGGAAAGGGGCAATGCCATTTAAGCTCATGTTTAAATGGCTCAATGCTCAGGTCATGCTTCGCAATACAGCAAATTAATTAAGACAGGTCCATGGATTTTCACTTATTCTCATTTTCGAGTAGGAAAAAGAAATCGCCACCACCATAGTGCAATCATTATGCTGTGAGTACTACAATAATTCTGCCCTGAGAAGAGTGGAAAACAAGTTTATTAAATGTCAAAAGATTGGAGTAATTTTTAGTGCTAGCCAAATTCAATATCAAAACTTTCCCCTCATAGAATATAAAAAATATAGCTTTTTAAAATTATTTTCTTTTTTTAATAAAATATCAAGGGATTTTTTCTTTCATAGCTAGAAAAGGTACATAAATGATAACAGTGAACTATTCAGAAACCCCCCCACTAGTGATAAAGATGCCCAACACAGTATCAATGGCACTATTTTAAGGTCGACCACCTCATAATACAGGCTTGCCATCATAATCTTTTCTGAAGATCACCTAATTCCTGAAAATTGAAAATCTGTGAATCAGTTTAAATAAGTACTTACTACAGGAAAGTCAACTCAATGCTGCAGCACATAGTTCCTTGTAATGTCACATGGCAGTTACAATGTCAGACAACTCCGATCAGCACGATTCTATTAAGACCATCTATGAAAAACGATTTATTTTAAATAAAAGTTCAAATGAGCTTTTTTTCCTTTTCTCATTAGAGCTCCTGTTAAGAGTTAGAAGAGCGGGTTAGAGCTCTTTTTGACATGTTTGAGACCGTCTCGGTAGCTAAAACTCAAAGGTCCCGTTTCCATTGGGAAGCCGCCACCCTCTGCTGGAATGCTGCACGGAACAATTCTGTGACTACCGCGGGTTTTTCCTCTTCTTTGGGGTTGTAGATTTTTCTGGATTTTCATTTTAAATGCATCTGTTTCAGCTTGGAAACTCACCTGTTTGTTGTTGGTTGATTGTATAGTGATAATCTGAAAACTGCCAAGTCTGTGTTCAGAGTATTATACAGAAAAAAGTTACACAAAAGTCTACAGGTTATATACACCTCCCCCCACACCTCAGTGTGGACAGCCTGCCTTCTAATTTATATATAATTTACAAAATATAGAATTTGGTATATCTGTTAGATCTCCATGTTTTCAATATTACAAAATAAAAAATACAAAAAAACCCACAACAAATTTCAGGGGAGCTCCCCCCACAAAGAGTCTCTTGTTTACATCTAGTCTTTCCCATGTAAACTGATAGATACCAAAGAAGAGCACAGATGACTTTGTAATAAATATGGTTGTAGAGCCATCTTCCTTTATCCTGATCTTCCCCTTCATCAGGTGTGCCAGCCCCACTCAGAAGAGCAGTCATTTAGCCATGGAGAAGAGGGGAAATGAGGGGGCCAAGGCTACAATGTCTTTTCACACTAAAACATAACCAATGCCCTTCTAAAAGGCCTTTTTGTGTGCTGCAACAGTGGGTGTCAGTTTTGAAAGCCCATTCAAAACAGCTAATAAAAGCACAGTGGTACAATTCAAATAGCTGGCAGTATGGGATGGAAATATTATGGGAGTGCAAATCCATTCCAAAATAATGCTTTGTAGTGAATCATACATTCCTTCAACCAAGTAAATGTTGTGTTGTGTCAATAAATACTTAAATAGCTTCTTATGCCATCCTGTGGTAGCAGCCGTTATAAAAATGCCGAATTCATGTCTTATCTGTGAACTCTGTAGTGCACATCTTTGGTCAACTTAGCACTCAGCCAGGAACAGCTCCAAGGTGGTTTCTTTCTCTTGCCTTTCTTGATAGGTGGCCAAAGAATTTGCTGATACCAGCTCTAGAGTCAGGGGGTGAAATTTCAACTGCACCTATGTTCAGCTTCACTGCCAAAAATTGATTCTTCTCCAATTCACAATCCTGGGTAATGCAAAATCCGTCTTTGTGTGGCGCTGCAGTCGGTGCTAACTAATTGGAGGCCCTTCATTTAGAAAGTAGGTGGTCATTTCTCCTTTGCCTTTGACCTTTATGACCCCTCGATACTCCAGCTGGTAGTTGTTGGCTGCTAAAACCTGGTACATGTCTGTGGTTACCTGCAGAATAAACGAGAGTAAGCATGCTTGTCTTGTCTTCCACACAGTCTTTCCATTTGCTTTTGGAGTAATCCATGGACAAAATAAAGTGGGATCAACTGTTGTGTTTCTAAGTCAATCAACATTTGCACATCAGTCACTAACTGAAAGGTTGGCACATGTGCTGAACAAACATAACCCATCAGAACCTGACAATGTACAGATGTCACACACAGTTCACAACTGGGGGAACTGCGTGTTGCAAGGAGGTCACTGGATAAAGTGTAACAAATCTGTCACATTTTTTAAAACCACCAGTGAGTTCAGTCTACTCAGAAGCATTAATTATATTACTGGAGTAGCAGTAGGAAAACAAACTTACTGAAATATCCTCAAAAATTATCTAGAAGTTACACAGTGGATGTACAGCTTAGGAGTCAAGGGTGGTTTTTATCAAGGAGAAGGTAGTGGACAATGGGTGAGAACTGATCAAATGGAATATTCTAGCCTGCAAACAAATTGTCTCTGCAGATGCCAGTCAAAAATAATCATTTGTGCTGCAGAACAACAGAAATTTAAAGACTGGATTTTCTGAGGTATTTATTTATTACAATGTATTTTCTCACCCTTTTTCAGATGGCTTTACAGACTGTCTTGTAGGAAAGTTAAAAGAGTGATGCATAAATATGGATCCAGTTAACTGACGGGCAAGGAAAGAGCGTGGCTGCCCCTCTTGGGCTTTACATCATCTGCTCTATTTTTATAACCCTTCAGTATTTTCCCAAGGAATGACTTTCTGTTACTGTGGACATTGGCTCGGCAAAAGCAGGACAGTGGAATTGAATCACTCACAGGCAAGGTCACATCTGAAGGCCAAGGAGATGTGTGATTATCAGACAGGCCCTGTTAACCCTTAAACAATCCCCTTTCTCTGTTGTGTATCCCCATCCTGCTGATGCCTGGACCCTTGCTGGCCTCATGGCACCCATGGCACCGTGAGCAGCAAAGTGAATTACAGAAATACACAGCTGAGTCAGGCCCTTGGAAAATGAAACAACCACCACACACAGCTGAACAGCACGGGTGAGCAGGGATCAGACAGGACTGTGCTCAGTGCCAGTGAGGCACACAGGGAAGGAAGCTCAGCTCAGCACTTCCACCCAGAGCTAGTTCACAGTTCTGTGTAGGTAAATGTGTGTAATAAAGGGATAAAATGAAACCAAAATTTCAATTCTAATTAAGTTTCAGAATGTGTAAGTGACATAGGGCTGGCAGTGTAAGTTTCCCAGGGATTGCCTTACCTGAATCCTGTCAGGCACTCCTGTGCTGTCCATTCTGCTGGCTACATTCACTGTGTTGCCCCAGATGTCGTACTGGGGTTTGCGGGCTCCTATCACCCCAGCTACGACAGGACCGATATTGAGGCCTGGAAGGAGAGGAGAAATACACTCACATCCATTTACTTGAGGCAGGTTATTATTCAGACAGTAAAAACCCATCCTGAGCCTCACTGGTTCTAGCTGTGCTTTACCCTGACACATAAAGCTGTGGCCAGACTGTGGGGAGAGAAATGTTAAAATAGAATTTGCTGCTTTGATCCATTATGCCCAACTGACTGGCAGGTGGGGCTCAATCCAGAGCTACTTCCCAGTGCCAGATAATGAGATAAAGTTTGTTTGCCACCTGGTTTGCAACTGCTCACGTGAAGTCAGCACATACCCGCTGCAATGCCGAGGGCCTGCAAGGCAGCAGCACAGCCTTCCAGAGCAAACACCACACCTGACATCCTCATTTTTCTTCTCCCTTTTCTGTTGCTTTTTATTCCCTGACTTGAAAGACAATTTAATGTCCAAAAATGCCAGAGCTGGAAGCACAGGGGCAAAACCAGCCCAAGGTCAACCACCATGTAAGACCATGCTGTGGTAGGAGTTACACTGCTTCTAATTCCTTAGGGAGCATCAGTGATGCTGCTATACTCTAAAAAATGATGGTGATGTTTCATAGAGGCCGAAGCGGTCACCAGGCACTAGACAGTCAACATCACCATACAGCCAATGTAACATCTGTGTTTTTTACTGTCCATAAAATCTCCACCTCAGAAAGACCACTACCTACACGGAATCCTGCGAGCACAAGGACATTACCTATCTTCATCTGGAAGTTGTTGAATGAATGCTCATTAATGTATTTCATTTGGTCCATTAACCTCATGGCAAAATCCGCCAGAGCTTTGATGTGTGTCTTCCCTTCCTTGTCATAAGTGGAGTCGTTGAGGCCTGAGGCAGCCATGTAGGTGCTGCCAATGGTCTTGATCTTCTCCAGCTGTCGGAATTGGTCTTCACTTATTATCTGTGCCACAAGAGAAAAAGAAGCAAATAAACCTTCACACACACACAGATGTTGGTGATGTCCATGCCACATGTCCCGCCTTGCTGCAAGCATTACAAAGTAGTGGACAGAGCCAGGAAGATAGAGGAAGAAAGGGGATTAGATATTCAAAGGAGTGACAGGGGAATAGAAGGAATTTCAGTGTGGAAAAAAATAAAACTGAAGACTCCTAGGGTAGGGAGAAATGAACCATTGGTTCGATAAACCACCCTCCTTGAGGAGCTCAGCAAAGCCCAACTAAACATGGATTCAGTTCACTTGGTTCACCCAGATTTTCTTTGACTTACTTCATCAAAATCAGCAATGATCTCATTGAGCAGCCTCAGACACTCCACCCCTTCATTGTTGGCTTCCAGCTCCACATAAAACTCGGAGAAGTTGCTTATGGAGGCGAACATGACAGCCACACACTCGCAGGACTGGTAATACAGTTCATCATTGCGCCGCTCCTGAGCCAAGAAATGGGCTGCCACATCCTTGGGCAGAATGTTGTGGAGGAGGCGTCTGTTGTAGGCCTGCAGCTCCTCCATCTCCTCCTTCTCTTCTGTGGCCTAGTTTAGGGGGGAGATACAGTGATGCACTTACTCTTTAGGTAGCTGCTCTGGGGAAGGGAAAAAAGCTGAAAATTTACTTGCAGTGAGGGCAGAAATAGAACAGGGGAAACTGCAGAGGAGAGCAGAACCAGAGATGCAGAAATTTGTGTTTTGCAGTGGAAAATGTTCCATCTCTTCGTACACATGTGTGGAAAAGCAAGCAGAGAATAATGCCAGAATCCAGCATTGTATTTCTGAGCCCTGAACTGGGTAACCACTCAGCTTGCCCCTTCCATTGTTTTGCCATTTATAAATGAGGATTACAATGTTTATCTGCTTCCCAAGGAGCTTTAATTAATTGTTGCTTCCTCAGTGCCTTGTACTCAAACCACAAAGACCTATAATTAGAATGATGTCCTGCCACCCAGAAGGTAGAAAACCTAAATAAAACCTGCAGCCCTGTGCCCCCCCAGCCACGAGGGCTGGCCAGAGCCCACGCCTGTCCTGCTTGCTTGGGAATCACATACGAGGCCCCAACATCACTCATGGGCACAAGCAGTGAAAACATTAACAGTGAACCCAGGAACAGGAGCACAGTGTGGCATTATCCACAGTGTGTTGGTTAGCCAGTACTGCTGCCTGGGGGCTAATGAAGGCTGGACATTGAGCCAGTTCCCACTGCTTAACAGGAAACTGAATGGAAATGCAAATGTGAATCTTTCACACCCTTGAACACAGCAAACTAAAGCTCACTGAACTCTGGGGAACAATTCAGCAGTGAATATGAGCTTCCTATATTTATAAATTGTGTTACATTACATGTTCCTGCAGCAGTAACAGGTCAGTTGCCCAAATTCATTAATCTCCACCTTCAGATCTATAACCCTTTACCATGGGGACCATCCAAGGTGTATTTACAAGGAAAAAAGGGGTTGAAGAAAATAACTGGGATGAGATGCACGGAGTATGCAAAGTACCAAAAGAAGAGCAGAGCATTATTAGCATGCTCAGTTACAAGCCAGATTCAGATTAAATTCAGAGGCACTTAATCACACTCCTCAACTCGACAGTGAAGACCTCAGCCATTTTATATTAACACCAAAGACCGCATGTGACGCCCCCACAGCCAACACCCACTAACCTGAAGTTTCCAGAGGAAATCAAGCCTTGCAGTGGATTCCACTTGCTGGGCATGCAAGTACAGTGCCAGGACAAAGACAGTAATGATGACAGGGGTCACAATCTTCAGCGCCACTCGTGTTGTCACTGGGGGGCTGCAGCCAAGGAAAGAGCAGAACTCCCCTGTTACTGGAAGCACACGGACTCACCACGCCCCACACTTCCCACTTGAAGGCCAAGCAGCCTCTCGGGAAAAGGCTTTTTGTTTTTCTTTCCCCTCAAAGCCCGTGTTGGTAAAGGGACAAACAACACCTGCAAAAAGCTGGAGACTGGCTCGCGGGTGCCAGTTTCTAAAGGAGGACTTGGAAATTGGAAATGTAATCCAGCTTCTTAGAAAGGGTTGTCATTGATATAAAGGCCACTCTTCAGAGAATGGCTACACTGCTAAGGGTGACAACACCAAAATGCTGACAGCCCCTCAGACTGTGTTCATCCTGTTGTCTGCACTGGCTTCCCCAGGCTCCTGAGTCTGGAACTGCCCTAACTCATGGCTTCTCTAATTAGTCACTTCTTAATGGGCTTTGTCATGTAAGTGTTCTGTAAGCTGAAAAGAACACTAAGGCACATTCACAGCTCCTTTGACAAGCAGGCAAATAAAAACTGCTAAATATGAATTACAGAGTTATACAGTACAAAAATACTTTGATAAAACCTTTAAATTGTATTACAAATAAGCCCTGAGCTGACATAAGTCCCACAGGAAAGAGGATGCTCTGAGAGTAGCTATACATACAAAAGTAGCTATACATACAAAAGTAGCTATACATACAAAAGTCCACTCAGGACATCTGCACTGTGTTGTGTTGTACCAGCTCACAGCAATTCACAAATACCAGACACTGCTGGTGAGTCAGTGTGCTGATATTGCACCTTGTGAACAGAAAATAACCTGTAAAAAACCTGTAAAATATTTCATGCCGGAGTGACTCACCATGAAGATGTATCATTTGCAGACACGCTGAAAGAAAAAGCACAAACACAAGGTCAGTGGAGTGTTTGGCTCCCTGCAGCTCTTGCACATCATTGCAGAGCGCCTCTGCAGTGTGGCACCTCTAACGCTGTGAGGGGCTGCAGCTCTTTTGAAGCGCAAAGATGGGAGGGCGAGGAGAAAAACAGGCTTCTGAGCGACACTCAAAACTCCACAGTGATCGTGTGACATAGCTAATGTGGGTAAAATATCTAAGGAGCATTAAGAGTGAGAGAAAAATTTGGGATTTTAATGTCAGTGTGGAATACCTGTGCATCCATCTCTACTTCATTAGGTGAGAGTACAAAATTTGACCTAAGGAAGAAAGCTTTGGGCTTTTTTATCTTGTGAGGGATGGCTCCTTTCTTCTCCTTTTATTGTGGCATGGAGATGTGTTTAATTCCTTTAACTCTAATCCTCTTCCCTTCTTCTGCACATTCCTCACTGCCAGCTTGTGCCCAGCTCTGGGTACCACACACAAGGGCACTGAAGAAAACCCTTTACCACATTCCTGTTACTACTGACAATTCTGCAAAGTGCCCACGTGTATCAGAGCTGGGGGAGATGGAGGGTGGCTTTTTGACACGGAAAGCCCTGAACGGAGCTTGCTGGTAGGCAGCAGCTGTCTGAGCTCCTGATTGATTGATTGCTTAATGCTGCTGGCTTTGTTCTCCAGTGTGGGTGGAGTACTAGGTGGCTGAGAACCATGTGCAAGCATCTTTTAAAACATTATTTAAATGGAAGGAAAGAGATCAGTGCTGAAATTACTGTAGTGTCATTGATGCAATTAGAACTTTACAGGCTAAAAATGTGATATTAGCCTGAGAATGTGACAGCTCTCTAGAGAGCTTCAGACCACAGTTTATGGGGTTGGAGGGAATCTTGCTATTCAATGAGATATATAAATGATCAAAATCAAAACAGGCAAGGAAACCTAACTGGGAATCTAAAGGGAACATCAAAATATAAAAGAATAGCAACTTTCTAACCTTGTTCGTTCCAAGATATTTTCTGCAGTTCTGAGCATGGAATTTCTTCTGACATGGGTTTTGCAACCCAGTGTTGTCTTGCACACAACCTATTGCATGGCTTCTGGCCAGCTCCAGCACTGAACATGAGTGCCTGGACACAGACATGGTTTGGAAAGCCTGGGGACTCCCACATCAAAGGCTGGATCTAGCTGGAGACACTTCCCACATGCAGCATGATTCCCCTGCTTCCCTAAATCACCATCTGGCCAGGGATGACTGACTGCCCCCTCTTATCACTGTCTCTTACTATGGGAGCATGGCAGACCTGACCCTTAGTCCTGAGGCTGCAGCTCACTGTGGGTGTTACTCTTGCTCTAAAACCTTCATCAGAGACTATGAAGTGCAGCAAACCCAGTATTTACAATAACTGCCTGGATAAGTGAAGATGCCCAGTGCAAGGGTGTTACATGGGTAGGTTGTTCCCCCATGGAACAGACATTTCCAGTAGCAGATGGTTCTTTAATTACTGGAAGGGAACACAGAGAGAAGCTTGCTAACTACACTCCTGCTCAACTGAAGCGCACATTTTTAGCAGGAAAGGCAGTTCATTTTAGAGACAGCTCCCATAAGACCAGAGCATCTCACTTTTCCCAGCCACAGTGGCAAGGACAGACAGCTGGAACAGAAATGATGGGTTTGATGAACAAATCACAGGGCAAAGCTCTTTGGGCTTCCCTGTGCAGGAACTGTTCAGAAGATCACACCGGCCCATCGCATCTTTAAACTGATGCATTAGTTTTATCTTCTGCACGGGAAAAAGGTAACCCAAGATAGCCCTGTGCATCCAGTTACACTCCCTGTGTCACATGCTGGTGTGGCTGCAGCCAAGTCTAGCAGCTCCCAACGTGCTGTAATCAGCCTTTCAGCTGCCTGCATGCTGGGCTGGTTTGTACACAGAAGTGTGAAGTGACATCTGCATCACTTCTAATTAGTCAGAGTACCACAGTGGCTGCAGAGCAGACACTAATTATGTAGCTACAATGGGCACCCAATTAAAGTAGTATGAGGTCATGGTGGCTTTTCTGTTTTTTTAGTATCAGCTGGACAATAAGGTCCATCTCTGAACTCTGGGCTACATGCAGAGCTCTCATTTCCCACAACACA
The DNA here is from genome assembly GCA_008694505.1 of Cyanoderma ruficeps. NCBI lineage: Eukaryota > Metazoa > Chordata > Aves > Passeriformes > Timaliidae > Cyanoderma > Cyanoderma ruficeps. The sequence goes on along the minus strand of VZDJ01000594.1, from coordinate 8,694,486 downwards.
CAAATGGGCTTCCAGACACTGAGGCAATAAATAGCCATCCATGGAGCTCTTTGGACAAAACAAATTGTCCTGGATTCCACTGGAATAGGGTTAAATTTCTTCCTAGCTGGTGCAGTGCTGTGTTTTGGATTAAGTATGAGAATGATGTTGATAACATGCTGATGTATTAGTTGTTGCTAAGTAGTGTTTATACTAAGTCAAGGACTTTTCAGCTCCTCAACAACCCCAGCGAGCAGGCTGGAAGGACACAAGATGTTGGGAGGGGACATCCAGGACAGCTGACCCCAACTGGCCAAAGGAATATTCCATATCACATGGCATCATGCTAAGGATGGGAACTGGGGGGAAATCTGGCCCGGGGCTGCTGCTCAGGAACTGGCTGGGCATTGATTGACAAGCGGTGAGTAATTGTATTGTGCATGACTTGTTTTGTCTATTCTAATTAAATTGTTATTATTACTATTATTGTTTTCTCTCTTTTCTGTCCCATTAAACTGTCTTTATCTCAACCCATGAGTTTTCTCACTTTTCCCCTTCCAACTCTCTCCCCCATCCCAGCACAGTGAGTGGCTGGGGAGTGAGTGGCTGTGTGGGGCTGAGCTGCAGCTGGGGCTGAACCACCACACAAATCCCATGTATTGAGAGATAATACAGCATCAGGGAAAGCTATTCCTGGGAAAACATGCTGACCTTCTCCCCTTTATTACTGACATTCTGATTGTGAAGTGGTGTAAATTATACTTCCAAGTGCTGTAATTTCGCTTAGTGCTTGAATTACAAGAAGGAAATTATATTTGAGATACAAAATGCTTTTATTTCACTAATTGTGTTAAAAAACGCTAAATAGCTTCTGCTGATGGAACACCTAATATCTGAAAAAAAGGGAAGAAAAACTCATTCTCCTTATACCTCCCCACAGAAAGCTCCACGGGGTTTCCTACCTAATTTCACTCACTTGAGTTAACAAAATAATTTAAGTGATAGCTGCCAATGGCAGCAAAAGCTACACTTCCATTAACTGGCAATGCCAGCAAAAGCTGTATATCCATTAATTATTACTGGACACAGGAATGCTGAAATCATGGAATAGTCATGTGAAGGAGAGGAGTAACCAGATGCATGAGACTTGAAGAGTTGATGGTAATTATGGATTGAAGGGCTGATGATTAATGGCCATCCTGAAATCTGAGCAACTACAGAAGGTATTTCATAACACACAGGGAACGGGAATCTTCTCAAACACCCTCCTGTCCAAGGCAGGAACAACCACAGCTATCAGCCTTGACAAATAGTTCCCCTAAATTGGCATTATTTGATTCACTCACACTTAAGTACAGTTGCTGCCTACAAGGGGAAATCATCAAAACAAAGAGTTAACACAACAATGCAATTCCCAGCAAGAAACAAAACTTGTGGGGGAGGACAGGCTTATGGATGTGCCAAACTTCCCTCCCTGGTGTGGGGGCCTCCAGGAGATGGGGAACCACCACAACAGTGGAGGAAGGCTGCCACCAGGATTAATGTGTGACCCGGTGACAAGACAGCTTTTGTAAGTAAAAGGGCAACTGTCGACTCCCACTGAGCCCAGATCCTTCTGCTGGGAATTGTGCTGAGCCCAGCTGTGATACTGGTTTTCAAACAAGGACATATGTCCAGCAGCAACTGGCAGGAGATCACTGGTCAAACATCAAGGACCACCATTCCACCACCCCAAGCTGGGTTTGATATATTGTGGTGGCTCACATCACATCCCTGAGCGAGCTCAAGTCTGTTGGAGGATTGTTTTTTTTCTTATTTGAGAAATGACATTTCTATATTGGGAGTGCAATATCAGAACAAAGAATGACTAACTACAGCTCCCCGTTTCTGGAAAAAAGGAAATACAGATCCACTCCGATTCCAGTTATATTCTGTTATTAATAGATAGCACATTAGTCAAGTCCCACAATAAAAAGATCTTAAAGGGAACTGTATTCTCCTACTTGTCCGAGGTGGAGACCAGCACTGGCAAAGCTTTACCTTCCAGCCATGCCTTCACTGGCATCCTGCATTTCCCTTGCTTGCACCACAGCCTTGGCACTCCCATCCACCTAATGCCCCACTGAAATCACTGTGTGAAAGAAATCAGGTGAAGATTTCAGAAGTGAAAGGCACTTACTAGGTGTTGGCTGTAACCAGGAGATCTGCATTGTCAAAAAGGTTGACCCCTGGCACTTCCACAATGAGAACATATATAAATTCAATGATTAACATAAGGATCAATTTTCCAATACAGCTGATCTGAAGGAACACAGAGCAGGCCAAGAGACTCAATAAGACACTGTAGGTAAAGTACTGTATAAAGACAAAAATGGGAGAAAAACAGAAGAGAGATGAATGTCAGCTAGGTAAATCAAAACTGAAAACAAAGGAAACTAAACATAGGGATAGAAAAGGATTGCTAGTTTTGTAGTTGAGATGGCCAAACATATAAACCTGGGACTGCCTGTGGAATTCTCCCACATTACAGAAGTTAAAACTGACTGGATGAAGAGGAAGACTGTGGCATTTTTCTCCAGGCACTATGTGCTTCAATCTCAAGAGGCAAGGGCCTCACAGCTGGACACCCAACATTGTGACGTAGCTTTTTCCTGGACACAGTTACTGAGTTAGCAAAAAGAATCACCCAGTTATGCTAAAATAAGTTGTGCTTTAAGGCCAAATTCTAGACTCAAATTTGCATATGTGTACAACACAGAGGACCAAAGGTATTGGCAATTCACACTCCTGGAGAGATGCCCATTGCAGGCCAATGGGAAAATACTGTCCCCGCTGATGTGACACACGGGCTCCACTGGCAAGGTACAGGCTGGACAAATGTCCCCATGCCCACCCCGTGATAACCCCGTGAGAATTCGTCCAGCCAGCAGCTGCAGAGGTGCACATGTGGCTGTGGAGCACCTCTGGCACACCTGGGTGGTGCAGCAGCAGCCCCTGCCAGGCTGGGGGCTGAGTGTTCAGCATGCCAGTGCTTCCCAGTGTGACTGCAGATGCCATTTATGGCTCCTGGGAAAGATAGCAGGGATGCAAAATGAAGAGAGGCATGTTATCCAGCTCACCACCTTCCTGCTATCAAATCTGTGAAGATTTAAGCTTCCACTCTGTCTGGCCAGGCCTATTTCTGGCAAAAACCCCATATCATGTGCCTGAGGCAATCCATCCTTTCAGTTAAAAGCAAGCCCTAGTTGAAGTAGAAATATGCTTATGTTCTGAGCTCATTTATTAATAGTCTGATATATTAAATTAGAGGAAATAACTTGTACAGCTTGTACTTAACTCCTCAGTCATGACTGAGAGGTAGGAGTCCATTGTCTCCTGTGTGGGGCACAGGGAGCAACAGGCAACACCTGTAGCAGATCCAACATGTGCCTTGCAGAGTGCAGGCAAGGGGCTCCTCAATTCTTAGCCCACTGAACAGAAGGACCTGGCTCAGGGCTGCCAGAGCAACCTCAGTATGCAAAATAGATATTCCTCACTGCTTAAAATTCCTCTCTGTCCTGGGCCAGCACTCCATACAAATTCATGGTGGGCACAGACTGTTTGTAGATGTCCACTGTGCCAGATTGTGCTTCTGGGTCTTTCTGCAGACACACTAAAGCCTCTACAAGGTTGACAGTCACAGTAATGGTGGTCTCAGAAACCTCACTGAATCACATAGGGACCATATTCCTGGGAAGTTAAAAGGAAATATGTTCAGTAGGATACCAGGACTTTCAGTAGCACCTTGGACATCTGGATGGTAACAGATCCACCATAAATCTGTCAGGTCCCCATAAACCCAGATGACCTTGACATAAATTCTGCCTCCATCCTAGACACAGTTTTTTTTTTTCTTTTTCAATTTCCAGTAAACAGCACATGTAACAGCCATGACCTAAAAACTCGGAGAAAGGTCTTGAATAGCTATGCAAAAAGATTTTTTTTTCTTTTATAAAGTATTCTACCAGTGTGAAAAAACATATTTGGGTTGGTTTGGATTGTGGGTCTGTTTGTTTTGTTTTGTTTTTGTTGGGGTTTTTTTTCCATTAGAAGCATTTTATTTTTTTTCTAAATGAGATGTCCTGAAGACACAGGAGTTCATTGCAAACTGAAGCAGACCACTGTCTGGGCTACTGACCTGTCTGAGGCCAGACCTACCATACCTTGGGAAAGAATACATAACCCAAGTTTTTCATCAGGATATAAAACAGTGAAGGAGATCATCAAATCTCTGACTAGACACTGATTTTCAGAGAACTGATTTTTAGGTAAAACTGAGCACCCACAAACTCCTTTGAAATGACATGCAGTTCTGCAAGCCATTAAGGACCTCATGGAGAGGGACACTTCCCCTGCTACAGGCAGGAGCCAACTATTTTAAAAGCCTGCTAATTATTCAGCCCTGAAGGAACTTAAACATTAATGTGGATTCATGTTAATAACTTCAGACACTTTGGTCTGTGTGTAGTAGCCTGTGTCAGTCCTGTAATGTCAGTCAAGAACAACCTTGCTTTCCTCAGAATCACTGAGATTTATCACACAGGTTTGATAGCCTTTTTCCAGACTGACCTCTGAAACCCATTTTTTTCAAGCAATACCTCTGGAAAGTTGCAGTTGGGCAAAGGACTGTCACAGAATCCCTGCAAGGTGCCCAGGCTGTAGTTGGAAGTCAGGTTGCTGATAAGGCATATGTCCACCCGGTCGGGAGTGATGTTGTATTCAGCAGCCATGCAGCTGGCAAGATCCACAGTGCTGCACATGAACTGGAAAACAAAGATGGTATTAAGCTCCACAGCATAGAAGAAGATAAGAAAACAAAATAGTTTATATCAGTTTAAAACCCTTTGGAAATGGCTGTAGCAATGTGCAAAATATGCAACATGAAATCATCAGCTTATGTTTTATAGCATGTCCAGTAGATATGTTTTTTCTCCCCCAAAATATTAATTAACAAAACTCAGGCCGCAGAGAACAGCCCATCTCTCTCTGAGCCTGAACTCAGCAGTGGTGTTTGGAATCACAGCCAGGCCACCTCAGTCTCAAAAGTGCAACTCAAAGCAGAGTCGTCACCATGCCCAGGAGCTGATCTCTGCTCTCAGAGCAAGGCAGCACCATGCAGGGCTGGCACAAAGCTCAAGGAACACTTACATCCCACTCAGTATGGTGGGAGTTAAATAACACATCAGCCTCGTGCCAGCCCTTCCTGCAGGGATACACATCAGGTTGGCTCCTGCACTTGGAGCAGATGCATTTAAAGAATCACAAAAGGACCTGGGCACAATCAGTGCCAGGCATATAATGAGCTCTAGGGATGGAGCTGTTGGGCTCCCATTTCTTTTCTGTGCCCAAAAAGCAAAGGACACCAATCTCAGATGCTGTCAGTCCTAGCCAGGACCATGTTAAATTCAGTGTTTTTAAGGGTCACAATGCTGCAGAGCACCAATAAAAAAACAACACAAAGCTGAATGGATCCAAAGGAAATAATGGACATACCATGTTGACAAAGGCAGACAGAAAAACCAGGATAATGGCAAAGACTCCAACTAAGGTACTATTGGTCCTGGACTGTACAATCTTCTTAGAAAGGGTCTGGAGAGGAACTGGGAAAAGCTGCATGAGAGAAAAAAAATAATCAAATAGACACATAAAATCCTTGTTTGTTTTGCAGATTAAAACCCGCATTTGAGCCGCCTGCATCCTTCAGCGTGGGTCTGTGTGGATGCTGCACAGGAGCTGGCGGCTCTGGGACAAGGGCGAGCAGAGACGTGACTGCCTCATGGCAGCAGGCCCAGCTGGCTCTCCAAATCTACTTAGCCTTTCCTAATGGGAGTGATGGCTCCTGAGCCCACATAGCATGGCTTGCAGGGCTGTGCTCATCCTGTCGTGAGAAGCAAACCACAAGCCATCTGTAACTGAAATAGCCAGGAGCTTGAGCCTGGAAATTACTGGAGCAAAAATTGAAGAACGCAGCAATGAAAATACATGCCGTGTCCCTTTGATCACCAAGGCGTATCGTAGGACTCCCTGGTGCCATTTCAGACACAGGCTGGTGAACAGCCCAGGATGCCCTGGGATCTGTCAGAGCCTCGGCAAAAGGCGCTGCAGAGATCAGCTGGCCCAGGCTGGTTGTGGCACTCGGCTCCACGCTCAGGGTGACACAAACCCCCCACCGCGGCTGAGGGCCCTCAGGGCACTGCCGCAGCCTCAGAGTTGCAGTGACTCCCTGCTGGCAGGGCCAGGAGCTCCCTGCGGATGGGGTGGGCACTGACTGCAGCCCTGCGAGCCCCGCTGCAGCTGCTGCATTGCACTGGTGCAAACAGTCTGTGTGTCAGAGCACAGCCTGACCCGGCGCCTTTCACAGCCTGGGTCACCCCTGCCAGCCCGAGGCCTCCCTGCATTGCCCCGGCTGCAGGAGTGTCCAGGAGACAGCCAGGGGAATCCTGTCCCCTCATGTGCCGCCGCTGTGCCAGTGGAAGCTCAGGGCCGGAGCAGGAATGCCAAGAAACCCTCGTGCACTGACATGCTCCCACTGGAGACTGTCCTCCCACAGCGCCCTGCCCCTCCACAGCACCATGCCAGGCTGAGGGGCTCTGCCCAGGACTACCGAAGCCTCTCCCAGAGCCCAGCTCTCCCTCCCCTTACTCACTGCATGAATAACCAAGCCACTAGAGGGTATTTTTAGAGACACAAAGAAACAGCAGCACAGCGCCATGGCACTGCAATTTAACTATGACTAATGTTTCTATTAAAAGTCTTGCTTTTCCCTTTTATCCTTCACTCTTACATCTTCGGATATGCAACATTTTGTCAGCGCTGTGCTTCCCACACAGCAGCCCTGCAGTGTAATTACCAAGTGCTGGAGCGGCCAAGGCACTGATTAGCTGGTGACTTTTTACAGAGGCAGGGAGAGGTTGTGGCAAGAGTTTTGAAAGAGTTGATTTCACCTGCCACCAGCACATGCTGCAGGTGAAAGCAGAGGACAAGGCTCTGGAGGACTGGAGTTAAGGGGAAAGTGGGGTTGTAACTTATTTGCACTGAATAAGGGTTGATTGAAATACACTGAAAGCTTATGCAATCCTTCAGGCTCAGTTCCTGCCACTATAAAACAAAGCAAAACCCCTTTCTCTCAGAAATAAACCTCGATGACATAGAAATCCTTAGCTTTGTTGATAAGCCATGAACCAAAATATCTCTTTTCTACCATGTCCAGCTGCTTCCACACAGATGTCAGCTAGCAGATTCCTATTAGAATAGGGATATGGAAAATCCAATGGGGCTTTGCTCTGCTCTAGCCCCTACAGAATTTGGAAGGAGAAGGAGGATCTGTACTGCATTTAGACAGTTTCCTCACTAGATTAGAGCAGGACAGGCTTTCCTGTCACCTCTTTGTTTAGGCCTCAAGCTCCACAAAGGTATTCAGGGATCAAACCTCCATCTGTAATCTCTGGGAAATCAGGCACCTAAATAAAACTTTGGAGTTTTTGTTGTGGATCTTGGCTCAAGCCCCTGCTGCCAACAATCCCAAAAAAGCCTGACTTTGAACCAAGCGTGAGATATCAAGCAAAGTCATCAGTGGAAGACACTTAAATTCTAATGAAAACATGTTTTCTTTGTATTAATCTTGGTTCTCATTACTTTGCAAACTAGGAAAAAATTTAGGTCAGTAAACAAGTACAGCTGGGAAAAGTCCTGAAGAAGAAAGAAATGCCAAACCCCATAGGAGGTCAGGGCTGCAGTTGAGAGTGCAACAACACAGTCAGGCCGTGCATCTGAGGAACCTCTGCCTCATGAACACTCATGGCAGCTCTGTCACACCAGTCACGCTCTCCCCATTTCACAGAGGCAGGTGGAGACCAGGAACACCTGCAGCTTGAAGAACTTCTATGATAGACATAGGAAGCCTATGTCAGGTCTGACAGTTCAGCTCCATTCTTGCAGTGCTTCCTCCATAAAAACATCCACAATCAGGGGTATAGCACAAAAGCAGAAAAAAAAGAAAAGAAGATGACTTTCCCTCCCATTTTTGGAAAAACAAAAATAAGACCTCTTCTGTCCTCCTAAAAGAATCAGAATATCAGGACATTACAGTACAGTGAAAATCCAAGCAGCACTGCTGGTTGGCCCATTGGTTTGTACTGTGCAAAGTGACACTCAAATCCTGCCTGAGTGAAGAGCAGGAGATCTGATGAAATGGCAATTCCCAGCCTGAATCTGCACTCCTGAGAAGGGGCTGAGAGAAAGGTTGTGATCCATTTGGGCAGCCGAGATCTGTGTTTGGGCAGCCACACAAACGTGAGGTCAATCAGCACTCTTGAAATCCCCATGTAAAGAAAAATAACCACAATGGGAAAGAAGGAAATTGGATTGTCCAGTTGATTCCAGTTCACTCTGAACTGAAATACATAAGTGCAGGTGAAGAAAGGGCACTGTTGTGCAGGTGAAAGTACAAGTTTAAAAAGTGATCCAACAAGTCATATGCTTCACTGAAAATAATCCATAACCTCCAGCATGATGAAATTACTCTAAATAAAGCCCATTCTTTGGAGCAACAGCTGACCTAGGACAGAAGAGAAATATTTCTTCTTTTTGTCTTCTTAACATCTAGTGTGGGTATGGAAAACTGCTTAGATAATTGCTGTTATGTTGTAAGATGAGGTCCTCAAGGTCTGATTTTTCAATTTGTAATAAAAGCCTTTGAGTCATTTTGAAGTATATTAAGATGCTTCTGGAGTAAAAGACAACATCTCCAGGCAACTTGATGTTGCAAATCGTAAGTCCATTTATGTAACTTATTTCACAGTGAGTTATTAGTCTATTAAAAAAGTACAGTTTCCAGAGGGTTTTATTTTTCCTGATTGAGACAAAAACCCCAAATGCTTTAGGAGCATCTAGACCAGCTTTTAGAGGCAAAGAAAGTGACAGGCAAGCTACACCTATGTAGAGCTACAGAAAAGCTTATTTTCTCATAAAGGATAACTTGAATTTTCTCTCCTATGTGCTCCCAGAACCATGCAAGAAGTTGAATTCTGCACAGTAGTGTAGGTGCCAGAAGTTTTAGGATTTTAAGAAAAAACCACACAGTTGGTAAGTTAGTAGCAAAACAGATGTCTGTCAGCAGAGTATTTGAGGAGGGACCCTGGTTCCCATGACCTTAGACTCTACTGGGAAGGGACACCACCTCACAGTGGCCAAGTCTTCATGGAGCATCAAAGCAAAGAACTGGAACTCTCTTGTTTATTACAGCTGAAGAAACTTGGAAAGCCAAGCTGGCTGTGCTGGCAGTTCCAGCATCAACTTCTAGTCCATGGAGAATTTTATAGTGGAAGATAATAATGACAGTGAAAGAAAATAAAACATGATCAAGCTGTTCAGAAAGAGCCTGCTGGCCACTGTCAAAGTCAGAGAGGGAGAGGCCAAAACAGGGAGGGAAAATCTCACATGAAAGCTGGAAAGAGGAAGAAAAAAGAGACACTTATCATGTAACAGCACAGCAAACAGTCAAAAGTTGTGCTTATGCTGGTGTCCTGAGGTGGACACCTGCTTTCACACTTTGTATGGAATGAACCACTGGCATTTAAAACACATGCTCTCCTATCCCACATCTGAGTGAAACAAAGCAAACAATGCTGACATCCCTGGCTTCAGGGATTTCATCTGAAGGATCTGTAAAATTGCCTTCCTTCTGCAGCTGTGTAAAAGTGTTTCCTGGAGCAATGTGAAGTACAGAAATAAAGTAACACCCCTTATCCAAGGGTTGGGTAAACTCACTGCTCAAAAATCAAAGACTTGAACCACCAAGATCCCGGATGACAGAAGTGGGCTGCAGCTATTAGGAGCTGCTGCCATCAGACACGGAGCTGACAAGCTACAAGTACCTGTTCCCTAAACAAGCCATCTCATAATCAGGTGCTGTCAGCAGAGGCTAATTTGCAGCACTAAGAAGGGACTGGAGCTAGAAGGCCCAATATTTTGAATATCTGCAATGTATGCACAGAAGCCAACACTGGATGTTATACATGAGCTTGTTGTGGGGATGAAAACTCACTTCTGGAAATGTCAGGAGCTTCAGAAAATCCCATTAAATTCTGATGTTCTTCTGAATTCCCTCTGATGTCTTATGCATCCAGAGCCTATCCACTGAGGCAAAGCCAGCCTAGAAACAGTAGCAGGCACCACTGAACAGATCTCTTCTACATGAATTTGGAAGATCAAGGCAAAGAAAGCAAGAATGAAATCTGCCTACCATCCCAGGGACTGAAAATTTCTGTGGGCCTTTTAAATTAATCAGTAAGCAAGATCAGTAATAATTTTAACCAAAAGGCCCAAACAGAACCAGAGGATTTGAATGATGAGAGAAGAACAGAGTGCTGCTGTCAGCATGTGGAAGTGGCCTGTAAGTGCCAGCGGGTGACAAACAGCTCTGAGCCTTGGAATCTGGCTGGCTGCAAGTCAGGCAGCTCAGGTGCTCCAGAGCTCCAGGCCTGCCCCAGCTCTCATCCCAGGAGAATCAGTGAGTTTGGGGTGACCTTGCTTGGCTGACAGAGTGCTGGGATGGTGCTGCCAGAGAACTGCAGTGTGAGGAGGCAGCACAGCTCATGTTCTCTGTGGCTGTGACCAAAATCTTGTCACATTGGTGGCTAATTAACTGTTGACCACATTAACTGCTGATACCAGTTTACAAATGGGTGACTTTTAGTAGCATCCACAAGTGCAGTGGACACACCAAGTACTACCAGGCATCTGTGGGTGCCATTCCCCAGCTCAAGGCACCCAAGCCTTCCTATCAGCAAGGTTATTTCTGACTCTACTTCTCATTGCTGGTAAACAAGGAAGACCAATGGGATGCTGCACTTACAAACTAGCTTCCCTTTAATGTTGTCATAAGGCCAAAGGAAGCCCTGTGAGTGAGTTGTTAAGTTCAAATAGAAATGGAAGCTTCTTTCACTGGGAACAGTCTGCAGCTTTTATTATACGGGAAGGCAAAGTTTAATTTCCAAATCTAACTTTAAAAAAATCAAAAAGACATGTAAGGTGCAAGTCTGTCAAGAGCACCCACATTCAACTGTTGAAAATGGCAGAGAGAAGATAATTAAAGTGAGACAAATCATCTGCCTGACATTATCCATTATCCCACTGTTTCTTCTGCAGGAAACATAATGCTACTGAGCTATTTTGTTCCAGGCACTGAGGAACAAAGCTGAGCTTGGGCTAAGGAACTTGAATCTGAGCATGTTCCATGTTCAGACACTTCTAGACTAGAAGGATGCCTAAAACTGAAACACATCAAAGTTTTTAACAGGAACACCTTTAAGTGAAATAGATGAGCACAGCACCCTTCCCACAGTGCTCACTGCCAATTTACCACAGGCTGACAAGAAGAATTAATATGTTATTGGACATCACACAATGTATTTCTCTTCTGATCAAAGCCAGCTACAAGAAAAAGCACAGCAAATGTTGGAAGCCCTGTACACTCATCTGAGAAAGGCTGATAAAATTCTATATGTTTATGGCTTTTACTTCCCTCCAGGACATTTTCCCTTGATGATATTCTGCTTCTGATTATCTGCCTACCCAAACACGCGTATGCAGCAGGGGCCAGTACACGGGAGACTCTGCAGGAAGTTTACAGGGAGGAAATGAATGGTCAGGGCTTGGTCCCACATTGGAAAATGTGCTCTTCTTATATCAATATGAGAGTGTCTGCAGGGGACTTAATAGACATGCAGATCCACAGAGTGATTACTTCTTGCTGAGCTACAGAGATGCCAACCCTAACATCTGTTTGCAGTTCATTCTGCCTTATCAAAGGCTTTTTCTGTAACCCTTATCACATAGTGTGGAAAGGATGGCTAACAAAACACACTCTGTTAGCTGAAGAAGCAGATTGCTGATCTAAGGCAGAGGACTACAAAGAAACCACAGTACTCACCTTTACACAGGAGTAAATGACTGAAACAAACACCACTGTGGTCAGGATCAGGAAACAGGTCAGGTAAAAACCCAGCATAAATGTAGAGCTGAAATCAAGGAGAGGTTTGGTTGGTTTTATTTTGGTTTTTTTTTACATGCACATTGTATAGAATAGCTACAGCTCTGCTCTCCAGAACACATTTGTACAAGCTATGACACACTGCACAGGCTTTCCAATTAGGATAGCAGTAGGAGACACGAGGTGCCTTGAATACCAACAGATACTCTGGCCTATTTAGAATTATTCAGACAGGCTGCAGAACAGAGAATGCTGCATCTTTTACAGCAATCACCTTCCTGCTGGGGTGACAGAGGTGGGACTGAAAAACATTTCATGCACTAGAGGAGGTGACAGAACAACTTGTTGTGGCAGTCGGCCCCCAGCTGGCCGTGGGCAGGGCACCCCTGGGAAGGAAGGCAGGTTGAGTGCTGAAGTGCAGATGGGTGGGAATAATCTCAGTGGGAATCACTACCTGTCTTGCACAGGGAATGTCTGTGCAGCACCACTCTCTGTGCTCTGTCTTGTGCATGGGACGTGAGCAACTACAGCACAAGGACAGTCAGGGATAACAGCCTTATCTTGGCCGGCTTGAGAGGTTCCTGCTCCTCCCAGCTTGGAAGTACAAAGAGGATTCCAGGGCCAACTTTGTACTGTGAATTTTCATCTGTTTTCCTCACAGAGATATTCAATATCAATTTCCCGGTGATTGGTCTCAGTGTGACAGGATGGGCTCCCTCCCAGGAGTCAGCCTTGTTCATAATCTAAAGGAAGTATTCTTGTGATGTGACACTGAGGGCAACAACACCAAAGCCAGCTGGTCTCTGTGTTCTCTCATGACTACTAAGATAATTGTACTTGCTAATTCACTGTTTGAGCCTTTTTTGAAATTGCTTAAAGCTATTCCTCTTTATCAATAAATTGACACTGACATTCTGTCTCTAGTTTCAAATTCAGATTCCACGGTGTGTCTTTCATGAAGCTCTGATGGTGACACATGTGCACCTGTGATTTCAGTTGGTGTTTAACTGCTACCTTCAACAAAAGACCAAAGCTATGCAACTGAAATACAAGGAAAAACAAAGCAAAAGGTGGAGGGAAGCATATCTGACCTGCAGTTAAAATATAGAATTTTATTTACTCTTGAACCAGATCACCTTTCAGACAGGCCAGGCTGACTAAGGACACTTCAGAACTTGAAAAAAAAAAACCCCAAACCCCAAGTAAACAACCACCCTCCTTATGGGCAGCATGGAAGGAGACTTTTACACCATTTACACCCCACTGCCGTAAGGGATTGGCTCCTGTGTAATACAAAGGAGGCAGCCATATGGTTGCCACACATCAGAAATTGTCAAGTTGTCATTTAAATGTTAAACTGGGTTTTATGGAGACAGCGTAGTGGCTGCTTAGGGAGTTTGATGAGCACCACAAGGCTGGTAGAGGGCCTCTGCAGGTGTGGAATTATGACAGAAATATCCAGAAGTCCAAAGTGTAATGCCCTTGTTAAATTAGTTACTCTCAGAGAACATTTCTAGATGTAATTAACAATGGGAATTATCTAGTTACAATTGTGAGCCTCTTTCAGCTTCACATGCAGTTTCCCAAAGCAGACCTGTCTGTTTACACAGTGCATTTGTCCTGATGTTATTTTGCTGATTCAATCCTTCTGTGAGCACTCCTGCCTGGGAGAGTGAATGACAAACATCAGACTACGTGTTGTTTCTGTGACCTTCCCAATATCTGATCTGAGCACTACAAACCAATCTCTACTCCAGAAAGATCTGTGGTGGCAACAGATGTAGAAAACAGTTGCAATGGTATAAAATAGTGCTGGAGCTCTCTTTAGGGACAACTTTTTGTGAGGAAGACAAATTTGGAGCATTTTCAGAGCTTCTGTGATCTCGTTCGTCAGTTTAAAAATTACTAACTCCAAATTTATTTCCACCACAGCATTGCCTAGTGAATGGCGTATTATTGCTACTAAAGCAGAATGTAGGAAATACCCACATGCTGTAATTTTAAGTGACTTCTAAATAACTCTTTGAGAAGAAGTCCCATTTCTGCAGCGCTCAGTGCTGGAAAAGATTTAGTGGGTTGTGCTGTGCCTTGCAGTCAAAGCTGCAGAGTACTGCAGTGGGCCAAGAGCACTGTGCCCCACAGCCCCGAGGAGCTTATGCCATTCTTGCCTGGGAAAAGAAATCACTGCAACCCTTAAACCTGGAGAAAACCACAAGCTCAGGCATGTGCAGCTCAACCCCCTCTCTTCTTGCACAGGTGCTCTGAGTCCAGAAGAATAAATGTATGAGAGGTTCTGCCTCATTTGCTGAGCAGACCCTGAGACCTCAGTGCTCTGAGCAATGAGGCTGTGATGGGAGGTTTTCCCCTCCCTGTCCCACTGTGTTTAGGTAAGAGGAGAGCCCAGCCTTGTGCTGTGAGCATGTGCTATGCCTTGGTAGCATTCCTTCTTACTTAGTGAGATTTGTTTTCACAGCTTATAAATGTGCTGAACTGAATTTCCTAAGATGAAGGTAAATCATAGGAGAAATCACATTGGGAAAACAGAAATCCTCACATGCCAGTGAAGAGGTTTTAATCTGCACTAGAAATGGGTGAAAACAATAAGCACCATGCATCACTTGAGCATGAATTATTTAAGGATTTTTCTCTTCCCCTTGGTGTTCTGAATTTTCAAGAAAGAAACAAAAAAAAGTAGGCCAGAATAGAGAAGGGGAGCAGATGGGAGCAAAGGGATGAAAGGGTACTCACTGTGGCACGATTATGATTTGAACAAAGCAGATGAAGAGGAAGACTAGGGAGGCACAAGCCACATAGGCTCCAAACCTGTCATCCACCTGCTTGGAGTACTGCAAAAAAACACAGTTATGTTAGTGGGAAATTTGGCTGGCTGCCTTCTCTCCAAAAAAACTTCTTACTTGGCTTTTGTCTAGATCTCTTGGAAAGCAGTGCTGGTAGGAAACATTCCCAACTCCCTTTCTCCTCCAGGCAATCTGTAAGGGCTTGAACAGGCCCAAAGGCCAGGGAAGAAACCCACAGAGCTGGGTGAAGAGAGGATTCCCCAACTGCCCCTTGCACAAACAAGAGGAACAGAAATGGATTAACTGGGACCAAGATTCTGGGTCACTGTCATCAGACCTAAACTTTCAAGGGAAGTTTCCTCCAAGAGGCACAAATGCTGCTAATGAGAAAAGCTTGCATCTGGTGCAGATGATTTGACTTGTTCTAATGACAGTGCAAGGCTGCTGTGGTTCTCACACAGCCACTCCTTCCAACTCCCTGTCAATGTATCGGCCACGTGGGAGCTGCCTCTGATTCCCAAAGATGCTTCATTTAGCTGGAAGCTCGCTTCTCAGCACAGACCATCTCAATGTTTGAACCACAAAATAAAAGGTGCTCTGAACAGGTGAACAGCTAATTTCCCTGCCAGTTTCCAGCTAGAATACTGAAGAGGAGGAGTGGGGAGAAATGACATGCTCGAGCTTTTATCCAGTTCCACACTGATTCATTGAACAGCTGTAAATCCTGAAAAGCTCTGCTTTTGTAATAGATAGTCATTCTTGTCAAGAAAAGACTGTTTCTAAATGAAATTATAAAATAGTGCAAACTTATGAAGGTTTTTCCATTGAATAAGAGTTTAACCCAAAGACCACTCAAGCATCCTAAGGATCTGTGCTTGAATAAAAAAATAAAATAAAAAAGGATTACTTTCTTTGGGCAATTAAACCCATTTCTTATGGTACCTTTAATGACATCATCCAGCTACCTCTAGATTTAGAAATTAGACTGGGAAATTTAACTTTGCAGCCATGTATGATGAGCTGATGATAGCTGATAGTCTCTACTATATAGTCAGGGAAAAAGTTTTTACTTCACAGCAATATCTGAAACCAAATCAGGAAGAAATCAACTGCTCAAGAGCTTTAGGTCTGTTATTCCCCTTTTGCACATTTGTGGCATAGAGAACTATCTCTTGCTTAAAATGGGCTCCCAAAAATATCCAGAGTACAGATTGCATCCCAATGAACCCTAATAGTACCTGGGGCTCTTTGGGGAGACAAAGGGCAGAGAAAAGTCCCTGCAGAGGTGTTTCAGAGATTAGGTAGGCTGAAGTGGTTTTTCCAGTGATTTGAAGGAGATAAGGGGTGACACGTTAGTTGACTTAAGATGGTTTGGAGCCTCAAAGTCAGCAAAACAATCTGGTTTATTCTGGATTCCCTTTACTGCTTGTCACTGCATATTCATGCGTGTCTGATAGAAATGGTTTCATTTTCCTGGCCAGTGCTCCCTTCAGATGACTGTGATTTTTTTTTAGGACCAGTTATATTAAGGTTTCCATGAAGTAGCATGGATTTTTTAAGATTACAACCCCACCTCCAGCACCCAAGCCATAGCTTAAACCCTAAATATAAAAGCCTGACCTTCTGCAGGAAAATTCAAACTCCCAGCAAGCCTGCCTGATGCACTGCAATGGTTTTTGGACCACGTTACCTTTTTCTCCAAGTCAGGCTCCCTGAATGTCAAGAGGAATTTGCGCACGTGCTCGGAGCGTAACCGATCGATGCTTCTGGCGTCGATGGCCCGACCCAGAAACTCATCCACTTCATCCTCGGGGTTCATACTCTCCTGGGTGCTCCTGAGGGTGTCAGGAAAAGGCAGCATAAGAGCACAAGATAATTTCTGCCTCTGCACCGTGTGTTATCACTGCAGTGTATAATGAGCTGGAGGTTAATGGCATTTTGCTTATGACAGCTTCAATTGGGAAAGGGGCTGGGAGCAGAGAGGGGAGTGATTCCAGCTCCAGAGCTCACTGACAGTGCCCAGCCATTATTACAAGCCTTCTGTTTCTTTGCCCTTTTTCTGTACTACATCTGTTTCCTTACACCCAGGTCTAATTTCTATCCGTTATTCTCTAAAACCACTGGGTAGCCTCCTTCCCCTTGTCCTCTGACATTCTTTTCTGCACTCCTGTGCTGTTGTAGCTGTTAGTGCCTGCACTGAAAAAATTATTTATGCATCCAGTCATATTTCTTGCTTTCTAATAACAATTTCTGTAAATATTACTATGAAAATTTCCAAACTTGAACAATTCTCCCCTTTTGAGAAAAAAATTATTTACAGAACAAACATGTGGAGAAAAAATGTGGGTGGCTTGACTCCCCTCCACACAGTTACCTATGAACATAAAACATAAAACAGAAAGAAAAATCTGCTTAAAGATATTTACTTAAGGAAAAGTTGCAAAAGAAAAAAAGCAACAGAAGAAAAATATACAAATTATATTCTGCTTTCTGAATATGTCAAACAAGATTATAATCTTTTGTGTCACTGTTTTTCTGAATCTCCGCTATAGCTTCAGAAAAATGAAGCTGATTTTCAAAAACTGTTGAGAAAAAATAACACTGTAAACTCATTTTTCCTGAGGCATTTTGCACTGAGGATCAGGAAACCTGGAGCACCTCCTCAGATTCTAGTTATTTTTAAAATCTAACAGTATTTTAATGACTTGATGCTGTCACTTTAATGGCCTGCCCTCAAACGAGCTATAGGCAGAAATTGAAAGCTAATCCTGAAGTACTGTTTTTCTGCTCTGCTTGCATGATTGCCCAGGTTATCTCCAGGGTTTGCCAACAGTTATCCACTGAAATATGCCCCTCCCTTGCACTGGGGTATATTCCAGCAGATAACTATTTCTGTGTGCAAACCCCATGGTGCCACAGCGACTTGAGGCTCATGTTGTGTGACCCTCAGTTTAGGCACTCTGGAGGAAAAATCCTGGGGTCTGACAAGCATGATGAAAAGCTACTCTGCTTTATTTCCCTGGTTTCATTTGTACTGCACCAGAGCACACAATGCACTCTGTGTTGCAGCCAGCAGGGTCCCACAGGTAAGGCTGTGCTGGAAAGCAGCTTACAAACCAGAATGTGACTCTGTTTTACAAGTTAAAGGTCCCTTTCCAAAAGGAAGGCTCTTTCAAAGCTTTCTGCAAAACTGGATCAGATTTTAAGAAGTCCTCTGTACCTCAACTCTTCTGTGCAGCTCTAGGCAAGAGAAAAATAAATCAGGTCAATCTGCTCATTTCCATTCTACCACTCCTTGTCCCAGCCAGCGAGCTGAGTGTGTCTGCACCTCAGCTGGGTCATGACAACACACCAGGGGCATCTATTCAGTGGCCATATAGCAATTACAACCCAGTTTGTCTCAAGGTCTAATCTCTATTTTAGCCAACATTAGTATTTCAGAGGGGTTGGGGGAAAGAGTTCATTCTTTTGGGGCTCTAGAAGTTATTTAGTTCCTAGAAATTCATATAATTAGTTTTGAAAATAAAAGTGTTTTTTTTCCCCTACAAGGTCAGGACATTCAATTTACTTCCTCAGAGGAAGTACATCTGCTTGAGCATTCAAGGGGATGCTGCTTATTTTCATTCAGTCCTTGCAATGTCTTCTGGCCTCATAAAAATGAGCAAGGAAATCATTAAGCTTTGTATTTACAGAATGTCTTCCAAGGTCCTGTGAGTTATGTACACACTTGGGTCATTCACATTTCACCATTTCATACCATGCACGGGAGATGTGATGAGTTTTCTGCTGGAACCAAAGCAAAGGAGTCAGCTCAGCATCTTGGCAAAGCACAGGCAAATTTCAAGTTCCAGTCTGAAAGTGTCACTGAGGAAGATGCAAAGAGAAGAACCTGCCTGCTTGGTCTCTACCTCGGCTGCCTGCAGGTTTGTAATAGGTGTTTTCACTGCTCAGGGTGTTTCCAACACTACAGTAACCTCCAAGGTTGCAGGTTGTGTAGAAACACCTCTGCTGGTTTTAAATTGCTTTGCTGGCATTGGCAGTGGGCAGCCACCCTCATACAGACACAGACCGAGCTGTTCAGGTGACTTTCACAGCCCACTGTACCCAAGCTAAATTACAGTACAGCAAGTTTGGGTACATTTACATAAATGTAATTTTAAAATGGCATACAAAAGTTCTCTGTGCTAAGGAGTGCCCTGGAGGCAGTGCCTGCAAGTCAGAGCTGAGGTACTGTCATAGATTAATGAAATTCATATGTCAAAATGCCTTTTGACATATTGATAATGTGGTTGGGGGGCAGGGCGGGGGGAAATGAAGATTTTAGGCTGCCATGAAACTTCCAAAAACACATCCTAAAAACAGTGTTGAGACTTCTTCAAATGCAGCCAACAGAAAACTGTGTCAAGGGGCAGGAACAGCACAAACAGAGCTTGAAGCAACTTTTTCACTCTGCTTGCAAATTGCTACCAATTAACCTAGAGATGCTGGCTTCAGAGCGGTCCAAAAATGTACTGCTGATTTAATTACTTTCTGCCAATGCAGAGTGTGACCACTGCCAAAGCTACATGTATGCCATAATTTTAAATGCTTCATGCTTAGATTCAGTAACTAAACCTGCACTCAGGCACGTAAGGTCTGGTCCTGTTTTCAGGGATGTGAGGTGCCCACGTCTTCCTTTGCTGCCAGACGAAAGTTATTGACCCTCAGTATTTCTGCACGTGAAGGAACTGCCTTAGTACTCAACATGGTTTAGGTATCTAATTTTAACCATTCTCACCATGAACATATTCTGCTAGAGATTTATTTTTGCCAAGTCTTTGTACTTGACAAAAACAGATTTCTGGATAAAGAGAATCAGAGGCAAGTAGTGGCTTCTTTTGGTACTGAACAGAAATGCAAAAATCCTGAAATCTGTATAATAAGCTGGCACCACACTGAGTGAGACAGCTCAGCTACTGGCTGTAACAGCCCAAGGAACCTTTCAAACTATGGGATGGAGAACAGACAGTATAGTCCTTGGAGCAGCAGAGGAGATGCTGTTCCTCAGCTCTTGGGTGACTCTGCTGTGGATCAGCACTGAGACAGCTGATTTTTGTGTTTTCTTGAAGAAACTATGAGGAAAAATACTGTTTCATGAGGGATACTGAAAATTTCTATATTTCTATGAATTATTTTGTTGTAATCTGTTAGTTCTTTTCTGCCCAACGCATGTCTAACATCAACTGAATTCCCAGCATCCATGGATACAACAGGAACCAGTGGCACCAGAGAAACATCCCAGGGTGCACAGAGCTAAATGCTACAAAAATCCAGTTAGCAGGGAAGGGCAAGGGAAGGAGAAAATGAACTCTTAATATTGCCATGTTCAAATTTATCACTCTCCTTTTCCTTTTAGGCAGCTGCTCTCAGTGCTCAACCACCATAATGTGAATTTTCCCACAGCTGGATGCCTAGAGCCCACAGGAGCATTTACCTGTCCCGGCTCACAGAAATCCACTCAGCCCTGACCAGCAGCCTGAGAAACATAATACGGAGCAACAGCAACATATTTTAGGCAACAGTCTCCTCTAGTGCTGCTTGACTCGCTCTAAGCAAGCTTATAATTAATGCCATTCAGCACAACTGAACGAGAAATTATTCTAAACACCTTCAATACAGGAAATGCTTTTGTTATGTCCAGCTGTAGAAGTTAAAAAGTGAATGTGTTTGGGTTTCTTACTCCAAAGGCAATCTTTCAAAATAGCACTCTCATTAAATTGTTACTTAAACCATTTCTCTAAAGTTCTATAGGAAAAAATGAAAATGCTGCTGAAATTTGGCTATATTTTAGAGCATGAAACTTTGAATTTACTTTTTCAAACAAGCTATCATTTCTGAGTTTATTTTTACATGTAGAAATAAGTAATATGCAATAATGAGTAATTTAAAATAAATACAAATAAACTCAGAAATTATACAGGCATTTCAATACATATATAAATATATACTTTGGAGGAAGACTTTGTCTTGGGTTATTTTTAAAGAGTGGAGATTATCTGGGGCAAGGGGAAGTGCAGCGAAAGCATTTTAATTAGAAAAGCAAGTTAGAACCACCAAACAAATAAATGTTTTGAGGGCAGTGGCTGTTCTGAATGCACATCAGTCAATCCTGTGCCCTCAACTGCCTGTCCCTCCAGGATAAACCTCTGGGGAGTCCAAGCATTATTTTTGGCTTCCGGGCATCAATTTTTGTCCTTTTTTTTTAATATGAGAAAAAAAATCCCAAACGTGAAAACACAACAGTGTATGACAGAAGTAAATTTGCTTACTTGTCCTTGGGGTCCTCGAAGCCCTGAAAGAAAGGAAAAGGGCACAAGGGTGAGCAAACAGGCTGACCTTGAGAACACAAAGCATCCCGGGAACGGCATTTCACAGGGGACTCTTCAGAGCACTCATTTGTTAGGTGTGGATGGACAGCTTTACCCACCCACAACAGTATTTTGTGCAGCCAGAGCAGCTTTGGAAAAACACATCCCTTCAGATATAAATTCATGGAAGTGCAGATAAAGGAAATGATTGCTGGAACGCTTTATTTCAGGTGTCTCCTTTTTAGCAGTCACCATTACAAATGATACAATGGAAATTGTACCGATATTATAACCGAGGATGTATTTTACTTGAAACAAAACTCAGAACAATAAGAGAAATCAACCTCTGTATTCAACAAGGCTGCATCTCTTTGTGTCAGGGCTCAGCTAAGGGCAAAGAATGCATTTTGATTTTCATCTCCCCCAGGGGTTTCCCTGCTCCTCCCTTCATCACATGCACACACAGAACATGTTTTCGTGACTAGGATTTCAGGAATTACTTATAAGATTTGTAATAGCCCAAATACTCACAATTCTTTCTGGACCACCTGAATTGTGGTGTAAGCAAGTGCAAGTATTTATGTAAGTATTTATGTAAGTGTAAGTATTTATGAGTCATCCATAGTTTTAAAGGCTAGAAGGCCTTAGACAAAATTTTATACGGAGGCATAAGTTTATATGTTTAGTATTAATATACCTAACAAACCAAATTGCATCAAAATTGCCATTTTGCATGGGCTGCAACAAAATGAGCCCTCTGACATCTTGGCTTAAATTTAACTGTAGTCAAGAAAAGTTGTGTATTTGACAAGTAGGGTCAAATACCCAGGCACAGTTTGTACCCTGTGTTCCAAAACATAAAAGAAATGTAGCTGGGAGATATGAAGAACTGCTTTCGCTTTTCTCCCAGAGACCTCAGGCCAAAACTGCTCAGGGCACGTGAGGATATTCCAGCTGCTGGACCTGTAGCAGCAACCACTCTAGGGTCAGCACACTGAGATCCATCCTGACTGGAAATCAAACCTCTTTGGGCAAAAGTCGCCCATAGCCGCCTTGTCCAACACCGTCAGAAACAACACTGACCAGACACTAAATGAGAACAGATTTTGCCCTTGCAATGAGTTAGCAATGTGGCCACATGGCAGAAGGAAAGCCAACACAGTGTCCCTGAAGAGCACCAGCTTTGCCAGAGGGAAAAAGCGAGGTCTGTCACTCAGGTCAGCAGCCAGGACTGTGATTCACTGAGAGAGCAATTTCCATTTTTACATACTCTGGTTCAGACTAAAACCACACTCCTAAACAGAAACTGTCACTTCAACTTAACCCATCAGAAATTCAGATCAAGGAAGTCTCTTGGTCCCATGTCACAACCACCAGCAGACCCAGTGGGAAGAAGGAAATAGGAATGTTGATTCAAAGTTAGCATGTCCAGTTATCCAAGCCAAAAAAAAAAAAAGTACTTTCTGATTTCACATTAAAGAGTGATCATTCAACTTTTTGTTGTGTGTTTTTTTTCCTTCTTCTTTTGCCTAATTATTTTACAGTTGTCAGAAATATCTGATTGATTTATTTATTTATCCTCTAGGTAATCCTACAACACAGTGCCAAAGTAGAAAGCTCACTGATTAATCATGGAGACAAAATCCTCACTAATTTGTCTGGTGTCATAGTCAGTTAGGCTGCAAAGAAAAAAGAAAATCAACTGAACAGGAATAGCTACCAGCCAAGAAATAAGCAGAGGGAAGCGATGAGAAAACTGCCAGTACTTGCTTATTAGATAGATATCAAGGTCACATTTTCAAGCTTAGCCAGCTGGGAACTGGATGACTGACTGCAGTGGGACAGTCCCCTAAAATGGTCTGATTTTCACAACCAGCTGTGTAACCATCCATCCCACTGAATTCCTCAAACTAAACACAGATCTCACACTCCTGCCTTTGAGATGCACAAGTCTGAGGACATAGGCTGACCAGGTCAAGTTACTAGAACACCTCAGCAAGCACATTCTCAAAAAATTCCCCAATATTTCAAGTGTGGAATAATATTTAACTGGCCATTTATATGGGTGAACACTTAATCCACATGGAGTTTGATTCTGCCCTGCTTCTCTCCCTCAGCAAAACTGTTACAAAGAAAGTTTCTAAAGTAAAAGAGAATTAATTGATTTAGCTTTTCAATTTACAATACTAAACTGTGCTTGAAATTCTGGAAATTATTCTTGCTGGTAACTCAAACTAAATTGGTGTTTCAAGACTAAAGACAAAAACCCCACATATTTCAGGTAAAGCAGAAAAGGAAAAGACTTATAACATTTTTTTTCCTGGATCTTCATTTAATGAGGTTAAATACTGAAGAGTGACTTGAACTTTAATTAGAATCAGCTTAAAATTAAATGTTGTAGGAACCTCTTTAAGTTAAGCAAATTAAATTATTCACTTCAAACGCTCCCATTTCATACTAAAGACTCTTCAAGCCGACTTGCCAAAAATGGAATTGTTATGGAGAAGGGTCTGTGGGATTATTTTAGGAAAAAAAAATCCTTAAACACAGATTCTTAAAAACTGGTCACTTATTACAGGATATCTTTCTTATTTGCACTGGAAGACTTTGACAGGATATAGAGCAAACATAGCTCAAGGATCTGGCAGTGACCAGAGATTTTCCTCCCTCTCCACTAAAGCATCCATGTTTCAGTCCCTCACCAGGAAGCCTCTCAGGCGGAGGAGGTGATCTCATCCTCAGAGCCACGCTGCCCACCCTGCTTTGGATTGGGAGGGAGATTTCCCCCTGGGTTTTGGTTAATGTGCTTTCACCTCCTCCAGTCTCGTGGGCATGCTCAGTTCATTGAAAAATCTGCACTTCAAATTATTTCCTTCCCCTTGCACAAGGCTTGAGCACTCATGATATATTGGTCTCTTTTTCTTCCCCACAGCTGGCAGATAGTTTAGTATCTTCAGGAGTCAGATGATTCGCTCCAGTTAAAGCCCTTGGCTCAGAGTAAGGCTGCTCCCATCAACTGCAATGGTCTGTGTTATACACAGGATAAACACACAACCAACCCTGCAGGAATAGGGTCTACATGCATTTTTATTCATTCCTACTCATAATCTGGTAGCCAGACTTCCAAACTCAAGCAGGAAAGTGAAATGTGAGGGGCTAAAGGCACTGTCCAGCACTCCTCATGTCATCTGTATGTGTCCCACTGTTGGACAGATGGGCTGGAGCTGGGCTCAGCCTGGTTGGGTACTGCTGCACAGTCAAAATTGGCATTTCTGCACAAACATATACAGAAATCTGAACCCCCAAGAAAAAAAAAAGGCTGATAAAAATGAGGTGCCTGTCATTTAGGAGAGGGAGTGTAAAGGGATTGGAAAAGAAACCAATTCCTGGAGTTAAGAATATAAAACCCTCTTGACTGCTTATGGATTTGTACCCAACAGGCTGAAACAATGCCAGTGGTTTTCTAGGGCGCTATAAAGGAAAGGCTGGGAATTGTCAACAGGGATGACAATGGCAAAAGTGATGATGGCTACAAGAATCAGACAGAGAGGAGTTCACAGGAGCTCAAGAATAGCTCCACAATCATGATGATAAAGTAGCCCGTCTTCAGGCCAAAATTCCTCTCCTTGTAGAAGGGACCATAAGACATGAGCTAGGTCTTATCACAGTGCAGTACTAATGGACTGCTGCACATAGGACCTCGTGCAAATTTTATTCAGCCTCATTTTAAATACCCCTGATACTGATGTTCTTCTCATTCCCCCAGGAATTACCGTATTACTCTGCCATCAGATTGCAAAAGCAAAGGTAATAGCATTTAATAATGCTCTGAGACCAGGACAGTCCTCTCTTTGACTTCAGGAACATTAACCCAAACTCCGCTGAATCGACTCTCTTAAAGGCTCTGCTCTTTTGTCTTTTCTACAGGGGATTATTAAAAAAGCCTTATATTTTTATGCCAGGTCAGGTGACTCAGAATCTGCACTGACATCCTCAGTGGGAGTAAATGTGCAGGAGGAAGAAAAGAGGGAATTTTATATTGCTGCATCTGTCCCTATGGCCCCGAAGGCTTACTACTTTATGGGGGATATTTTATGAATATCTATTGTGCTAAAAGCTCATATGACTGCCATCTCTCTGCTTGACTTCTAAATTAACTAAGCCCTTTTCTTTGAAGATTAAAACTGATTCCTTAAATAGAATGATAAAGTGTTTGTCAAAGACACGACAAACTGACTGCTATACCATAACACTTCAAATCAAGAACGATTAGAAATAATAATTCTAACTTTGAGAACACTGGCTGCAATTATTAACATATCGTAAGTATGCAAAGAAAAGTGGAATAGATTTTATATGCTTTTAACTTTTCATTTAACTCCAAAAATAAGACAGCAGAGAGGCTGATGAGCTTCATGACCTTCTTAATGGCAATGTGTGTGGGAAGCATGAATTCTACCCTCAAAAACTTCGTTTTCAACTCCAGCAAAGATCTTAAGAGCAAAAATGAAAAAGAAACTAATTTTCCTTGCCCTGTTTTCATCCCCAGAATAAAGTCAAAATAGAAACTACATGATATTGAAGCAGAAATCGAAATAACTTTGGACTTAGGGACAAAATGAGCTTTTTAAAAGTTAAGGCCAACTTGCAGAGGTGCTTCCCAGAGACAGTGACCATAGAAAAGAGAAAGGGAGAGAGACAGGCTGAGAGTGGATGTTGTTAAAACAAACCTGTTTTGGCTTACCACAAAACTAATTATTCACATCTATTTTCAGCACTGTTGTACCTTCTGCTTTGTCCCTGTGGTCAAAAAGACAAGGCTATGAAGATAGATGCTGTCAGGTGTAAATGCAGAAGCAAAACTGAAGGACTTCAAAGCACTCCAGCCAAAAATAACCATTTCTGTTTCCAGAGTCCAGAAAGAATAAAGCCTGATAGGAAGGATATTTAACAAGCATCTAAGTGCAGAACAACAGACTGGCAGAAAACCAGTTTATGAAACAGATTAAATGATGAGTGTGTCTGCTATAACTGGAGCACAGACTAATGAGGTCTGAAAAGGAAAGCTGAAGTGCTCCTTTGCTGCAGCCCACCCCACTTGATAAATAGACTGTCATTCCACAGTGCTGGTCAGAGATGGTGAAACCCTCTGCTTTCTTCAACTCAAAATGATTCTGTAGACAGTCCTCAGCTGGCAGACCAGACGTGGCCAATGCCATGAATTTATCTGGGCCATCAGATTTAAATCTATAGATCATAAGAGGTTATTTTAGTTGAAATAGGCTTTCTCCACCTTACTCTTAATTAACTTCTGGCTCTGAACTCACACCTCAGAAAAGAGCAGGTTGCTCACACCTTCCAGTTTTCTGTGAACTCTGAATCCAAATTTCTCCAGTCCAAAGGTCACATTTTCAAGTGAAACAATTTCTGGTTCTGTGCCTCATTTGTGAACAGTTTTTAGAACTTGCAAAGCAGACATAAAAATAAGCAGTCCTAGAAATGCTCTGAATCAGTTCCTGGCTCCAAATCTCTGCCCTTCCATGTCTACGCTCCAAACAATGACCAACACAACAAACTTTTCCAGAAACTACTGTTAGCCCTCTAATCAGATGCAGACAGACTGGATCCAAGCCTAACCAGCCTTAATTGAAATTGCCCACTGGTGCCGGCCAGAGCTGCTCATCCTCTCTGAAACCCAGACCCAAACTTGCTGACCTGCAGCCTTTTGACATTAAGGCTTACTGTCTGCTTGAGGAAGCTTTGGAAATCATTCTGGTAAGTGCCACACATTCACCTGTGCAATGCTTCCATGAACACTGGAGGAAATGTTCCTGGGAATAAAAGGGAATTGCATCTTTATTTCTGCAGGCTAAATTTAGTCCCACTTAAAACCAGTCCGACACATTTTAGTACGGTCTCAATCTAAATGACCTTTCCCACATGAGTAAAATTTATTCTAGAAAAGGGTACTGAATGGTGGGAAAATTACCAGTGCAAGGCTTCCAAGCAAATATCAAACTCTATCTAGGTTTCTCAATAGCAGCTGCAGATCTGCTGTTGCATTGATTAATTCTCTAAAGGAGGGATTCTTATCCCTCTTTTAAAGAAGTAATCAAGGATGATTGCAAGTCCTGCTCAACTAGAATAGAAGTCAGGCTAGCAGATGAAGATACAAAACAGTGCAAAGCCTCTGACAATTTGAGCAATGTACATTGTACTCCCACTCATTTATATGAGATCCCATGGATCATGTGAATCAGGCAAACCCTTTTTCTAGGTGAGCACCAAAGCCATTACACAGCATAACTGCTGGATGGGATTCCTCCCCTTGCTCTTTGAGAGCTATCAAAACCAAATTGGCCCTATAAAACCTAGACTAGACTAACAATTTCCTCCCAGATCTATAGCAATACGTGGAGATTACAGCAGAAAGGATTTTGAGAGTTTCTTCCTGCTTGATTACAAGTTAGATTACTACAATAGCAGTGAAAAAATAGTGGGCCTAATTCTCCTCCACTGGGTGCCCCTGTCCAGCTTTGCTGATGTCAGTGTTGCAATTACCAGATTTAGCAGATGATTGCTGGAAAAGAGGATAATGATGGCCTGCGGTTAAATGAAACCTTTCGAAGGAGGGTAAACCCTCCGTGCCTAATTCATGGACTCAAATCCCATTCTCTGTGACAGAGCTGACTGAAGAAAACTTGTCCTATGGAGCTTTTATTTTCAATTTTAATTGTTTCTGATATTTAAGAGGTGGAATTGGCACAGAACCAGCTATGGCATCTGTTCCTCTGAGGCACCTGTTAGCCAATTTTGATTTCCAAGTAACAAGATCTATTGTAAGGACAACTTTGAGACCTAAAGAGAGGAAATGAGCTGTATTTACAATGCAAAATGATTTAGGACAGGGGGAACAGGACAAAGAAATATTTTATCATTGACTGACCCTGCTTGTAGCTGAGTGTTGTTTCATTAGAAAACAAACACCAAGCAATCAAATATCACCTAAAAGGATGTGCAGAGCTCTGAGTAGCACCACAAGGAATCTGACAGCACCTCCCTGAAAGAGCCTGTTCTTTATCACGCCAGCCATATCCAGGATCCATTTTTATAACCTTGTCTCACATCTTTAACATCTGCATGCAGTAATATTTCCTACACAAATATAATCTGTATTTGATTTTATGTCAGTTTTGACTTGGTAACTAACATCGATTTCACTGCAAATTAAATGGTTCATTAGCTGTATTCAGACTCATGACAGAAGTGTGAAACTGCATTGCAATCTTCAGGGCTTCCTCTTTCCTAAACTTCCTAATGTTAAACCTCTCCAGCAGCTGGAAAATGAAGGACATCTGCCAGGCATCTACAGAACACTCAGTAATCCACTCTGCTCATATTTGATTGTAACAACTTAGAGGTACCTGCTTATGAAGCAAACCTTCCCCAAAGCCTGTAGCCTTAAGATCCAACAGCAGGACTTCCCATGCTCAACATGTCCTGGGCAGCACTCCTGATGTGAGAATGCCACCATGGTACTGGTGTACAGGGGACTGAAGGGGCATTTTGTGACGTAATGTCTAACATGAAAAGTTGTGGATGCCCCTTCCCTGGAATTGTTTAAGGCCAGAGTGGATGGAGGTCTGGCAAAGCTGTCTAGGGAAAGGCATCCCTGTCTACAACAGGGGGTTGGAACACGATGATTTTTAATGTCCCTTTCAACCATCCAGGCCGTTCTATGATTCCCTGATTAATAAAACCTCAGGATGAGTGCTGGGTTCAGCGAGGGTACTCCCCCTTACCAATGAAATGGCAAGAGCTCAGTGGGAGCAGGAACAACCATCAGGCTGGATGAGGGAATCAGGGCTGTGCAGAGACCTGGTAATAGTCTTCAACCACAGAGAAGATAATTGTAAAGGAGAGAAAATTAAACTGCCTTCTATCTACTGTGAATAGCTCATGCAGCACCATGGTGTCAAACTGAAGTGAGGACATGTGAAGTAAAACATCAAGAAAAATCCTAAAACCGTTGAAGGAATGCCCAGCAAGGCTGTGGGATTTCCATCCTTTCAGGTCTTCAAACAAGGACTTCTGTCAGCAGTGCTGGGGGTATAGCTGGCTCCTGTACAAAGAGGGGGATTGGTGGCATGAAGCTCTGTGCAGCCTAGATTGGAAACTTTCTAAAATCTTTACATGTATCTCATATTATTCATATATTATTTATTCCCTATACATTCTCCCAATAGAGACTTTTTAACCTTCTTGTTTTGATATTTGCAAAGGATTTTGTGATGCCACTCTAGACGGAAAAGCCCTGAATAAAATAAAATCAAATTTTTTTCAGGAAAATCAGGGATTTCACAAGCTTCTTATACAGCCTGTTCTTTGCATCTTAGTTTTTTCTTAACTTAGACCTTCCTTTCAGCAAATTAGGATTATTATTTTTAAATCTGCCCTTTACAGTCATGGAGAATGATTTATCATTACTTATAAACATTTCTGTATTTGAGGAATTTTGTTTCTAATCAGTCTTCTCCCTTCTAGGTTAGAGCAAACACAATATTTCAGAGTACACACTGTTGAAACTCTGCTAATTTGTAATTTTGTCTACTAGATTATCTGTAACTCATCCACAGTCTCCTAAATTATTGTAATCCCAAACTAGATGTGCTTTTCTGGAAACAAACTTAATAATGTTGAGCAGAGTAAAAGATGCAAGAGAATAATTTGTCATCTAGAACAGCCCTGTAATTTTGGAAAGTATCAACATTTGCCTTTTTATTGCTGTTTACAACAAACCTCTTTCAGCTTACAGTCAACTACAATTCCCAAATTGGTTTTTCTTTAATAGCAATTTTGTTTTGCTGATGAAAACTGAGACATGAGTATTATTTCCAGAAGTCTAAAATTCATCAATATTTATAAAAGCCCTCTGAAATATATACTGGGAAAAGCAAAGTATTTCTCAGTGGCGTATAAATATTGTTATAGCTATAAATATACCTGTACTCTCAAATGCTTTTAAGTTCACTTATTTTTGACCCTTTTGCAATCACAAAGTGGACTAGAGACAGCAGGGAAGACAAGGCCGGGGTATGGAGACTTGGGTGAATGAGCAGCATTCCCAAAGTCTCCATTTCCAGAGAGATACCCTGGTCCTGGACTGGTTGCTTTTGTTTAGGAAATGAGAGGACAAGCTGTAAAAAGCAATGCAAACAGAAAGCAGCTCTGCTGTTCTGCCAGGCTGTGGCTGTGTTCCTGCTCTGTGCACAGGCACCGAGCTGATCCTCTGCAGGTTCCCCATGGCTGCTCCCTGCCCCAGGACCAGCCCCTGCAGCAGCCTGGGCTCCCAGGAGCAGGGCTCCAGCAGGGGCTGCAGCTCAGAGCAGGGCTCTTGGCTCTCCCAGGGCATTTGTGTCTGACCCTCCTGTGCACATTTACCAGTCTGTTCGGGGCAGCAGCTCCACCAGCTAATGGAGGGCAGGATCAGCAGTGTGCAGCATTGATGTCTCTGGGCTGCTGCCTCCCTGGAGGCTTTGCAGGGTAAGAAAGGCCACTGCTAAGCAATGGGAAGGGGAAAATAAGGATTTGTGATGGTCTGGAGAGAAGACCAGTGCACAGGGAAAGTGCAGGGGCTGTTGGGATGAGCTGACAGAATTACAACCCCATCTGACTCAGGTCCCAGTTAGCCAGGGTAGGAGTAGAAAAGTGACTCCTGTTTTCCAGGACATTTTAGATTACCACCACATGGCCACGTGTAGGGTAATTTATCTTATTCATATGTGCAAGTGTCTGAAAAAGCTCCTGTGTGCAGAAGGGAAAAACTTTAACTAGAAACATTGTGGAAAATCTGCTGGACCTGGTGCAGGTTAAGGTCCAAGCCACAACACGGGGAGAAGCAGGGACCAAAGGCCTCCTCATGCCACTGTCCCTGCTGCCATTCCACACAAACCCACCAGCTGCACTGCTGATGTGCCCAGACATGGCAGCACGTTGAAATGCTGTGACAAAGGAGGAGAAAAAAAGGCATATAGGGCCACATTTGATGCTAATCCATCTCCTCTCAGACTACTGCTAATATATCCTAAGAATAGAGACAGCTACCAGAGCCAGCATTCATTGGAAAGAAAAAAGGCCAAAATAATTCTGTTTTCTATTAAATATAACAGTGCCTTCCCAAAAATACAATTCAGGGAACTTTAATATTCTCTTTCAGGGAACTGTAAGTAGAGCCACAATAAAACTGTGTCTCTTTTCTTCTTTTTTTTCCCTGAAAATATGGTTGTCTTTAAAATGCAAAATGTTTTACATCTGCAACAAAACCCAGTGCCCTTCATGACCATCTCTAATATTACCTACACACAAATGTATTCATATCTACACATCAATATAATGGGAATGCACATCACTGCAATATTACCTGGCTCCTGCCTGAGGACCATCTCACAATTACCCTTATACCCTGTTTTGAAATTACAGAGCTAAGGACTCCAGGTCTTGAAAAGAAAGGGAATGTTGCACTGCCTGCCTTTGGCATAATACTTTGACTAATCCAACCTTACAGGTTCACAGCTTCCCAGAAGGACTACATATAACAACATGCAAAAGGTCTGGGGAAATGTGGATGATGTGAAACAAAGAGCACATTTTCAGGAGGTTTGAGAGCTGGTGCTGCTTACCAAGATCAATGGCATGTCATCCCAGAGGAGCACCAATAAAAGCCTCTGTAGTTCCGTTCCCCTTCTGTCTCTCTGTATTCTGTATTTCTAAGCAGGCAGTTTGCAGCCAGCATGCACTCTGCATGCATTAAGCACACACAGCATACATGTAACAAATGTTAGAGATTACAAAGCACTGTGAAAAGCTGGGTAGTACAAAGAAATGCATATTTGAATTGGAAGTTAACACAGAGGGAGTTGAGACAGGAGATGGAGAGGTTGGTCCTGTGTTGTAATCACTAAAATGTCCATCTAGCAGATATTAAAATGGGGAGGCCTTGGGGAGCATGTTTGCATTTTCACTAATGCATCTCAAACATAACAGATCTGTAAATCTGTAAATAAAAGATTTAAAAAAGCAGTCTATAAAAACAACAAAAAATCTAGCTGAAAATAATACATCTGAATCAGGTTTCACTTGGTTTCCAAGAAACAGCCTGATGCATGCAACATCAGCTTCTCAAAAGAGAGCTTAATACAAGAGGCAGATTGAGTAGAAGAGACTTTCTGAGCTGCTGAATTTTCAAGAAGGTAAATAGCATTACAGGGAATGGCTTAAGATAAGGGAAAAAAAAGTAAATCTTTCCTCCTACAAGTGAGGGGCAGTGAAGTTTTTAGGACTCAGCTTGGTATTTCAATAAATAATTATGTTTTTCCAACTGAACAACCAGCTAGACACGGCAAACTGTAATTAACACCAAGAAGCATAATACCATTTGGCATGCATATACCTTGTTTCTGAACAGGAGGCTTCGAGAACCCCTTAAAAGCTATTCAAAGAAA
Source organism: Cyanoderma ruficeps (assembly GCA_008694505.1). Classification (NCBI taxonomy): domain Eukaryota; kingdom Metazoa; phylum Chordata; class Aves; order Passeriformes; family Timaliidae; genus Cyanoderma; species Cyanoderma ruficeps. The sequence goes on along the minus strand of VZDJ01000594.1, from coordinate 8,661,830 downwards.
CTTATAATTATAATTATGTGCTAGTGTGATTAGTCTCTTCTAATAATGCCATGCCTATTGAGCACACCCTATTGAAAAGCCCACATAAAAAATGCACAGTTCCACTGATCTGTATGTTCATGTCAGAAGCCCTCATTTGGAAATCTGAGAAATGGAAGAAACTTTACTATTACTATGGAGACTAAGAAATTTGGTTTAGCACTGTAAAATAATATTAGGATTGAATAATATTAGCCAACTATTAATAAATGTGCCAGCATTTCCCTTTAAAAGATACCATATGCAGTTTCTTATAGCTATGCCTAAATTTTTAAACCGTGGGATTGAATCTCATATTCATAACTTTTTAAAAATACTTAAAGGCTTTGGTGAACTGGAGCAGAACTTTGACTATAGACAACAAAGTGAGTAACAAATAGACACTTTTGACTGTGCATGAAGGGTCAAAACAGCATAAATAAGATTATAGAACAATCTGATTATGCATGCAATTATAGCGGTGCTAAATATATACATTATTATTAAAAATAGCCACTATAATATAAACTATCTTCTCTAATCTTTATTGCAGAAAACAAAGATATCATCTACACCTTTATGCAAAATAAGCCATAAAAGTCCTCTCAGTGCAATTGAATTGGTAATTAGCTGTTTCATTTTAATTTAGAAAGACTGTGAAAGGTACAAGGAAGAAATGAAGATGCCTGCTACCTTAGGCCAATTAATCCATGTACTTGTGAATGTATTCTCCCGGATTAAACATGGCAGCGACATCCCTGGGGCCCCATGAGCACACAGCTTAGAGGGGAGAACAGACCTGGCTGTGACAATGCAAGCCACAAACCTCTGCAGATACTGAGCTAATAAAAATGTAATTCAGATGCCTCTTGAACACTTGGGTTACGGAGCAGTTTTTGCAGATAATCACATCTTCTCACACAGCCTGGATGAGTGTTCAGAATGTGGGACAAGTCAGACAAAAGAGCCTTCTTTGTGCCATTCAGCCTCCCTTCCTCTCTCAAACAACCTCGTGCCTCATCTCACCATCACTCACCTCCAGATGTACCGATTATTGTTATTTCTGGAGTCAAAGTAGAATTTTCCACCCCCATTTGGAAAACGCCCTCGGGGCTGTAAAAACCTTCAGACAAAGCAGGAGGGATATATAACGCCATATTAAGAAGAAAATAATTCCACGTCCATAAAGCAAGGCATTACCATTCTCTTCATCTCCTTGGAGACCTGGTGCCCTCCGAGGTGGTTGTAGAAGGGCCGGTCCACACCCCAGTGGGGCGGGTTATGGCTGATGGAGTTGGCACGCTGGCGGTTCATCTTGGCTATCGTGGCTTTCTCGTCTTTCTGGAGCACAAACCAGAGAGAAATGCAGAATAAATTTTCAAACATTTACACGGCAGCCATTCTCCAAGCATGTCTCACTTCTGATCTCTCACTCCAAAAGCTGGCTTTGCACTTTGAATTCTACAAAGCAGCTGCTGATCAGAAGCTGTCCCAGTCCACCATCTCTTATTTTTAGAACACTTTACTCTAAGTGGTTCCCACCATTTTATTCCTGTACTTGTTCTGAACAACCACCATAACCTCTGTAAACATGGGGAGCATTCCAAAATGGAGACATCTATTTTCTTTATTAGCAAATTGAATCAAACTGAATATTTTCAGATAGAAAATTGCAGCTCCAAGCTGAGATACTACACAGAGGGTCCTCAAAAAGCAAAGGAACAATTATATCTAGAAGAGAAATGACACACAGAGTGATTTGGTTGAAGAACAGGAGCCCTGAAGATCCTTGAAGCTATGGGAATACAGGACACCTTTCTCCATAGGCACAAGCAAATAATTTTCCACACTTGCAAGAGAATATTCCCAGACATGCTAAGGAAAGCATGTAAATCTTGCAAACAACTGGGTACACGTTGAGGGTAATGCAATTGCAGAGTGTGACAAAATGGTCTTCCTGACTCTAATGCTACCTTCCAATATGACATTGCCACTAATTCTCCTGAAGTTTGGATAAAGACTTTGATTTTGTTGTCAAGGCTCTGACTCTTGGCTGCAGTGGGAGCTCACTGTGAGGTTAGCACAGGATCTGTCTGGCAGGTTTCATTGGAGCTCAGCGCCAGTTTCAAGAGCACAGAAGTGCAGCATGTAACTAGGCTCAACAACAGGCAGATTAGTTCCTGGTTGTGAATATAGCCCTTAACCAAAAAGACAGGCAGGTTTCCACATGGAATGTGTTTTGTGGACAGAAGTCCCTCTAGCAAGGGCTGCACTGCAGACTGGCTTAGGGAGCATGGTGTGATTTACCTGTACTGACTCAGAAGGCAGAGGGGTTATTATATCTTGGCTTAAAACAGACAAACTCTGGAGAGCTTGAAAATTTGGAAGATAGGGATTGCTGTTTGTTACTTTAGAGATTAAAGCTTTTCAAGAGAATGCTTCAATGATGTTAGAGATGAAAACAGACTTAATAGTTAATTTTGGATTTCCAGACGACTGAGTTATTTAAAAAGAAAGCCTCCAGAATTCCATAATTCCAACTCCAGAATTTTGGTTCAAGTGTTATTTGACAATACAAGTAGGCCACTGCTTTTCTTGCCTGGAGTCTTCATTCCATACCCATTTATTTTGATTCCCCACTATTCGGTGTAACTTGTACCTCTCAGGAGTTTGCAAAATACCTGGTGTTATCTCCATGGTAACCACAGAGTTAAATGTCAAGTGCTATGCTGCCTTAAATTAGAGTTTTTAAAAAGAAATTTAAAAAGACTTGTTGAAATTCTGTGCTGGAGAAAGCTGCCTGATTGACAAGCATGGGAAATCATCTCCTCTTTCCTTGCAAGGAAGAGACAGCTACAATGACAACATTTCCCTTGAGACCACAGCTCACCACGCAGGCACCAAATATTGCTGAGCACGTGCAGCTGCAGCTTCATGGCCATGGGCTGGGGACGTGGGGCCAAGTGACAGGAGCCAAGTGGCCCCGTGACAGTGAGCATCAGTGGTCCTGCAGCTTCAGGGTGCCAGCAAAGACCTTCACCCAGCCAGGATGACAAGTGTAGGTTCACAAGGAGACCCTGTGGGAGCAGAGCTAAGGGAGCTGTCAGCTCCCTGGGATGACCATTGAGGGAACCACGGGTGCTCCCACATGGATCCCCCAGGACAGCAAGTGCCTCCCACATCACCTCTTCCCCACACTGAACCACCACTGGTTCATCTGCAATAGCTGGAAATTCCAGCACTTGGCACCAGCTGAGTTTCACACGAGCAACCATGACAGAGCCACTGGATAACCTCCAGGAGAGACATCTTTTCAATGTTTCTAAAAATACATTAATGTGATGAAATCCCGATGTCCAGATTTGAGTTGGTTTGAGGTTTTGTTTTTTAAGCCTCGCTGCTCTTTATACACTTTGCCATCATTTGTAGTACTTTCTTGTGGCTTTTTTCAGTTATGCAATCTTTTTCATAGTTATGCTTCTTTCTTTTATGATGTGATGCCAGAAAACTGGTAGGAAATACTGTTTCATTATTGCCAAGCAAATAGATATTGTTTTTCAATAATAGAAGTGACACTGTCAATCCCTTTTATTCCAGCTAAGGGGAGGGTTTTCAACCAAACAGAATAAAAAAACCCAGATGTTGAAACTAGTCTGGGGACTGATAAAAGCAAAGCTATTTGGTTGCCTTACAAATGCCTTTACATCAACAGATGATAAAAGTGATATATAACAGGTTTTCGCCCCAGGAGTTAGGAAATTTGGTCAGAATTTGAGAAAAGCTTTAATGCCAAAGTCCATGAAGACATACTACCCCTCTCAGGCCATGAGTGATCCTCGTACCAGCTGCAAGGGCTAGTGAGTCTGAAGCGTTGCTTGATGAATTTGAATACATATTTATTGACACAACTGGACTGAGGTAAGGACAGGATAAATGGGTAAACGTGTACTTCTGAGATTGTTTCTAACCATGAGGTCAGGCACCATAAATTTTCCATGGCTTCATGAACTCTGGCAGTCTTTCCCCCCACCCTCTTGTAGGAAGTTTCCACTGGATTGTGGACTATGTTTCAGCAATATTTCCAATCAGATTAAAACACATATATACAAGCACAGTGCACTTTTGCTTTTCCACATTACATAATGTGCTACTATGTCATCTTGAACAATAGGCCTTTGCTGTTAACATCAACACTTATTAAAGAAAAAATAAAACCTGTTGTTTTAAAAACTTGAGATAATTTATTTTCTGCAAAATCACTTGTTCAGTGGGTGATGAAAATAACAAACTCTAAAAATGAAGCATTAGATGGGTCACAGCTCCTTTGTGGAAATTTATGAGGATGCCTCCTCTGCGTCTTCCTGGCTAAGTGACAGCATAAGGACAACTTGCACACAAGGCTGCCTAAGGCATAACAAGACTGGAAAAGAAGAATAAAGAAAGAGAAGTGGTGATACCTTTCAGTGCTACTCATTACAGGTACTACCAACAAGAGAGGAAGGTGCAAAAGTTTCTGACAGCAATGAGTTTTTCAGATTTTAGGTGGCTAAACTCCAGAAAGCAGTTGTGGGAACTTTTTAAATCTGGACTCACAAAGAGACCGTAAATCTGATTCCCAGGGGTTTTATTGTGTTCCCACCACCAGTTCCCACACACTGAGCTGCAGTAATGCTACAGCAAAACTGCAGAGAGAGCTGAGGTTTTCTTGTACTTATCAATTGAATCAAGAATGCCCGTTACGTCTTTAGTGTGTGTGATAGGATTTCCCAACATATTGATCACTATCAGTGCAACAGTGAAATCTGATCATGGATCAGCCCTATCAGATTTAGCTACATATTATTCTTTGAATTTTCTTGAAGTCCTTCTGACATGTGCATGATGCTTCTGGTACTGTTACATGCTCCAACCCACTGCCTTCATAAATCTACATGAGTGGAACCCTGCTGAGTCCTGATTAAATGTGTTAAATTGAGGGATCATCACATCAGATTGATTGTGTTTTAGGAGAGTCACATGCTCAACATTTAACGGACCATTTTGTTTCTTCAGCTGGATGGAATTCCAGGGCGCTATTTAGAAAAGAATGAGAATTGTTTTTCTAGGAGTTGCAGCCAAACTTTTGTTGAGCTGTTTTAAGGCCACCATCAACAATCTTTTCTGAAACTGGTGTGTACCTGCTATTGTTAAAAGAAACACCCAAGTGTAATCAATGGAAAGACATTAGAAAAAATAAACATTTTTTCCCTTTGCAGACTTTGTACACTCAGCACAGCATGTTTGGTCAGCAGTGTTGCTCATCTGTTTGCAGGCACATTTTGTTTCTACTCATGTTCAAAGCAAAGCATTCCCCTAGATTTCTGACAATACTGAGGATGATAAAACTAGCTGTAAAACTACGTCTTGTTAAAATGTTATTCACCTTAACGTCTGTTTCCAGCTCCTCCAAACACACACTTTTCCACCCTTCTCAGAGTAGAGCTTTGAAGTGCTGGGAGGAGTAGTTGTGATGATTCTGCTAATTAGGGCAGCACCTGATCTCAGAGAAGGGCAAGCCAGCAACAACGACCGAGTGACACGCTCCTGTACAAGCATCAGAAACTTGGGCAGCACAAGAACTGGGAATAATTAAATGGAGTACTGTAAGAGTATCAGGGAAGTGATAAGATAGCAATAATGACTGGAACAAATGTTTTGAATAAGATTCAAAAGGGCAGATATGAAAGCTGTGGAGGACCAGAGTTGTGTGATACAACTGCTACAGTCTGCAGGGTAAGCTAAAAAAGCCCTGTGTAACATGTATAAAACAAAACCACTCTGTAGGAGGCTAAAGACATTGTTGTGCAGGCAATTGCAATGTCTAGGGGTTAAGTTTGGGAATTACTAAAATGTGGGCACCAGTTTTAGTAATTCTAGCTGAAAAGTTGCTGTTTATCTGGAAATACAGACTTCCAGGTAAAGAATGCCAGTAAAGAAGAAAGGCAAAGATCTCCTTGGAGAATTCCTGTTTTTCTAACATGCTAATGTATTAAGTCCATTAGAAATCCATATCTAAATGGCTGTGCAAATTAACTGGATAAGAACCAAAGTCACCCTGTGTAAATCACCCTATACCATGTGAGGATAACAGAAACTTAAAATACTTCATTACTGTAGAACTGAAGGAGTAGATTGTTTTTTTTTCCAGGTAATCACTACTGCCACAGTAGAGGCAAAAGGGAGAAGTCTCAGAAGCATAGGGTTAAAAATGGAAAGTATTGAATCATAAAATCATTTAGGATCATTAAATACAACTGTAAACACAGCACTGCCAAGTCCCACTAAATCATGTCTGGAAGCAAAACTTAAAGTGTGATGTGCTGAAGTCAGAAAGACAACCTCCATTCCAGATCTGTGGAAAACTGCCAAATTCCATTTCAGCTCTGGTAACGTATTTTTAATAACTATTTAGTCAGTGATCATGATATAGAGCTTGTAGAGCAGCAAATGCTGGGTTTGGATTAACAGCCTTGAATCCAAGTTTTTCTAAAGAGAAGAAAATGCAGTCGCTCTCACTGGCTTTGTTTCTTCCACAGAGCACTTGACAGAGTGCTGTGCTGGAGAGTAAGGGCTAAGACAGATGGGGAATGTGAAGCTGGGAAAAGAGCTTGTTTCTAGTGAAATGGCAAGAGACAGTGTTGAATAAAGAAGTATTAGTCTGGATGCAAGTTACTAGCAGAGTTACTCAGTTACTGCTCCCAGGGCAGATTTGGTTGAATTTTTTTCTTATTTCACCTGGCAGCAAGTGAGCAATGACAGATTTGGCTGACGAGACAAGCAGAGGTGTATTTGATAGGTACAAAGAAAAGGAGTATTAGCTCCCAACATTTGAGGACTAGCACAGTAGAAATAGAACTTGAGATTTTCAAGTGTACAAAAATGCATGCTCATTCCCTTAGAGATCACAGACAGAAACTTCATTTCATCATCAGGAATCACATTAGTTCATCACAGAATAAATAGAAGACACTAAGGTAATCCAACTTTGCAAAAGGTAAAGGTTTCCTTTGATGAGCAAGAAAATACAAAAGCTCGTACTTGTCTCTTCTTTGTTGTGTGAAGACATTAGAAGAGTCTGTCTCAGGAGAAAAAAGGAGAGGGAGAGGAGATACAATTGCTGACAGCAGACAACCAGAGCAACTAGGTGTTAGAGCAGCCCAGTGTCAGCACTAATGGGAGCAAACAAACCACAGCAAAAGATTCAACGGAATCTTTGTGGCAAAACCTGCTAATTTCATCTTTTTATATGCTTCACAGGCAAGTGCTCACCCATGAGGGCAGCAGCATCACAGGACAGGGCAAATAGGTAAAAGCAGATCTGGAGATAAAGATGAGGAGAAAAAAACCCAAAAAGACTGGATTTTAAAACTTTGCATTTTGTTCTCTTTTAATAGAAAGCAAATCTTCTGTGTATCAGACGGAAAACAAGAACTACATTTTCAGGTCTAGAGATATTATTAAAGACTGAGGGAGCAGAATCTAGCTTTTTTCCTCCTAAAATTGCACTGACTATATTCCAGTTAATAGCATTTTTAAAAAGGAAAAAGAAAAAAAAATATTTTCAAAGAAGCAGAAGCTATTTTCAGTTCCTGGAAAAAAAATATTAGATAGATGTTCTTCCCACTTACTCTGTGCCCAAGAAATGGCCTTAACATGATGAAAAAGTCAAACAAACAAAAAAGACAGAAAATTCAAAGTTGTGGCTCCCCATGGCAAGAGTAAGCATTAAGGGTATGGAACACATACCCTTACATTTTATCTATTTATCATAAGTCATGGTATTGTTGGGTTTTGATGGCTGTGGGACTGATGAACCAGGTGTTCAGATAATTCTGCTGTGTGAACTGAGGAACAGCTCAGGCAGTTACTTGGATCTGCTCTCAGGACAATGCTAATGCCAAGCCTTATGTGTGAGGACATCAGGAACCCAGACACAACTCACAGCAACTCTTCACTAAGTTAGATGAACATTTTATGCCATCACTGGAACAGAAAGAACTGAAAACCTGTCTAAACACATCACAAGAAGTCATTAAAATCAAGCAGAAATGAAAGGAAAAAGTAAAGTACCAGAACTTTGCCTGCCATCAGGCAAAAGGTTCAAGACTGACTGAACTGACATTGGGCAAAAGCTTTTCTCACTTCTGATCTTCATGTTATATGAAAAAAGAGTTTTTGAACAGGGAGAGAACTTTAAACACTGGACCAGGTTGTCAAGAGAAATAGTGATGTCCCATCCCTGGAAGTGTCCATGGACAGGCTGGATGGGGCTTTGAGCAGCCTGGTCTAATGGAAGGTGCCCTTGCCCTGACAGGAGGGTTGAGACAAGGTGATATTTAAGGTCCTTTCCAATCCAAGACTTCCTATGATTCTATGAAACTATTCACAAAGAGTTAAAAAATATCTATGGGAGCACAAAAGTTGCAGCAGGATGGGCAAACCAGAAACTCCTCGAACTCCAAATACCTAATACCCATGACACTGGGTAGCTGCTTTTTTCTGTTTCAGTTTAGCCCAATAATTACCTAAGTCATGCAAATGTCCCAATTTTTAGCTACTCTGGGACGCAGCACGTTACAGCAGCATTACAGCAGCGCTCAGAGACTTCAGCTAAAGGCTACAACATAACAGAGCTGCAATAAATACACATAAAGCAGTGAAAGAATGGCCCATTTTATTTTCCTATGGCAAATCAACGCATAAATACACAAGTTCCTCAGAACCTCTGTCTGGAATGGAATCTACATCTCTTATGAGTCTCTGTCCAATCTCCTACTCAAAATACATCCTGTGTTCAGAAACGAAGTCAGGTGCCAAGCACTCTGAAGTCTCTGTTTCTGAGGGTTTTTGTCTACACTTGCAAGCAGCAGAATTCTGATCTTATGTCTTCATCCTCTCTCCAGAGAAACTTTTGGTTCTCCACAAGAACACGCAGACAACCTGGTGACTGCGTGATTTAAGTCTGTATAGGATCTCCACTCCAGCAGATGGGGTCTGGCCACAAGGGTAATTTGGTTTGTATTCTTAAATCTGCCCAGCAAAAAACAAGTGACTTAGATACCTAAAACATCAGCTGGCTCACTGACAGGCAGTGATGCTCAGGAGCAATAATCTTGCACTGCAAGTTCTAATCCTCTTTCGAAGATCGACAATTGTTAATGAGATTTATTTTATGAGCAGACAGAGACCAAAATATCAGCTTCTCTCTTTAGCAGATGATAAGGGATTTTCTTGGAGATTTTTTACACAATATCCATTAAGGAGATTTGAAGCTTCCATTCTCTCAGGAAATGAGGCAATGGTAGCAAAGTCTTTCTGTACAGGTGTGGGTTATTCAAATCAGCCATGCTGTTGCAACATGTCACAAACATTAATTCACTTAATCTCATGGCAGTCATAGTTACAGATGTGGGAAGGTTTAATTAGTTTTAGATTTAGAAACATATGAAATTATTTTCAATGCAGGCCAATCTGTATATGCTTGCCCACACTGTGAATAGCAAAGTAGAGGCTCCAGTGCAGAAATTAGTAAGAGAGATATTACTGGCTGTGCTCAACTAGATCAAAAAGATCCTTTTCCAGTATTACAGTCTACTGTTTTTAAAAAGAATACAAACTAGTGATAATTTGCTATTGGCAGTGTCACAAAAAGAAGATTTATCGGCTGAAGTCCACTTGAGTTTGACTTGATTCAAGCTCAAGTCAGTAATGCCCTCAATAGCCTTATTTTGTGCAGCCTGACCCATGTCACAATTGGCATGACCTCATCTTACTGTCACAATGGGCCAGTTTTTCTCATCTTCAGAAAGAGAGGCTGAAAAGCAATGATAGGAACTGCTCTAATCTTCATGTTCATTTACCTGGTGAGCAGGCAGACAAAATCCCCTCTGTAATCTGACAGAGAAAAGATCTTTGTGGTTTTAATCTATTCCTTTAAGTACTTCTACAAATTACATATCTATATTAACAACATCTTTCAACATGATTTTGAAAATAACTGAGGACAATTTCTTTGAAAGAACTAGAGCTCGATGCAGACACCTTTGTAGATGGTGGCTATTCCCTTCTATGCACATTAAAGTTCAGGAAGAGGAGAGAGAAACGGGAATTTTTGTCCCTGAGTGTCAACTCATCCAGAATCTCATCTACAAAGGCTCTACTTTGGTGTGGCAGAGACACCAAGTTATTAAAGGTCCCTAAACCTGCCTTAGTTTGTTTGGTCTTACCCGTTTCTGGCTGCACCGCACTATCAGGAAGGTCTCGATGCTGTGCTCTTTCAGATAAGCGTTGCGCTCCCCTCCGAAGCCCAGCTCCACCTCGTAGTCTCCATTGAGATAGTTCAGGGTGGCTTTTGTTATGTGGATGCGCCTTGAATGAGACAAAAGACAAATTTTGTAGACTCTGAAAAGTGACCACCTGAAAAGCCAGGCCCTGTCAGGGATGGGTTCCATGCACGGGAACAAACAAGCAATAAACCCCAATTGATATAGCCATGCTGCCACTCTTACACATTTGGCGTGGGAGTTTCATGGATCAACACAACAGCTTTGATGAAGAAACTTACCCAGCTTTGCCCCCTGCTTCCATGTGGTTGGCTAATGTGACATCGTTGGACCACACATCAAACTGCCACTTCCTAAGGCCCAAGACCCCGCAGTGAACTCTCCCACTGTGGATTCCGACCCTCATGTTGACATTCACGCCCGTAACCTCACGGACCAGTCTGGAAAGAGGCATGGGGGAGAAGGCCATTACTAACAACTGAATGGTTGCAGTCAGCAGCACAAACCTGGATCCAGAACACAAAAAACCTGTAATAATCCATAAATTATTCACAGATACATATGGTACAGCTCACCCACATCAACAGGACAAGAGAACAAAACTGGACGAGCTGTACTGCCCTAGGATGGCCAGGCTGGCCAAGAAGAGCCCTAATTAGAACGTGGAGCTCTTGGAGTAAATCCATGTACACTGAACTCAGGATCAAGTTGAGAACTCATAAAAAATTATCTCTGGGGCAGTAAAAGGATTAAAGTGCTGGTCTCTGATTTCCATACCAAAGCTGGACATAGCCTTTCAGCACTTGGCCTCATTAAGAGTAATAGCAAGTTGCAAGGAGAAAAAGGAAATGATTTCAGAGATCTTAATTTGTATGGCACCAAGCATCAACTCTTCCACAGATGAAATACGATATGTGTGTGAAATACCCCACTGAAGACGGAAAGCTTGAACGGGCCTTACAGCAGCAAAACCAGAGAACCACATCTATTGCAGTCACTCCAAACAGGCAGCTACGAATACAAGTTCTGAATGCAATGAGGTTTTGGATGCTCTGCTTACTCCCAAAAAGACTGCTGGAATACTTTGTGGGTTTCCCCCTTTAGGGCAAAAGTTAACTTCAAGAGCTGTTCGCATGAGAAATATATTTAGGAGTGTGGGTAGGGAGAAGACTTGATGAGGCCTTCAGAACAACTCTGCTTCTCATTATAGCAAATCACATCATTCCCAGAATGTCCATGCTTCACAGGCAAATTCACCTACATCACATACCACTGTGCCTTCCTTTGAGTAGTAAGTTCTTTGCAGCAAGGAAGTACTTTATACCTATCAGATTTCAATCTCTTCAGTTTTCAGGTTCATCCAGTCCTGTCTAGATAACATCATCTGGATAGGTAAGTCCTCCCAGCTCCCTAACATCAACACAGTCCTAATACTTATGCTTTAGTTATTAATGAAATTGCATGAATGAAGATAGACCAGTTCTGGATTCCAGTTCACTCCTAACAGTGCAGTATGTCCCTTAAAACAGTGTCCAAGATGACTTCTTGTGGAAACAGTTCCTATCCTCTTGGAGTTCCCTCCTCTTTATGATCCCCATCTTATCTTTCACTACCTACTCCCTGAAGTGACATTAACTATTCTTATTACCAAGCAGCAGAGACTGTCCAGCAGATAAAGGAAGCTGATATGGGTAAGGTGTTATAGGCTTATGAACTGAAAGAACTCCAACCACAACACTCAAGACAGGAAAAGGAACTGGAATAATAAAAATGTAGCTGCACCCATAAACCTGATAGGAACAACACAGCTGCAGTTCCTCCCTCTACTTGATGCTACAACCCCACCTGCACCCCCTGCCAAGTCATGTTACTGACACATGACCAGGGAATTTTTCTCAGTGGAGTCATTGATGAGCAGGTGACTTTGTGGCAAAAAAATAAGTTTGGTTATTCTTTATAGACAAATGAAATATCCTTTGTTACCTTCCTTTTATTCAACTAATTTATACCAGCAGTACAGTGAATACAATTTTCTTGCAGTCTTTCCTATGTGGGGTAACATTCCCTGCTGTTATTAGACACCGATGAAATCAGCCTACGGGCAGGGCCCAGTGTTGGTGAAGTCTGCAATCAAATGTTCAGTAGTTATTTGTTACCTGCAATCAAATGTTCAGTAGCTATTGTTTACCTTAATTGTGAAACCTCTTATCTTAATCCTTAGAGGAGGAAGGGGGAAGAGGAGAGCAGGGAGAGTGAGAACAGAGTCACTCCCCAGACTTACTAAGAGATAAGATTGTTAAATGCATTCATTATACAATAAGTGGGAAACAAGTTTTAAAGGCTGCTGAAGAGCTATTTGTAAACAAACACTGAGGGCTCAACTCTGTGTTTATTGCAAGTAAGGTGGGTTGCAGTTAATCAATGAAGTCTAGACATCCTGGTGTCATTTAGCCTTGTGGGGAATTACACAGCAACATGTGAAGTCCTCTGGATTTCATCAGGCCAACCACTGGGCAATGAACACAGTATTCTGTTTGCAGGGTAGTGGCTGAGGATTGCTGCTTCTCGTGCTTGACAAGACCCTTTGTCACCTGCTACTTAATTGTATTTCATGTAGAAGAAATAGCATTCTTTCAAGGGCTACTGGAAACTAGTTACTTGCAATTCCTCTTATTTTGCACATTGCATACAAACCCCAAAAGAAGACTGGTGCAAAGCAATGGAGTTTAAAACCAGGAAGGAAGAGGTAGAAAGTGCTGACAGTGTACACTGTACACAAAGCAAGGGAATGCTGTTGCACGCTGTGTTTTGAATGGGGTCTCCTGGATGAAAACATTGCTTTTCACCCTGTGTATTTGTGCTAAGAAAATGAGGTTGAAAACTTCGGGGTGTATTGATGTTCTTGCAGAAATTCAGACGGTTAAGGATGTACTGTACCAAGCTCAGCAAGGAGGTACCTCTAGATTTTACTAAGCTGAACTGGAAACTCCATCAATTTACTGTATGGAATAAGAAGAGAACTGCTGAGAGATCTACTTCTCCGTTGGTACCACTAATACTTCAGAAGATGCTTTCAAAAAATAATAAAAAAAAAAGTAAGAGAAGGGAAAGAGCAGGAGAGTCTTTGCAGCAGGGATGGTGTAGATATCAAGGTCAGCTCAGTTACCATCCAAAACTGGCTAAACTTCGCACCTAAACTTGCATACATTCAAGATGATCAAATAAATCTTTCTTCCCCGAATTCTGAAAGAATTGTCCTGTGGAAGCACATGTACAATGCAAACAATATTCAACACTGTCTGTAAGCCCCCAAGTAATAAAACTAGATACAGGTCTCCTATTGGTTACTCTCTGAAGACAGGAATGCTCTGAACTAACACTGTTGCTTGTCTGACCCCTCAGGAGCAGGCAAAGCATCACCAAGGTTTTAAAAGGAAAAAATAAAGATAGTGAAGTAAATGGAAATGAAGGAAAAAGATCATGAATCTGTCCCAGTCTGTGCCAGAGCAACTTCATGCTTTATTTCAGTAATTAATTTAACTAAAGTAAGAAAGTCTTGACTCTGACCCTTTTGGCATAGGGCCACATGGAGAAGGATTTATAGAACCAGACAAGACAGACCTTAGCAGAGCAATTTTAAGGTGAGTTAGATCTGGTTTAAAGACATATAAATGAATAGTGACTGAAATTTAATAAAGTTATTATTAATCCTCTGAATTCACAATTCTGCAATTCACTGGAACCTTTCTCTGGGAATGAGACTTTCAGTAATTGCAGTAACCTTTGCCTTTCTCATCAAGAGACTGAGCTCTGATATCCACATGACTGTACGGACACAAGTGTCTGCTTTGTTGCTGTCAAACCTTAACAGCATTTTGGGTTTTTGTTCCAGCTGTTTTCCCTCTTTGCTGGCCAGACTTCTCTGGTTTGGTTACCTTGCTCCTAATATTAAGAAGAGCTAACAGGAAAGAGAATCTACTTGCATTTGTTTTGAGCTTCTCTATGGGGAATATGGTACTTACGAGATGGCCTCTATCATATCCATCCCCATTTCAACACAGCAGTGTGCATGGTCAGCTCTTGCTTCTGGCAACCCAGACACACAGTAATAGCAATCACCCAGGATCTTGATCCGTAAGCAATGGTTCTCCTAAAAAAAAATATAAGAATAATAAAGGAGAAAGAAGTATTCAGCTTATACTCATGCTTGCAATAGCTTGCCTTTTAGGGCAGTGAATATTTAAGAAATCCAGTGAACCGGCACAGTATGTCATTCTTGCAACAGGAGAACAAAAACAAGAGGAAACAAAATTATAATAGAAAACTTACAGCTGCAAGCTTATCGAATCTGGCAAAGAGCTCGTTCAGCGTCATGACCAGCTCCTGAGCAGTGCACTGGGAGGCCAGACTGGTGAAACCCTCTATGTCTGCAAAGAGGATGCTTGGGAAAAGAGAGGGGAAAAAAAGAAAAAGTGTTACAAATTTGTTGTTGCTGATATTTATGTAAGCGTAAATTCCATGGTAGAAGTCTGGGATGGGAAGGCATGTAGGGGTGTCCCAGCAACAAGGAGATGAGCAACCCCAATGACACCTTATGATGGAGCCCCTGTCCCACCTGCAGCACCCAGGAGCTCCTCCCAGTAAGCTGCAAGCACAAAATGACCAGTGTGCTGCCAAATGACAATTGCAGACCTTGCCAACCGAGGCCAACTGTGGCATAAGGATATCACATCACACGCCCACTCAGGATGGACTGGGAAAGCCCTGTGAAAGCAGCCTGGACTGTTTTGAAAGCACAATTATTTGAACCACAAGTATTATTAATGACACTCTGATTTCAGTGAATCAATATTAATGCTGTGCTGCAAGGATGACAGTGGGTTATTGGTATTTTTTAAACTGCACAAAGATTCTATCTCATTGATAATTACAACATGGAAAATACCGACTTGCAATCAAACCCAGCCATCATGGCAAATTTAAAACTATTCAGTAAAACAAACAGCAGAATTCATCTATATAGATCTAAGATCAAATGTAGACATGCACACACATTTATATAAATAGAAAATTCATAAGCTCTACTTGTATATTGGAACACTTATCCAGTGGTTGATTTGTTCTTTGAAGTTGATTATTGCCATCAAGATGTACTTGGAAAAGAAATTAGAAGTCTAAATAACAACCACTTTGGAATTCTTTCTTCTTTGTAAAATAAAGCTCCAACATGTTTTAGGCAAATTGCAGAGGTATGTTTTCAGCTGGAATTCCCTGCAATGCCTTCAAGTCAGAAAGCAAAACCAACAAAAATATTTTCACAAGCATTTTTTGCAAAAATCCTGAAACACATTTAAATTCTGGCATGCTTTTCATATTTTCCATCAAGATTTCAACTCCAATAAATCACCAACCAAACATATTGCATTAAGTACTTCTTTGTTAGTCACACTGATGCTAAAATGTACAAGAAAAAAACTAGACAGGAATGCAGGGATGTCTGAATCAAAATATACTTTGCCATTTTTAAACACTTGAGAAAACACACAAAAATAAATCAAGATTCCACTTATTTACAAATAAAAGTAAACCTCCTGAAGAAACACACTTGAAATCAAATGAAAGCTTAGACAAGTCTGTACTGCTCATAAGCAATTTAAGTATGTGCTAATATGTAATGTACAAATGGGAAATGTCTCCAGTTCTGGTGGCAGTAACAAAATGTGTCTTGTTGCAAGCACGTTCCTCTTCCAACATGGGGTAAATTGCAAATTACTCGTTTTTGGACATGTTCACACTCTGCTTGGGTGCATGTTGCAATAACCTTGTGTTAGGACAGGAGAAATTAAGAACGGGTGCTGCTCTGATGTTCAGATATCAATGGGTGTATCTGAAAATGCTGCACAGGGATGCCCTGAGCCTTCTCCTCATACCTAATAAATGTGGATAAATGACTGAGGTTGCTCTCTCCATTCCCCATTACTATCACGCTAGATAAATGGATCAGACATTTTTAGAAGTGAAATGCTGGCAGTATTTTCAACCACACAAATGAAGCAATCAGCAGAGACCTATGGAGCTGTTCTACACACAGATTTGTGTCAGCTAAGCAATCACCTGAGTGCATTACAGCCAGCCAGCTGTGTGATCTGCCCTGCCACCAAACAGCCACACTACTGAGCTATCAGAAGACACTCTGGGACACATGGGCTGCAGGGAATGGAAAACCTCATCAGGGTATGGAAAAGACTGCATGTGAGATGGCAGAGGACAGAGCAACTATCTGGGAACTGAAGACGGAGAGGATAGACACACATTTGTGTCAGGAGACTGGAGAAAGAACAGGACACAAGAGTCAGACAGAACAGGCCTTGAGAACAGGAACCCAGCCTGAAGCCTCTGTCCTCTGCCTCTGCTCTCAGCAAGGAACTCTGAAAGCCACTAAATCACATTTTACTCCTCTGCCTAGTCTGTCCCCTCCACACACTCTTGCTAGCACTGCAGCTCCAGCAGCAGAGACACCAGCCAGGTTTCTCAGTCCCAGCCCTGCTAATGACCCACAAGGGACAAACGAGGACCAAGGAACTTCCTTCTCTTATTAGCCCTTGTAACCCTTAAATTCAGCCTGCTCCCTGTAAAATACCCAACAATCCAGCAGTGACTAGGAAAAGAGATGTCTCTTACAGTAGCCATCAGGGAACAGCACATGATCCTCATCCTGTGTTCAGTCAGAGCTGTTATTTGAAAAGGAAGCCCATTATATCTATGTCCTTATACATACAACACACACAGTGAGATGCCTGAAGGACCTCCAGACCTTGCCAATGCATCTTACCCAGACTAGCAGCCTTAGAGATCAAACACACAGCTTCCCACTACCTTTAACTCCTCACTCCACGCTTCAGTCTTACATGTCAGACTACCCTTAGCAATGAAAAGATTTCATTAAAGGATCATGGTCTTGGTGATTGCGATGAAGGGCCCAACTCATGCCAACTATTTGTCAGTCTTCAGAGGTCATGCCATTTCCTTGCTGGTGGGAGGACAATGCCAGTAATAGGCCTCCCTTGTGCCAAAAAGTGCAGTAAATGACAGTGGTCAACAAAAGGCCAAATGAAGTAATTGTTATATCTATAAAATATCATAAGTAAGGCAGTGGTTTAGTAGTACTATTAGCTGAAACGGATTAGAAGGGATTGACCACACAATCTGCAGCCTGGGCATCAGCAACTATGATCAGCCTTGAGCCCCAGTCCCTTCATCTGGGAGGCTACTGCTTTGTGGAAAAATAGTTTAGCATGTAATTAAAATGTTGTAATGGGTTCAGAGCTCTTGATATATTTTCCACTTCATCACTCTCTTCAGATTTACCATCTGATTGGGTTTTGTCCAGCAGTAACCAGGGTATGACCTCAAAAAATACAGAAAATGGTTTATTTCTGGGAAAGACAGAGAAGAAAAGAGGAGTTATCATTAATTTTATATGTATTTTTAAATTCCTTCTGTTTTATTTTGGTTGAAAAGTACCACAAATTGTGTTTTAGGGTAGAGGTGAATACTTTCCTAAGGTCCTATTTCAGTTCCTATTTCCAGCAAGGACTGGCTCAAGATTTCATAGCTGTACAAGGCAAGCTCAGTTTTGTGCCTGTTGCCCTATGTGGCTCATGATCCTGACAGGAAAAAAGGATGAAAAAGATCCTGGTGGTAGATCCTGCCATCCTCCCCTCTGCTTAGGGACCAGCCTGGTGCCTGCCTGGACTCACCCAAGCCCCAGGTGGGGGAACAGGAAAGACAGACACAGGGACTGGAACACCCCTTAGCTGCTGGCTCCTCTGGATTCCAGCATGTCTGAAGGGCAGCACAGGGCAGGCTGTGCTCACAGCTCCAGCTGCTGCTGCCATGAGGATGCCAGCCCCTGCTTGAGCTTAGCTCTTCCCAAAACCACCAGGACACAGTAGACTGCACGGCCTCCATGAGCAGGATGTCTGGGGGCTTTGTACACACTGCTTCACAGAACTGCAAAGGCAGACTGAGCTGAAATGGAGGGAGGCACAGCTAGGATGCAGAGACAAGAGGAGAAAATTCCCAGCCTGCTGAGTTCAGCTCCCCTATTTTTTTGGTCTGTAATGCATTCACACAACAATTAAGATACACCTGGACAAGCAGCTCTGGAACCAGCAGGAGCCTCAGTGCAACATCCCAGAGATGAGCTCAAGTCCATCCCACTGCACCTGGAGTCCCACCACTGCAGGTCCTTTAATATTATCTCCTGAAAGCCAAGTGATCCTTGCACTACTGATATACCCTGAGGCAGAAGCATCACAGGATCTTTGGGATAGCAAAAGATGGCAAAGGAGAACTTTCTTTGCAAGTGTGCAGGAAGTGGAGAGATTTGGCAGAAAGCAAAGAACATAAGGAATAAAAAGAGCTAAGAACAAGGTGGGAAGCAGAAAACCACGAGATGTTTAAAAACCACACACGTCTACAGAGAATGATTTTGCAGTGCAGACAAATGTCTGGAGCTAATACAGTTATCAAAGGAGGGACATGACATAGGTTTCCCTGCAAATGCAGGATTATTAAAAATGCTAAATTAAATCGTGAGTAGTTCTAATGTAAAAACAAAAAAAACCCCCTAGTCGTGTTCTATTTCAAGCCATGTGCATGCCATGCACGCCAGCCACAACATAAATCAAGCAAGGCAAGAAACACAAACCCTATCACCATCACAACGGTAATGCCAGTCATGAATATAAACACCATGTGTTGCTGGAAACCAAACACCACAGGCACTGCCTGAGAAACAGAACAAAAACCCAGACTCGGTGAGCTTTAATGGCTTATAATAACTGCAAAGTTCTTTTGACTGGATCTGAACCAAAGCCATGGTATTTTACCACAAGGAACACTATCTACAAGAGAAGAAAGAGTTAATGTTCCCGGATAAAATAATCATTGTTCACTAGAAACAAGCATTCATGAGCAAAGGTGTAACAAGAATGCCACTGGCTATAGACACAGTCTGCCCTTGTCAGTGAGCTCACTAGGCTGAGGGGTGAGGACAGGGGCTCAGGGTGCTACAACACCATCCACTGCAATCGGTGTTGCAAGTCATTGAGTCATACTGTGAACAAGGAAGAACAAAGAAGAAGGATGGACCAGGATGAAGCTGACAAAACTCTCACTTGAAAGGCTGGGTCAAGCTCTTAAAACCAAAGTAGGTTTTCAGAGAACCACAGTAATGTTGAAGTTGGAAGGGACCTCCGGAGGTCAACTTGTCTAACCCTCTGCTGAAGCAGGGCCACCTAGAGTGGTTATCCAAGATCACATTCCAATGTCTCTTGAGTATCTCCAAGGTGGGAGCATCTCTTCAGCATTTTGGTAAATGAGTCAATTTTTGCCCTTGGATGTCTGTTTAAAAGCCAGTTCCCCTCCAGCACTGTAAGCCCAGAATTATTTTCTGGCTCCAGTGGCATAAACATAGCATTAAGTTCATCTAGAAGTTCCTGGAATAGACAAGACATCAGGATACATCCAATCTCTCTTTCCTAGCTACAGCTACTTGGGGATGAGATGGCATGGAGATCCTCTGTGTCTTCTACTTACTCTGCGCACAAAATAGGATTCCAACTTCCAGAAACACTGAGAACATCTCATCATGCTCTTTCTCTGTTGAATTTGATAGCAGCAACAACAAAGGGACAAACTAAAACAAGCTGAGGACAAGTTCACAGCAGTGCCACAGTGACCATGGTCAGGTGGCAGCATGTCTGGGAAAAGCAGCACTAATGTGAGCAGGGGCAGCAAAGCCCACCTAGGGAGGGTGAAGTGACCCACATAGATCATTGTGCTGAGTGACAGCCCAGTGACCAGTCCAGCAAGCTGCTCCTAGACTATCTCAAGTCATCAGCCTTGCTCTCCGGGGATGTCCGTGTGACAGGCTAAAGACACAGTCTGAGCGATGCAAAAAATGTTCTCCAGAACAGCAGGACATCAGACAGAGCAGAGGTTACAGTTTTTGTTTTTTCTACAGTCATGGGAAAAAACCAAACACAACAGTAAAAAGATACACGCTCCATCCTAAACTTATATAGTCATTTCGGAGAAGATCCATTTAGTGTTGGAAATCACCTATTGTTTCAAATGAGCCCTCACACTGCTGTGACACAGGAGATGGCACAGCTCCCCTTGGAAGTCAGGACTCAGTCTTGCACCATGTTCCATCTTGAGATCAGTCCTGCTGGCTCCCACTTGCTCAAGAGGGTGAGAAAGCACACATGTACACAAATGTTGTGATAGGCAAAGAAGTACTGGTGAAAGAGAGAAAAACACAAACCAGGAGGAAATACACAAAAAAACCCCTACAAAACCAAAACCCTGGAAAACTGTGAGCCTTTTCACCTTTTTCTTTACAACAAAAGGCAGAAAGCCTCCCTCCCATCCCTCTTCCAAAGCTGCCAAAAATGTAAACCAGACCCACGTGCCGTATTTGAGAACTTCACTCTGCAAGGCCATACTAAATGACTCTGGTGACAGCAAAAACCAACAAAGAAGCAGGAGACCAGACGGCTCTGGGAGACACTGGTGGCAACATGCAGACTGCCATCCACAGCCACTGCATGATGACAGCCAGGCTCATTGCAAAGACACAAATTTCAGAGCCATGCTTCCACCTGATTCTCCCAGTTTTGCTCTCAGGTGAGTATTACTGGAGGTCAGAACTGCCTGAGGGGCTCATCTGGGAGATGCACATCTCCAGCACAAACACTCCACATTTGTGGCTGCAGCTCTGTCTGCATTAGCAGTGCTGGAAATGCCCCATGGAAAGGACCTGACCCTGATGATGCTCAGGAGCTGCTGAGATAAATGGCACCATACTGTCCATCATGGTCAGTGCTCCTCACCTCAGTGCCTGTGGTCTGTCCTTCACTGACAGCACAGGAAATGAGGAGAAATTTAGATCCTGAAATCACTAACCAGAAGGGGGAAAATGCACCAGTCATACAAAGAAAAGTTTTTCCATGACCTCCCTAGGTTTGCAGTTTACAAGCATGAATAGCATCCCCAGTTACTGGAACTTAGCTATAGCTAGGCAACATCAGTACTCCTATTTTTTTATTATTATTTTAAACATGAAAAACTTGCTATCCTCTCCTTCTAAACATTTTGAGTTACAAGATTTTCCTATTTCAGCAGACTATATTTAACCAGATTGATTTTTCACTGGACACAAGAGTAATAAATAGTCTTTTTGTAAGAAAAACTACTTGAGGGAGGCAAAACCAAATAAAAATAGATATGCAGTGGCTACCAGCTGAACTATAGGTGTGACACACCATGGATAGCTTTGAGATGGATGAAAGGAATTTTAATCCTCCATCATTTCCAGCTGAATTAGACACTGCTGTCTGTCAAACCTAAAAAAGAGAACCAACCATTCTAAATAAGACTTTGTGTTATTAAGAAGGAGGAAATTGAGACCTTTTTCATTTCTCTAAGAAGGGACTGATGGGAATGCCAATTTTTTTCCAGTTGCTTTGGTCAGGGGGAAAAAAAACCATGTAAATGCAAAAGATGTTGAATCCATTCCATCTCCAAGGAAGTTTAAGAGGGCAAAGTTGAAGGAATTGAAGGATAGGGCCTTTTGCAGGAAGGAACCATGCACAGTGCTGACCCCAACCATGTGCCTTTGCTGTGGCTCTGAGCAAGCTCAAACCCACCCGTCTCTGACCAGAGTAAAAGAGCTGGCAGGTTTATCCAAACTGGAGCTGAACCCAGCCCACACCAAAATAAATCTCAGATTCATTTTTGTTCCACAAGACAGCCTGAAATCCAGAACTGCATGCAAAAGAGAGAGGAAAAGCCATATTCTGCTTTTCAGACTTCAGGTGTGTTTTTTCCTTTGAGCATTCCTGTAGTCTATGTTCTGGGATTAGAGCAATCTCTGATATCAAAATCCTACTATAAACCAGTAAGTAGGACAACAGAGCTAAGAGAATTCTGAAAAAAGGGACCAACACAGTTGTAGTTTTGTTCAGGGCAGGAAGGAACTATTCTTCCCTGCCTTCTGAGACAATTGCAAAATTGACTGAAGCTATAGAAGCAGCACAGTAGAAAGAGAAACAACTAAAAATTTAAGCATTAAAGCAAAAGAGCACCTGTTGCAAAGAGACTGTGTGCCAGCAATCAATTGGTTGTCAGAGAAGGCAAGAGAGTAATATATTCTGTCACAGTTAACAGTTTCACAAGTATATCCTGGCTCAGGCACATGGCATAGAGATGAAATTGCCTCTAATCAGGTTTGTGATGCTTTCTATTATATATTGCACAGGTCTTTGTATTTGATGGAGAAAGAATGAGCTCTTCATAGCTGTGAAAACTGCTTTCAGTCTGTTCTTCTCTGGTATCACAGATATTCAGGCAAATAATGATGCTTTTGTACTCCCTAACCAAAGACCTGCGGTAATTCTGCACGCAGCCATCACTTCAATCTAACCTTACTTCTTTGCTCTTTCCCCCAGCTTTCCCAGTGTCCTGTCCTCTTGGGGTTTATTTACTTTGTCATTCCAGCAAGTCAGGGTTTTCCCTCTGGAAAGTCACTCCATAATAAAAACATCACATTAGTATATAAATGTCATAATTTAAAACATTCAGGAGCAATCGTGCCTTTCCCAAAGTGGGTAGGTAGCAAAATACAGACTCCCAGTGGATCAGCTGAGAAGGGACAAACAGTGTGATGTTCTGTGTACAGGATTTCCATTGGTGGCTTATTAGATCAATAATACAAAGAGGCCATTTGGTGGGAAAACTGGGTGCTGAAGAACAAGAGTCCTCCTGCCCTTTTTGGAACAGTCAGCATGAGTGGACTCGCTGCCCCCTTGCTTCTATACTTTTAAATGTAGTTGAGCAGTTATGGTTTTAAAATTACACTGTCAAGAGAAATAGGCCCAAAGTATTTAGAGACACTTAACTGTGCACACTTTATAATGGTCACTTTTCTGAGAAACACCAATGAACATCAGCGGAGAGCAACTCTAAAATGAAGACATAATTCTTTGTCAGGTATTTTGAAAGTTAAAATGGCTGTCCAAAGAAAACGGTACAGCTCATTAACTGAGGGATCAATGTTATTTGATTAATAAACAAACCTGATAATAAATTTAATAATAAACCACATTCGTGTTTTCAATGACAAGGGAGATTGGCTGCAATGCCAGAATCAAATGAAAAGGAAAAAATCCTGCAGGAAATTGAACTCGTTATCTGGTTGTTGTACACTGCATTAATTTTCTTTACTTGATAAGAACCAGTAATGAATAGACACCCTCAACTCACAACTAAAGTCTCCCAACTTTACTAGGGCTATAATTTAAGATTAAGGGTTTTTTCCCCTTTTAAGATATCACCTACTATCACATCTGAATTGACCAGTGTAACTTGAGTTTATATCTATCTTAGGTTCCCTTAGGTGACACAGAAAACTCCAGCTTCTGTGGAGAAACAAGGTAAATATAATGAAATTCTGTACAATTGGTATCAACAGTAAAACCACTCCTCCTCAGAAGGCAGCTCAGGTGAGTTACTGCATAAGGATTTCTATGCAAAATGGTCCTTGAACAGGGAATATGAAAGTCCATGCACCTCTTCTGCCCCTAACATATTCTCATATTCCAGATACTTGGCATATTTCCATGGTATCATAGAGCATAAGCAGTGACATTAAGCAACTGTTAAAATGTCATTGGTGCTAGAAAAGCAATAACACACTATTTTCTAGAAACAGCAGTATGGTATATAGATAAAATACATAAAGATGCTCAAGGTGACATAGGAAAACCCTGCCAAAACAGGAATGTGAATCCTGGCCTCCTAAGTCCAGGAAACATCCATACAAACCCTACTCCTGACATGCTGGACCAGGAACCATGGTGATGGCAGGTCTGCTCACTGCATATGTAAGTCTCTCTAACTTTCCCTTAAATCTCCCTGATTTTTGCAATCAGTGGTTTCTTCTCATAATGAAGCAGACATATAATTTTAACTTGATTTCAAGAGAATTACTGTAATTGCTGCCACCGGAATAATAGAGCTGCATGTAAAGAAATGGCTTTTCTCTTGCATTTTCCAATGGAAAATTTAATTCCTGTGTTAATGCATTAAGATACTTCACTAAGCCATTTGCTTGCTACTCTCAATATTCTCAAAATATCATCACCAAATGTAGTTCCTGCAAACAGCTATTAGTTTACCAATGTACTAATATTAATAAACTCAATAGAGTCTCGCCAGATCTTTTCTAGAGCATAGAAAGCCACCTTGGACGCCACTTAAAACATATAATATGGTAATGTGTCTCATAGCATAAAAATAAGAGGAAAGTTTTTGTTTCAGACCTTTCTACATCTATAGAAAACCAGTCTAGCTAATTTCTGCTTACTTTCTATGCCACTGCAGTAGCAGCAATTTTGGTTTTCACCGAGCTGCATGAAATGGAATTTAAGTGCCAGGGAGGACACATGCCCATGTGAAGTCTGACACAGCTGGCAATAAAATTGTGGCCAACGAGCCACAGGACAGACAGACTGAGACGTTCCCTGTTGGGGACCTGGGGAAGCCAGAGCTGAATTTACTCGCAGAGAAGGAAGGAGTTTGAACAAACTGCCTCAAGTGAAATGTCTTTTAGAGTATCCATGTCGACAGCCACACTGATCCTGTCCCTAGCACTGATACATTCAGGTTTCTAACAGATGCCTTGGATTAGAAAGATTTGCTTTTCCAGACAGGAGTAGCCATGGCTGTAGTAAAGTGTTTCTCAAACAACACACCCGTGTTCTCCCTGGGGCTCTGTGCTGTGACGGCAGGAATTGATGTGGTACAAGTTCCCAGCGTGAACAGGGCCTGGGGCTGTCAGGCAGACCTGGAGCAGTGCAGAGGGCAGCAGAAGGAAACGGAGCATGCAAACAGAACACAAACCATAAAAACCTTTGAACAGTCTGGAATTGGCAAGATGCTCACTAAGGCAAACGGCAGCTGTGGTATTTAGTGTTTGTATGGTTGGGTTAAATGCTCCTGTAGTTCAGATATCAGGAGACGATTCCCTATTCTTACGCACCAAGCCACTCTCAGGAAGCCTGAAAATGCTTAGCACAGCTACTCTATTTCTTATATATCACAATAAACAAACTTGCTAAAGTGCTGGATTCTAATAGCCACTGCAAAGAAAGAAAGCAGTGTGGGGGGGTGGGAAGCACAGCAGCCCACACGACATCAAATGCTGGTAGGCTCAGTGCTAAACAGCAGATGATTCTTACTGAATAACTGCCCTAGATTTTGCAAACAATACAGGGAACAAAAATAGAAACCCATTTACATATTGCTGTTAATAACTTTATTTATAGTGTCACAGCTAGAGCACAATAACTGCAGCCATGGCTTAAGTTGAAAGCCATTCACTGTGGAAGAGTCAGACAGATACTGTTTTCTCAATCCTTATGCAACTGAAAAAAAATCCTGATAACAACATCCAGTCACCAGAACCCTTGTAAACAGAATCAGAAAAGAAGTTAAAAACAGTCAAAGCCAAAAGCAAATCATCCCCAGGATCCCCTTGGCTTCTGCACCTTCTGGCCACTTAGGACACATTGGTTAATCAAAGACCATTGGGGCTAGAAACCCTGGCAAGTAAATCTTCACTTCAGTTTGAGGCTCATGATAGCACCTTACAGGAACGTTTGACTGTTGTTTAATTTACTTCTTTGATTTTTATTTGTTTGTTTGATTTAAGAAATACAGACAGGGCACTCAGACTAAGTCAGCAGCTACAGTAACAAACAGTATGTGTCCAGCATTTAAGAGAATCCCTCCCACATCTGTGCTGCCATCTACATGACTGTAGCCAAATCTTACCTGGGAGCCAAGATTCCTGCCAGCTAAAATACCACCGGCCTAACACAAAAAACTGGCATATCTTTAAGGCACAGAAACATATACAGAAATTTGTATCCTTGATTCCACAGTATTTTGCAAATGCCTGCTATTTATAAGTAAATGGAGTGAAATTGAAAGCAAGAAAACAATCTCCCAAGACTCGTCACCCAAGATGTGAGAAAACATGGATCTAATTTTCCCTCTGCCTGAATCCAGCCTGAACTGGACAACTGGCTATTTTGGATTGGGAACAGGGGTGCCCTCAGGACCTCATGCTGCAGCTGCTCATTACACATAAAATACTTAGAATAATTAGAGGCAGAGACAGCGAGCGCTCCGCTCTGCCCTGTTGATTACGGTGCACGCTGTGACATGGGACAGTGGGATTCAAGCCGCTGCTCCGGGGTTTGATTCTTTTTTAAAAAAAGAAAACAGAATTAACAAAAAAGAATGAGGATGCCTTCTTCATTTATGGGCTCTCCTAGGAGATGTGGCCTCAAGTGCCCCCTGGCACATGGGAAAACCGAATTCAGATAACCTACCCTGGTGTGGCTCAAGCCTCTAGGCTCCCACTGAGCAGAGTGTGCCTGTGCTCATCACTTGTGCCTCTTCAGGTCTTCGCTACCTCTGTTGTGCTTTCTGTCACATGGAACGTCAGCTGAATGAATTAACTCCATGGGTTTCCATTTTAGTGAGGAACAGAAAGATGCCCCTTTGGCTTGGCAGCCCAGCTGAACTCCCCCATAGATACAGCCAGTGCCCATGAGGAGCCCCCAGCACAGTGGGCCTGTGTTTGTGCACACGCCCTGCTTGATCCTCAGGCACAGGTCCTCAGAGCCTTCAAGACGTGGTCATCAGGACATTTCTGCAATGGGAGCCAAGCATTTCTGAATTCTGATCAGCTTCACTACCAAATTAAATTAAAGAACTCACTCACTGTCCATCTCAAGTTTTAACTTTTCAGACAAGATTCCATTTTCAGTTTACTTCTTCCCCCATTGCATACTTGCAAGGAAAAGCAGCTGAGCAGGTAAGCCACACCTGCAATTTCAATGTCCCTGAAAGAAATTTGTAATCACTTCCAATTTCAACAACAAAATTTTAATCAGTTTGCAGCTGAAAATTATAAAGAGTACTGAATAGTAAGAACAGAATATCATTTACAATTTACACTCTGTAACACAACTTTGTCTCTTCATGAGACCTGTCATCCTAAACTGTGATCTGATGGCCACTATTCCACAGAAGGGATGAATCTTAGAGAAGAGAGATAAGGACATGAGCTTTTCTTCCTCATTTTTAATTGAAACAAAGTAGAACTATTAAATGAAAAGGCCTCTTTTTCTCTTGCCTGGAAAGGAAATGAATTTCACAAAGGGGCTTACAGTAGTTTTGAATGCAATCCAGAACAAAAGGTTCCAAATGAAACAGAATAATTATACTTTTATGGATCAGCTCTTGGCATTTGTTGAAGCCTGATCTGTAACTGCAATTGCTCAAGTTCCCCTGAGCAGAAGCCAAAGTTTTGTTTGTTTTGTTCTACAAATTGATTCTTATTAGCTGATTCTTTGGAAACAGCCAAGGCACAAAGCAGTGGTACATTGGTGTGCATGCTCCTGGGAATGGAGGCTTTCCACCAGCACTGCTATGGCACACAAGTGTCCACTATCTACATCTTGTTTACATTGTCCCTGCTCTTTTCCTTCAGACATGCTAACAATTGGTAAATTTGTTCCTTTCTTTCCAAGGTTTTTTTTTTTCCCCCCATATTTTTTGCCTACCTCTCCTCCCCACTAATATCCCATCAGCTCTGTGCCACAGGTTCTCTCAGTTCCTTCATGGTCCAGGGAGTTACAAAGCCCTGAATTGCTGCTTCATTCAGCACTGATGTATGGGTCTGCCAGGCCTTGGAGATAACAGAAATGAAGTAGTTGTGAGGAGAAGGAGGGTTGTCCTAGTAACCCTCTATTAGCAGCATTCCCCACAGTGAGCAGGAATGGAGCCAGTGTATGATCACACTCTGCAAAGAATCATGCTTAAATTAAAAACCTACCCAAACCACCACCATAAAAAACCCCAAAACAATGGGCTGACATGGTGGATCTGTACTTTGTTACTACTGTAACTCTGCTGGGAAAATTTCCCACTGCCTCCTATATACACCTTCCTCTTCATGTGAGAGGGCAACTTGTGCTTCCAGATGCTTTGCACAGCTACTGCTGGGACAAACAGGCATTTACAGCTGATCCTACAACCCAACAAAGCCCTGGTCACCCCCAGCCTTCTGCATGCCTCTGCTGGGGACATCTCTGCAACAGGAGGCTAGGAGAGAATGTTTTGCTGATGGTCACACAGATCCAAGTTTTATAAATAGTCACACCAGGTTTTTTGTCTTGGGGGTGGTTCTGTAGAACTGCAGAT
Source organism: Cyanoderma ruficeps (assembly GCA_008694505.1). Classification (NCBI taxonomy): domain Eukaryota; kingdom Metazoa; phylum Chordata; class Aves; order Passeriformes; family Timaliidae; genus Cyanoderma; species Cyanoderma ruficeps. Next base: position 8,633,145 of record VZDJ01000594.1, on the reverse strand, counting down.
GAGAAAGTTGATTTTGAATATTGATGATCCTCCTAAATGTTTAAGGCATAAGTTTAGGAGGTTGACTTGAAAACCAGACATGGTTACTGGTCAAGAACATCCTTAGATTTTCTCAGTACCTTTGAGAGCCTCGGATATTTGCCAAAATCACACACAGCAACCACAAAGAGCTTGGCTGGTCATGGTATCAAGGAAGATAACACCTATATTGCTATATTTTTAAACATAAATTGCTTTTTAAATAGCATCACACAGACACTTCCCAGTCTCTGAAAGCTACCTCCAAACTTCCAAGTCCCCAGAATCTACACAGTTTTAAAAATCCTTATTCCCACCATTTAAAATTGTGTGCATCCTTCGTGGACTTTGTAACAGAAACACAAATAGCCACAGAAAAATCTCAGTTTTCTAAAAAGAGCACTTCTATCATTCCACAGGGGCAATGGCATGCCAATGGAATGTGTGTGATGAAATTATTTAAATCTTTGGTTTTTTGCCTCCTTTGCTGTTTTGTGCAGTCCTCTGGTGCCCCTCATTTCTGTTAGTTCTGTTTCTGAGGTGACCTGTTCTTAGCTTGGTTTCTCACAAAAACTCCACTATGGAATGCAGACTGCACAGTCAGTACCAACCTCTCCCCAGCTTTTTTCACCACTCAGTATAAAGCAAAGTTAATAAAAAAGAGGAAGTTTAGAAACTACACTATGACTTTCATTTACTGAAGGGCATAGACTCAAGTTAGCAATGGTACTAACTTGAGTCACAGGATGCCAGACCACTTGAGAGCTCTTCTCCACTAATTGGTTTCAGCTTTTGTCTCTTCATTATTTATCCAGTGTCAAAATTATATATACACCACTAGGAACAGATGCACAAATTAGCAGCAATTGTTGGGGTATATAAATATAGTATAAAACAAGAGAAGTTAATCCATCCCCATCCAAAACGGTGCCTGTTTTATAGCTTCTGCAAGAGAGCTTCAAACAGCTTTGCAAAGTTCCCTGCATTACAGAATAAAAAGTTTAACTAATTTCTGCTTTTCAGTCATTATCATCTAGGGAGGAAGCAAAAGGTGGGATGATGATTTTAATAAAAACCTCTTCAAATGTTATATAAACTCAGTGTTCTTAAAACCACTTTGCATGTTAACTACATGACAAAGCAGTTCATCAACTGAAATTTCACAAAGTCTTTACAGGAGAAGAGCAACTCTGTAAAAGTAAGTCTTCACAAAAGAAAAGTTTTGTTCAGAGAATACTCAATTTTTCTTGTCAAGGTTACTCCAGAGTAGGGAGGCCTGGGAATGAATTAGTTGAATAAACATGATTTGATGAGGTTTTTTTATTATACATTTGATATATTTGTGTTTATCAGACCCATCAGTAGTCATATTTACATTTTTAAAAAATTAATCTATTCTTAGTACTATTGAAGAAAAAAGAGAATCCAAATAACCTTGATGAGTTAAAATTCTGCTCTGTAAACTTCTACAAGCACCTTCAAATTCTCTCCAAATTACTCTCCACAGTATTTCATCATTAAAACCTCTAACACTCTTCCATCCATCACCCCATGAACCTCACAGGCCCTTGTGTAAAGTCAGGATAGCAGGGTGTGAATTATACATCACAGGCCCTTCCTAATTGCTGATGGCTCGCTGGTGGCTGCAGATGTGCAGTCACCTGGCAGGCTGCACTTGTGGGATGTTATCTTTATTCCAGGACACGTGTTCAGGGAGTGCATCCAGCGGGGTGCCCTGCAGCCAGTTATTTATCTGGTTTGTTCTTCAGAGGGTACAGGGCTCGCTCACGCCCCTGAAGACACCGGGGGCTCCCAGCAGGGACCAAGATCACAGTATATTCCCAGTTCAAAGGGGAAGATCACAGAGGAAATGAATACTTAAACAAGTTAGGAAGTATTTGTTCTTAAAGGTTGCTGCGCACACGCACAAAGAGATAGATTTGCTAAAATCTATAAAACTGCTGTATTTTTGGCTACAAAGTTTTCATGACTGAACCATCAATGCATTTATTATTGAGAGGGAGTGATCCTGGGTTGAAACATCCCCTGTAATAATAACAACCAGACTTATTGCTGAGCTTTGAGGTCAACTCCAGGTGTATCAGGGCTGCAAAGTAAGTGAACTTCTTTACATGTGAATTTTAGCACGAATGACAATCTCCGAAAGACAGATGACTTTTTCCTCTCAAAAACAACAAATTGATTAGGAAGAGATAAGTGATTAGTGGTGGTAAGAGCAGAGTATTTCACCTTCATCCTGGGGTGAAGCCTAATTCTGCACTTCCTTAAACTTATTGCTAACTTGAAAGAAAAAAGAGAAATTTGCAATGTTAAAAAGCAAAGATTCACACCTGCCAGGCACAGGTGAAACTCCCAGGAGCTGGCTCTTGACAGAGAGAGCTCCTGCTTAGGTAAAATTCACTGCTGTCATTTGGGGAAAGACGTGGGCAGGCTCATTTTCTTCCTACTCACTTTTCTCATCCTACAGATTCAACCAGAAGTTACAGCAATTAAATGCTCTGAACTCACATGAAACCCACAGTTACCCCTCACCTACGGGCAAAAATAACTTTCTACTGCTTGTGGGCACAAGCATTGAATAAGGAAAAGGAGGGAGAGGTCGTGCCAAACCTTGATTTTGAGAAACAACCAGCCAACCAACCCAGCAACACACTTTGGAGAAAATTGAAGCTCACAGACTGGAACAGAGAGAAGCAGCAAGGAGGCAAGACACGGAGAAAAGTGGCTCTTGAGCTTTCTCCTGCTTAATGCTGCTCTTGTTTTTAAACAGAAACCATCAATTTTCATTCCGCTCCCCACAGAAAGGGAAGAAGTCAAGGAGGAAGATGGATTATACAGTAAATATTAAAAAAAGTTACTGCTCCTGCCCTTTCCTGGCAATGAGGCCTTCCAGAGAAATTAAAGCTACACAAACTTTGGCTGAGATGAGGGACTGTGTAATACTTGAAAATATCCACAGAAGAACTGTCAGAACTTTATACCTGCCATAATGTAATTTTATGTGTTAAGCACCAAAGTCCTTCACCACCAAGAAACATTAGGAACGGATGTCCTGAGGGTGAGCGCAGTGGGAGGAGGGAAGAAAAAGATGTTTGCTTACTTGAATTTTTCCTCAAATGTCATAGCTCACAATTCCATAGAACCTTGCAACCTGGGAATTTAAAAAACTTCATAAGCAACTAATTAGGCATCACAACACCTAAAAGGTGAAGAGGTTAGGTTGACACAGCTGGTCTGAATACCCTGACACTCAGCCAAAATGCAACTATTTGGTCGTTTTTAAGAGGAGAACTTTTTGATGTTAGAATGTCATTAAATCAGAAGACGAGTTGCAAATGTTTTCATTTAAAAAGCTGAAAGTAAATGGTCTTGTTTCATTTCTGCAAATGGTTTAGTTCAAGTTGTCAAGAAGTTTAAGAAACTCTGAAAACAGGTTAATGCTGTTAATGTTGTTGAGTACATGATTCATAAGAATTATGTGAAGGGGTGAAGAGAGGAAACTGTCACTTTTACTGCACTTGGATAGGAGCCCTAAAATAAGCTTCTAGAAACAGTTCATCAAAGGAATTTCAGTGACAAAGCCAAGCTTTATCCCTTCACAGAGGACTTCAAGCCGCCCTTTATAGCACAGAGATTACTATATTTGGCCAAACCTAGATAACATTAAAGCCATTATCACTGCAGTGAGACACTATAAATAGCAATAGTAATGTAAAACACTTAAAATTCTGTCTGGGAAGCATGATAGATAAACAATATTATCTATGCATAATTCAGGGCTTGTCTATCAGACATAATCTCATTCATGATAACATGAACAAATTTAGTTACATAATTCACCTTGTTGTTTACCCAAAATTACTTGCATAGTCTTGGGAACTCCTTTCCTGATTGCTTTTGACAATAGACTTTATATTTAACACACACACATATGTGGGAAAGGTCAAATCATGCTCTGAGGTTCTGGATTTGTCAGAGTTAATTCTCATTCAATAAATCAGGACAGGAAATTTTCATTCTCTGTTTAAAGGTACTGTTCATGTGCATTGAAAAAGAGTGTATTAACCTCAAACATTTGCATCTTTGTTTTGTCACCACACTAAAATTTTCAGAAGAACATAATCCTGAAACAAATTTTGCTGCCAAAAATTACAGGAAATTATATTTTCATTGTGGATAAATTAGTCTCTGAACTTTATTTTCCATAACAATAATCAGGAGATTATGAACTCATTCGCAGGAAGTCCAGATAAAAAGTTTTGCTCAAAAAAGATTGTCTTTTACCCATTTGGGTCAAAAAGACCACAGTATTTTGCATTTAAAAAAATCATCTTTTCCTTATGGAGAGATAGCCCACCCTCTAAGAGAAGTGTACCACAGTAAGCAATATCATTGCAGAGCTGCTCCTTATTAAAGGATCATGGCTACGTTTTACTGACTTACTGCTGATACTTGAGGAAGACCTCTTCCACACAGGTTTAAATTGATTTCTTTTTACTTAAACAAACAGGGAAAAAAAAGAAAAAGAAGAGTGTAATCTCTTTCTGTAAAAACAAACAATCAAACAAAAAAACTTGGAACCACGTAACATAGAATCTAAAACTAAGCATATAACAGCAGAACTGTAAAGTTAAGGACACTTCATTTTTAAACTAGAAAAGAAAGCCTACACACATTAACCTCACATAATTTTAGATTAACGTTTTCTGCTGGTAGAGTGGTTTGGGTTTGGTTTTTAATTAAAATTAGAGGTGGTCCCAAAAGCCCAGATCCAATCATCCCTGAAAATTAAAATATTTTATCTTGTCTGGAAGAGAACTTAGTAAGCCACTTCTCCCACACAGAGTGTCAAACCAGGCTAAGTGCAGAAGGCTTTGCTCCGGTGCCTCCTGAGTGCAAAGGACCCAAGTTAAACCCATCTGGGTGGAGATCTCCAGAGTCTCATTATTTCCATGTTGACAGTGGGTTTGGAGAGCAACCTTAATCTGAAGATCCAGTACAAATCAAGGTGTCAGGTTCCAGGCATTAAGATGACAATCAAACTTTTAAATCAATAGCTAACAAAATTTCCCATACATTATACTTTCATTTAAAATCTACCTTTATACATAATCTGGGAGAATGGGGGAAAAAGAATCCCTGAATACAGCTGATGGAGAAGGAAAACCCACACCTCTGCAAACACAGAGACCTTCCCACTCCTCTGAACTGCAGAGGAAATGCTCCTGCTGATAAATCATCAACAGGAAGCCAGATTCAATGGCTGGGCACAGCACCCTTGCACTGACTTCACATACTCCTCAATTGCCTTGACACAATAACCTTTAGCTCATAAAAACTTAGTTCTTATGACATTTTTGAATAGTGACGAACACAAAACAGAATTGCTTGGAGCGTTCTCATCTCAAAAGCCTCCCTTTGAGCATTTCCCTGCACAAAGTAAAGAGCATGCTTGCTTTTATTCAGCCAGTTCATCAATCAGCATCACGGAGACGCCATCTCCCCCCTCCATGGTGTTTCTGTGTGCACGTAAATGCTTCAAAATCATCCACAGTCATTCCCACTAGAGGTGGTTTCAGTGCACCCAGGCAAGAGGAAAGGCTCCTTGCTGAACTCCTGGTGTGAAATGAGTCATTTGTTCCAAATCATGTTTCCTTTCTTTAATATTCGCACTTAGTTATTAATTTCCCTAAAGTACATGAAGATGAGATGTTCCTGAGTTATTTTCTATTTGCTCTCAGCACATACACTATTTTATTCCTATTTCTTATCTCACTTTTCCAGCCTTTTCCATGATTTCAGTGGGCTTTGGTTTAGGACCTCATAGGCACAGACAACAAAGCCCACACTTTGAGGAAGATGCCATTTAAGTTGTTTCCTCTTTAGATCTTTTGAGACCTTAGAGTCCCTTTGCACTGGAGATAGCCAGCACCTGCAAGGGCTTGATTCCTAAACCCTCATTACCATGAGGAACAGAGTTAAAATTACTTTTAAGCTGCAGACATGAAACTACTATATAAATGCTTATATTAGGCAATAAATATGCAAGATGTGAAAATAAATGTTTGCAAGTGTTCTGTTAGCTACCCATCAGGAACTGACTAGGGTGTATACCCATTTATGTATTTGTGTTTCACCTTCCATGTTTCTTCACAGCCATAGCTGAAAGTCACAGCTCTTTTCTCTTTCTATACTCTCAGCCACGTGCCATTTTTTGATGCATCTTTTAAGATCTCCATGTCTCCATACCAGCCATTATCTTTGGTCTACTTCTTTCCAGTCACAATTGTTACATCAGATTCCCCTTCCCCCTTTGAAATTTTTCATTTGCAAACTCAGTTCATTATTGTTTATTTAGCTTTCATATGTGTAAGTCATATAAACTAAAATTTCAAATCAGTATCATCCTAAACAGATAATCAGCTTTACTAAGATTTGACTACTGAACTACTTTCAAACCTGCAAAATAATGACATATGGAAACTGATGTGGAAGACTAAAATACCATAGTCTTATGGCATAGCTAATGAATTGCACTTAGTTTGAATGTCAAGTTGACCTTTAAGTAATGGAAAAAAGTAAGTCACAATCAGCATCTATCACAAGAAATTTATATACCTACATGAAAAAGCTCAGTGTCATTAAGGAAATAATGAATGTGAAGACACAAAATTTAATTTACTGCAGCACAAAGTCTGCTGAGGGCACTGTGGATGGCCTCTTCCCCTCCCCTTCATCACCATGCATATATCCTTTATTTTTCATCACTGAACTGTTATTGTCTTTGATTTCTGATATTGTTTTTGTCTCCATTGTATTGCAAGTGGATCTTTATCTCTTTACTGAGTCACAACCATAAAAACTGAATGGCTGATTCCACCCAAGCCAGCGCACAGACTCTCCCTGATTTCAGTGAGTTTTATATAAGACTTCAACACTGAGCAACCTCCCAATTTTCTGCTTGTACATTGCCTCTCCTACCCTCAATCCTAAGGCAATGTCTTCAAATGCATCAGAATTTCATGTGGATTTTTTCACGTCAGCTATTGGAGGGTGCAGTATGTTAGAAATTCACTTTTATTCGTTGAGCATAAAGTATCAGAAAATACAATTCACCAACATACTAAAGCTGCATGAGAGAGAAAGGCTACACAGGGAGTCCACAGGAAAAAAACTCTTGTTGTAAGGGGAGATGGAAAAGGGAAGCTCTCTGTCCCCAATCGCTGTGTCTCAAAAGAAGTATTTACAGACCGACAGAGCAGTTACTCAGTTCCAGGACCTGGCTTAGCTGAGACATAAGTGATCTCCAAAGAGATCAGGTACGACAGCAGAGGTGAAATACATTAAGATTAGGTTAAACTTTGCAACTGCAGCCTATAAAGCTATCAAGCCACCTGAAGCACTCTTTTAGTGCCTCTTCCCTGGGAAACTGGACAATCAGGAGATGTTCACAAGCTCCTGGGGCTGGACCACTCCAGCAGCACAGGCTGAGTTTGATTTTGCATGACTTGCCAGAGTCATGCAAACATCTCAAACTCTTCATCCAGGCAGACCAAGGAGAACACATTGCTGGGTGACTGAGCAGGTGTCAAGGCGGTCACTAATGTACCCTCTGCTTGCAATTCCAAACTGCCAGAAACCACTCCAGAAAATCTAGACCTTAGCCAGGCTCTGCAATTCACCCTGTGGGAAGTGTTCCCAATTTTTAACTTGCATTCTATCATCTCTTATCAGAGGGGTCCTTGTAATTGTCCAGAAATAGCTGACCCCCAACACAACACCTTCTAAAAATCATCAATACTTACTCCAGGAAAGAAAAAAGGAAACAGAAAAGGAAAATGTAAGGGAAGAGATCAGTTCAAGTCACTTCCCAAAGGAAGATGGTATGTGAATGAGGCAATCCTCCTACCATCCTATAAAAAAACTTTCAAAAGTCAGCTGGTGACACTTTAGAGTCTTTACACTGATTTTGGATTATGTGTCACTGACATCTTCATCCCAGGGTGTTCGGGGCCAAGCATTGGGAAGGTCCCTCCTTCCCCGTGGCTGGGAGACAGGCTGCTGTTCTTACCTGACATTGTCATGCTTCTGGATGTAGATCTTATGAAACATCATGTCTTCCTGTTTGGCATTAATGTCAGCTTTCATCTCCATGGCAACATGTCGAGGAAGTACAGAGAGCAGGAGACGCTCCTGTGGAGTCAGACAGATGAACCAATTAAAACACCTGCTGCCCAGTTAACAAACACACTTTGTTCCTTACTGGGGAGAAATGACTCATCCCTTTGGTGAGAGATGAGTACAACCAAGCAAAATGGGCTCCATAAACCCACTAGCTGATCCCCTAACCAGTCATATGCAATTCTGTTCCCAACCCCGCAGTAAGAATTCAATGGTTTTAGAAGAAAAAAGTATTATTTTTCATTCCAGATGCACTGGGCTTGCAATTCATGGTTGCCAATTCTTGGAAATGAAGGAACCACGCAACTCAATGAGCGTCTGTGCACCCTTCTTGGAAGGACTCTGATAAATGATATTGTCTGACCTCCCACACAGACTCTGCACACCACCACCAAGTCTTCCTTCACCTAACACCAGAGGAATGATACCCCAACACCCCTGGGCACTATTTAAAATTCCTTCCTTGCTTATCTAATTATCTAAGCACATTCTCCCAGCAGGCACAAACTTGCTCTTCGCAGCTAAAATGTCGTAGAAACGCCCTGATAAAACCAGCATGAAAAGTATTATACTGCCACACTTTAAACTGCTATTAATGCCCAATTGCATTAAGATCTGTAAACCCACCCACTCACCTACAAGAGTATTTTTAATAACCACATATCATCAACAGTTTGTGGCTCTCCTTGGCCCTCACTTGGCACTTTTATTTACTGATCGTAGCTTTTGTGTGACTTCAGTAACATTATTTGCAAGCTGTTCCTACATAGTATGCAAAACCTGACAAACTGATGACTTTCTGGTGATTTTCCTAAAAACTCACATGAAACAAGTGCTTCCTTTTATTCTAAATTTGATGCCAATTTCACACAGAAATTATAGAATTTAAATCTGCAGGTAATTTGTGTCCCAGGGATACATTTTTGTATATCAGGAATCAGACCTGAGAATTCTGCCTGGAGCCTCATTCTATTCCCAGTCACGCCCGTGAAGTTCAAAAGGCTTTGCTATGGCTCATGAAGGTGGGGAGCATCTCCTTCGGGATCAGCTCTGCTCTGGTCTGGTCCAACCTGCAGGCAGTGCTCTGGCGTAGCTGAAGAATCCCAAACGCTTGTGCCACTCTTGTCTTTATTTTCCTTTCCCTGCAGTGAGCAGGAGGAAGAAAAGGGCCTTCCTTCTTGATGACACAGGCAGAAGGTGGTGCAAAGGAAGGTCCCCAGCCTTATCCAACAGCTCATTAATCCTCAACAACACAGGGAGCAGCAGGGTTCAAACACAGGCCTGACTCACAGGGGCCAGCAATCCTGCCCCAAGTACGCACGTCACTAAACCACTTGCCCATACTGCAGTTATAGGCAGAATTCTGGATTCTAACTCCTAGTTTTAATGGAAAGTTCACCATTTATTTCTTCCTCTAAGGACAGAGAGGAACCCTGGGGGAACCAGAGGAAGATGAATTCACTGAAAATGTGCTCAGCATGCACTGAGATATTTTATAGTCTGTAGCACTGCCCAGTATTTCTTTTTTCCCCTTCAGTGTGCACCTCAGAGAGACTGAATCTGCCTTCAGTCTTTGAAGAGATAGTAACAACACAGAAGATGTGTTGGAGGGGTTTCTATCTCTGCTTAAAACTGCAGCAGTCATGAAAAGATACTTGTTTTTTAAAGTACTGTCACCGTCACTAGCATACCGCAGGTGCTAACAGCTACATATCCATTTTTTTTTTTAAAAAAAAGCAGCTCATGAATCATGCACATGTCCTTAGGCTTCTGTCAGCTATTGGTGCACTCCTTGAGTGGAAAAGCACAACACATTTGTTTGCTTTCCAGAATAAATGGTGTATACACTGTTGTCATTTGCATATTCTAATAGGCATCCTCAAATGTGTGAAAGCTGCTATTTTATGTGTGATTTTACACATCCTCTAAATAACTTGGAGCTTTACGGGAGGTTCAGGGGCACCCACAGGTTTGGAACGTTCCCTGTGGGCGCATGAGCATGGAGGGTTTATTTGCTTCCAAAACACAGACAGGAGCCTGAGTGTCTGTTACCAGCACTCCAGGAGACTGTCACCTACATTTCCGAGTAGTTTTTCCTTGAGAGCCCCCACCCCTACTCTTCCTGACACCATAGACACTTGCCAGATTAAATCACCAATATTTTCAAGACACTTGAGATCTCCAGGAGCTGCACTAGCGCTGCTCTGAACTAATAATCAGGGAATAAGATAGGATCATCAGGTGAAACAAATGCATGTGGCACAACATCCCTTCATGCAGCTACTAATTAGGGAGTTGAGCTGTGTTACAGAGCTGAGCATTATCTTTATTCTGTTGGCTTGGAGTCATCACAATCACTGAAAATAACCTCTGAAGCTAACAGGAGAAGGCTATAACAAGTGCATTTTTAAGGCATAAGCCACATGAAAATGCCTTCAAAACAACAAAATCCCTATGTTTGATTGCAAATGGAGCAGAGAAATTAGGGTCTCCACTAGAGCACAATTTTCATTTTCATACAATAACTAGGAAGTGCTGTAGCCCTTGCTGTAAAATCATTTATTATGCACCAGTGAGGTGACTAGGACTGCTGTTTTACAAGTATAACAAGGCAGCATTCTGACCTGATAAAAAAGCAAGAGCAAATCCATATATAATTCTCACTTCAAAATAACATGCAAGTATAGTTCCACTGAATTATACATTAAACAACTGCATCCCAAGGAGCACTAGTCTCTAGAACAGGCACACAGATGAAGGAGTTCAACACAGATCTACTCTGTTTACACACGTACACATGGATGCATGTGTATATGGGCACACACATTCCCACAATGACTCTGCAAAGGAATTTCAATTATTTATGAAGTCTTCTATCAAGATGACCTCAAATCACTACCAATATTTAGTATCTTAAGATTATCCATTTTTCCTCAGGTTTAGTAACAGTTACTATTTACCAAAAGTGATGCTGAGATTAAAAAAAGAGAACAACTTTACAGAGACAAAAGACACAGAATGCTAGAATTAAGAAAGTGCAGTCCCAACAACCCATCTCTCACTCAAATGAGAGAAGACCTGATTTTTCATCCAAGAATATTTTGTTCTGGGCAAACAACAGTGATTCCTGTTATGGCTCTGCCCTAGGTTATCTCAAGTAATGAAATCACAAGTCATCTCTTTTCTGCATTGGACATTCTGGGTTTTCTATTTACTTTCAGGTTAATTTTGGGTGCTGGTAGATGCGTAATAAAGGAAAATACAAGGTCATTTGCCTGAGAAAATCTGCCTGCCTTCAACAGAGAGCAGCACACAGGAGAACCATCGATCTCCAGAAAAAGACAAGCCACTATAAATAACAGTGTTGGGCTGTGCAGTTGTGTTTTCCTCCACCCCTCTTTGGAGACTGGCTCTCCCAGATGTGGGCTGAGCTGTCCTTATTTGTGTCTGCTGTCACCTCATGCTTATCTCAATGCATTATGCATAGAAAGGCATCTGAACCGAACCTGGAGATCAATGTCAGTGCAGGCTGTGGCAGCAAATAACCTCATTAGGAGTCTCCAGCTGCCAGGACCTGCAGTTACTGCTGGAGGGACTGAAGAGCACTTGGCAGTGACTGGCTTTGACCCACATTTTTTTTGATGTCCTGGCTTTCTTGTGTATGGTATAGTACCTCCTGGAGAGGGGGAGGAGAAAAAAGTAGCCAGATGGGGCATTTGTCAGGACTGTTCTCGGGAGCTGCTTCTGAAACAGAAGTGCCCAAATCCAGCCCAGCACAGGCATCTGAGCCAGGCTGCTAAGGCAGCCTCTCAGCAGGGAGGACAGTGCTGCAATCAATAAGTAAAACAGCATATTCTCTTGGATCAATCCTTCCCTCCACACCAAGGTGTGGAAGGAGGAGTTGCTGCTCATTTCATCTTTCTGAGACAATATTCGTTGCAAAGGAAAAAGGAGTCTCGAGTGTGAGTCTTGTTTTCATACATAACGTACCAAATAAGCATGTCTACTTGTTATTTCACAGTAAGGATTGAACAGCAGCTATGTCAGCCAGAAGTACCTCATGAAACTGCCAAAACACAAATCCATACATGCAGATGGGCTGAGACATGAAGGAAAATGAAACTGAGCTGCCACAGAGATACAAAGACTGCCCAGCTGATTCATTCCCCTGACCTCTTCCCAAATCCACAACCAAGCTCTGAGATATCTCTCAAGGGATGAGTGGAAGTCCCATTTCAAGATTCATTTAAAATTGGACTGAACAGACCATGAGATGTACTGCAGGGCAGAGATGTGTGTTAGCAAGGGAATAGTTAAGCTGCCCCAAAAGACCTTCTGTGTCTAATTCTGAGGACACAAGAGATTCATTCAAGAGAACCCACAAATGAATTAGGGAAGTAGATACATTCAGTACCCTGACAACTAAGCTGTATGTTGGCAGCAAGAGGGCTTTTTATAGCAAAAAACCAATGAAGCTGATGATGAATATTACTTTTTAAACAAATATAATTCATTTGAAGCCAATAAGATATAGAGAGGCATGTAAGCAGGTAGGAACCTTTGGGAAAGGAGAGAATAGGACCTTCTTTGGAGGCATCAAGGAATGTTATGTTGTGTGGACCAACTCGTTCCTGCCTTACAGCTACCTTTTGGCAGTGGCTTGCCTGACAGCCACACCAGGCTTTGACCTTACAAAGAGGGTCAATCCAAAGCCTGCATGTTGCAACTGCATTTAACACTTGGTAGCAATGATGGCTGCAAAAAAAAAAACCATGCAGACTCTTTGTGTACTGTGTAATTTTAATCCACAGAGCACATGCCACTGGATATGTTGCTTGTCTCTGAAAAAGTCCATCAGAGTACTGGACAAGAACTACACCGGTGAGCTTTCTTTCCAACCTTTAAAAATCCTGTCCTCTAACAACAACCTATTCTTGCTTGGATTACTCATGAAGCAAGAAGCCTGCAAATCCCATCCTACAGGAACAATTTGCATGCTAATTCTGTTTCAGTGATGGGGTTTTTTTGTTGTTGTTGTTGGTTTTTTTATTTCCAACTGTTGCTCTTACCTGCTGCTGGTTTTCCCTTTGAGAATGCAGCCTGGCTTGTATGCATTCCCTGGTTTCCTGGAAAGCCTGTCTTTGGGACACCTCTGCTGGGTAGTGGGTACACACGCCTACAATGTTTGTACAGGAGAAGATGAGAACATTGGAGACCAGCTGCAACAAAAACAAAAAAAGAAGGAGAAAAAAAAAAGAGAAAAAAAACCTTGGTTACTCTTTGGAAAACTGCCATTGGTAACAAAGCACTAGCCAGAATCCAGCCCCTTCCATGACTCCTTAATCCAACACACATTTAAACCTCAGGCTCTTAATTCCAGTGTATTTCACCTCTCTACTCTTTAAAATATAAAACTCCCATATATGACCTCAAATATAATTTCTTTCCACAGTGTACTACTTCACAAATAAAGGTGCAATTCCACTGGTAATTCTGCAATCTTGCTTTTGGTTATCTATTATCTGGGAATTACTGAGGCACAAATCAATCTAAAAATGCATCATTGCTCCATCACTGGAAGTCACCTATAACTCACACAGAGAGATCTGGCAGAGGAAAACTAATATTTTCATGTTTGTGTACCTACATATCTGGCTCAAAAACATTTCAAAGGTACATTAATCATTATTTTGGAGTAGTGCTTAAAGTACTGAGGGTAAAGTGTTGGTATTCACAAGGTTTCAGAGCAGTTTTCATAATCTAGTTCCAACTCAAAGTTTTATGTTTCTAGACAAAAACATAAGTTTTTTTACATTTCTGCATGAGTACAGAAATGAGTTGCTAAGTCTGAAGCTTATTTCAGCTGGACAAGCATGAAGGAAGAGCTATGTCACTCTTCCACTCCCACGTGTGTTATGTTTTATAAGGAAACAGTCACATAACTTTTGCTGAAAACTTGTGTTGCAACCTTTTATTTCCCAACTATTTTTTAATAAAAAGGAAAAGAAAAAATAGTGCCCATTGCTGGTATTTGTTTCAAGCAAAATGCTCAAAGCCTGTTCTGATGGTGTAACGCAAACATTTCCCTTAACAGAGTTCAGTTCCAGTAGGACTTTTTGAGACTTGCACAAGCTGTACTGGATCACCCTGTGAGAACATACTTATTTGAAACACCTCACAACTCTTCCAGGGGGAAAGACTGTCAGATCTCCAAGATTCTTAATAATACAGATCTTTGCTCTATTCCCTAATGAGTCCAAATATATCCCTTTGACTTTATTAATTTTTTACTTGCAGAATAAAAAAAGCAGTTTCCAGCCCAGCCCATTCCCTGAAAATATGGAGCCACTCTGAAGGGCAGGAGAGCTGCAGGACACCCCTCAAGCCCTGAGCTCACTGGGGGTGCTCAGGACTCCCCAAAGCAACTTGGGCACTGTGCAGGAGAGAGGAGCTGTCCCCATCTCAGACATGGACTCACATCCCAAGAGCAACAACCTCTCCATAAAAATCTGACTGGTATTATTCCAACTGTTTGACTGGGCTCATATGCTAAGGACAGTGACAAATCCCCCCTAGCATAAAAAACCCTCCAGCCAGTGCTTATTATATTGAAAAATAACCCCATTAAAAGGGTGTCAAAATAGTGGTTTCCTGGAATTTGCTCTGATTCCCACTCCATGGGTGCACTGATTGAGACTCTCAAGCAACAAACAGAACTTCCACCAATTCAATCTGTCTAATATGGGCTCAAAGGGGTTAAAACTAAATGACATTTTTGTATGCCCAGATTACAGCAAGACTCTCAAACCCTCACTATTGGAGTTGTGCAATAATTAGAGTATTTGTAAAGGCATATAAAATGGTATAAGCACGTGTGATATATTTTGAATGAATAAAACTGACAACACAGAAGGTTTAAAGGAAATAAACAGTTTTCTGCTTTAACCCCAAGACTCTGAGATTTCATTTCATTTACAGTCATTAGCACAAACCCCCAAAAACATCCCCAAAACAATGACTCAAGTCTTTCACCAAGAACAGGAGAGAATGGGTGGTTTAGATGCCAGGCAAGAATTGACTCAGCAGAAAGAGGAACACCTCAGTCCTGAAAACAAGCTCTTTTTAGGTCTTGCTGGACAAATTGGTGTTGTGCCAACAAAAAGTTCCCCAGTGGGGTCCACACACAAAGATACAGGTGCTGTGATGGTGCCTTGAAGAGCCAGGCTGGGCTGTTCAGGCTGTGTGGTTCATGTTGGACACAGAGACAGGGAGTACAAAAAACACCATCAGAATTGACATTATTGATAACATTGTTGGAACACCAAGCAGTTTAACTTTCCAGCACTCATTATCATGACTTTACACAAACCCAAGGGACTTCACGGACTGATTTACAAGACAGACTCAGACGACCATGCTTCATCAAGTAAGAACAAAAACTATATTGAAATGTTATTTTAAGTAGCAGGGGGACAGGTATTTGTATTTATTCTGTTTGGCAGGAGCTCATTTAATTCACAGTATGGCATCTTTGCAACACCTCAAAACATAAGGAGTGAAATTACTGTGTAATATCTGTGTTACTGTGTAACTTTTCTGTGAAAATATTAAAGATCTCCAGAGATTTAAATCTGACTCTACTTTTTTGTGCAGCCACAACTATTAGTGAGCAAGACAATTTTGTTCAATATCTGTTCACAATATTCTAAAGCCATTTTAAAACACAATAAAGGAAAAAAAATCTAGGAGCAATAGGTTTTTTTCACAGTCCTCTGTCTTAACAAAATAAATTTATATCCTGTTTGCCAAATGGTACTACTTGCTTATCAGCTTCCTTGCCATTTTGCTATGGTAACCAGCTTCAGTCCCAAGAGAAGAGAGATGATGTAGATACTAAAAATCTGATTCCCTAAGCTCCATGGCCTGAAAAGTAAAAACATATTATGGCAGCTATTTCAGACAATCTGTGCTTGAAGAGCTGTTCAAGGCAATGGGAAGATAAAATTGTCTGGTTTGTAGTTGCCTTCCATCCCCTGCCTAATCAGAGATTTAAAGTAAGAAGATGCCTGCCTTTCTGATTTTGGAAAACAATAGTTTATAAAGACCATTTAACTTACATATAACTCCTAGACAAGCCAATAAACCTGCCTGCAGTATTGGCACATGTGAGTATTTCATAAACGAACACGTTTCCTCTTCCATGACCTGTGTGAGGCAGAGAAATGCTGCTCTCCTGGTGGTACCAAGGCAGAGCTCTTTCAAAGGTGATTCAGCACCTAAAGAAGAGCTATGTACTATGAGACTACAAAAACCACTGTGACTCCTTAGTGCCACTGAAATAATAGATCCCTCAATCTCAGACAACAAAACAGTTTCCAGTTGCTTTGATTTCATCGCACAAACAGAGCACTGCAACGCTTTTGTTGAACCTCCTGCAGCAAACTGTTTTCAATAATTTTTTTCCCCTGGTGACTGAAGGGGAAAAAAGACAAGAGATGGAAACAGTTTAGTTCCACATGTTCTAACAGTTATGAAAACCTGGTATTACAAAATCAAAATTGAGAGCTAAATTTGGCCTGACACCAGTGTTACAAAATTGATGTTTTGGGCACCTCAGGCCAAGCTGAGGAAGAGAGAGGATGTCTCAGTGGCCAGGAGAGAGCCTCCAGACCACCACAGCAGAAGTAGTATCAGCTTGCATCAATATTGCCACACTTCCCCCTGCTGTGTTTCTATTCGATAATTCTTCAAACACCAGATGCTATTCAATATGTAATTAAGAGACAACAACATGCTTAAGAGAAATAGCATCAAGATAAATTTAGTTAGCTCCTTACCTCTGC
The DNA here is from genome assembly GCA_008694505.1 of Cyanoderma ruficeps. Classification (NCBI taxonomy): domain Eukaryota; kingdom Metazoa; phylum Chordata; class Aves; order Passeriformes; family Timaliidae; genus Cyanoderma; species Cyanoderma ruficeps. The sequence continues at coordinate 8,616,082 of VZDJ01000594.1, read as the reverse complement.
CAGACCAAACAAGGCTGGCTACTGACATGGGAAGGTGGGCCATATTCCTTGCAATATCACTGCTTATTATAAAAGTCACAGCTTCTGTTTTTTGCCAAGTTACTCTGCTTTGGTCCACTTCTCTTGCAGAGGCTCAGGGTTACTTCTGTTCTAAGATCACAGCATCAGACTATTCCCTTTAGTTTCCAACACCACTAACCAACATTCTGGTTTTCTATTTATTTTTCATTTAAATAAAAACATTGTTTTGATATTTTCGTAAGGTCATGTTTTGAAAACAATTAATTTTGAAGCCTTTACTGTGGGGTAATAAAACTGTCACAAGGAGAAATAAAGCACATATATGGAGATGAAAAAGTCATGCAACCCAACTTGCAACAAACACCAAACTAGGTACTCCTTTCCAGAATGTGACACTGCTCTGCCTCAGCTTTCCAACTCTCATGATATTCAGCCAGTAGCAAATTTTTTGTTAAAGTGATCATCTGTGGAACAGCCAGATTAAAAGCAGATAACCCTTGACTTTCTATGCTACATTTCAAAGTGGTTGTATATTGAATTGGCAAAGTGGTCCAATTAGTAATTGCAGGGGCAGACACTGAGATTATCTCTACTTCTGAGAGCAACTTTTTTAACCTTTAAAAATTATTACGAAATCTTGAATGCTTACTGTAAACAACGTAAGAACAAAAATGTGACGATTAAAAAAGCTCTAACTATCCAAGACAATCCTGCTGCACCGATATGTGCAATCATGAATTGGAAGTATGGATAAATTCTAATGACAAAAAACATAAACATTATGAGAAAGTGTTGTTATAAGATATAGCTGGTGCTGTTTTTTAAACACTTTCCCTGAACAGCAATTAACCCTCTATTGCCTCTTTATACAGTACTGTCTAATAAAAAAATTGGAGCAGCTACAGAGCCAAAGGCATAATGAAAATTAAAATGAAAGACAACATCAGCTGGCTCCAAGATCAAATTACTCATGTATTTGTGTTGTATATACAACATCTTTCATTTCCCAGAGCTACAGCCAGCAGAGTACTAAGATAGTGAAAACCTGTAGATTATGCTAGAAAGACAATTGAACAGTTAAAGTCACATGGTCTTCTCCCAGAGTTTGACCAGTAAAGAACAGTGTAAGTACCAGTGAAGAAATCAGGAGGTTTCAGTTTCAAACATGGCAAGTACTTTTACTGAGTATTGAGAGGTAACTGCAACATCCAAAGATTACATCAATCCACCAGAGCCTGAAAACAAATTTTCTGAAGGTGCTGTGTGGTGCCTTCCCTCTGTTTGCCACTGCTGTAGAGCAGCCACTGCTTGGGTCTTAAGCAGAACAGAAAACTAGTCACAGCCACTGCCTTCCAAAGGCTTCTCTAACACAAGAGCAGCGTTGCTGAAGCCAGTGTCAAGAGTTTAAATGCCTCCCATAGTTAAACTATTGCAAAGTAGCAGAAATCTTTAGAGGGTATTACAGAGCCATGTTCTATATATGCAGTAAATCTCCTCAGCTGATGGCGAGAACAAAAAATATCTCTGCAGGAACACTTCTGAAACTTTTTTGATGTTCCTTCACTTTGCCTACAAGGAGCAAAAGCTGCCCACTTCACTCTTTCAGCCAGATTCTGTATTTGGCATAAAGTTACTTGCTGAGTGGCACGTGGTATTTTGGACGAAAACACTAAAAGAACTCTTATGCCACTTGTGAATATCTCTGTTCAAGAACTGCAGTCAATAAAAACATTAATCTGATGTATTCCATTCTGTGTATTTCAGTGACCATCCCACCTTTCCAGCCCCAATAATACACTGGTCTCTCAAATGTGATGCTCTTCTGCCAGAGGAAAGCCAAATAAGCATTTTGCCCCACATAAGTTCATTCTTTCTTTGGAATGAAAAGAATTATTATTTAATTTACCTTTTAAATACATAGTTGCATGTGGAGACATAATATGCTATACCCCTAATCCAGAGAAAAAAAATCAAGATATTTATATTTTTCAATTCCCTTGTTTCAGAGCATATCAAAACCTTTGATGCTGCACTCTTAATTGTAATGCTTCACACCTTATTCTACATAATTTTAATTCATTTACAGATTGTTGCAACTGCAAATCTTCTGTGTATTCCTGTCCACCAATATTTGTATTGTCATGCAGAATACAGTATTTATCATGTCGTTTTTTTATCATTAAAACCTTTAAATCCTGCTTTTATTAAAGAATAAAATATTACCAATACTTTTTTTTTTTAAATGAAGCTTCTCAAGAGGAAAAAATCCTACATAAAATAGATAAATTCTACTTCCCTATCAGTGTTTTATTAATTTTTCTGCTGGGATTTCATTTTCTTTCATTACTGACTGATAAGATAAAGAAGCAGAGAATATATTGTCCTAACAAAATCTTGGTGTAACATCAGCTAAAAGAAATATTTATGTATCTAAGCTTTCCTGGAACTCTATCACAATCCCAGAAGAGCATCCTTTGCATGGTGGCACAGCCTGGGGGGAGGAAGTGCTGCACTTTTCTAGCAACATAACAGTAGGGAAGGAGAATCCTGGGTCTGCCACCCATCCTCAACAAACCTCTGTGGCAAACAAGTTTTTCTTTATCTCCGCACTTTACATACTTTAAGGGCTACAAATCAGCATCAGTTTTCATGCAAGGATCCTCGATGGTGATTCAGACGAAGCAAGGCAAAAGCTGCAGGGGAAGCTGGCACTCCAGGGAAACACCCTGTGGCCCTTGGATGCAGGAGTGAGACTCTGAAACAACTTAGGGGGAGGCTTCCTCCACTACAGCAGGGACATTTCTCCTTTCCTTTCCCCTGCTGACAATTCAGCCCCTGCTCTTTTATTTAAATTACCACCTAACCCTTGCAAACAGGCTGTGTCCTTGAAATGCAGTGGCTTCTTATCTGAAGAGATGGAACACCAGCCCGATGCTTCTACTGAGCACAAGCTGCAAGTCTGGCCTGTTTCAAATCTGCTGCGGCAGCCTCCAGAAGGAACAACATGATACAAATGGGGGACCTGGATTGAAAGACATCTCATGATGCACAGCAATTCTGTGCAGTAACCTGTACCCTACTGTTAACATTTTAACCCTCCAGCTCATTTGACCTGACCCTAGGTAAAATGCATTTGTACCACGAGTGAATTCGTCTCCCTGTTAATGTGGTTATTTCTGATCCTCAAAGGTGACAAAGACTTCAACAACCACATACAATCTTATCAAAATAAAAGCCCTTCAAACGGGCCTTGAAACCTCAGGTACTTCTCTTTGAGGATGTGAAAGTGGATAAAAGCTTCTAGACTTTCTGTGCATGACTCACAGCTGTCATTGGATAAACATCTTCCCATAAAAAACATGTCAAGATAATTTTGACAACTGTACAAAATTTGCCCAGATGCATGATAGCTTAGGCAATTTAGACAATGACTTTAGTTAAGAAAATTAAGCAAAGCTCAGATATTCCAGCAAAATCAATTGTTCTGCAAATGATTGTAATCACGCTTGAGTTATTTTCATGCCAGTCCCACCTGTCCCTGTGCTCCCAAGACACGAGGAACTGGTAAGATAAGAAGATACAGTAAGTGTTAATAGAAAAATATTGTAATCGAATAGAAGTTGGATTAAGATGTCTGGTTATCCAGATTCTGCACAATGTCTCTGAAGCTAATGGGAGCTCTAATCAATGAGGGGAAAAGTCGAGAAATGTGCTTTATTCATCATTTATATTCCATTTCCTTCCCTATCTGATGGAAGGGATGTGAGGGACAGAAGACAAATGCCTAGGTTTTCTATCAGGCTCTCTTAAAATTAATCTGCAACACTGAAACACATATGAAAGTCCATTAACACACACCAACTAACTCAACAAGCAAATACATAAACTGTTCTAAGCCATAGTGGGAGCAATATTATGTTTACTTTGCTTTTCTGCATTTTTTTTCCCCTTTGGAATAGGTTTTGTCCCCATCCTCCTGTCCAGGGGTGCTCTGCCTTTCCCAACACTCTACACAGTGCCAGCAAATGCTTCACAGAGAAGCACATGCCCAACACTTGTGCCTGCATTCAATGGCTATGGGAGAAAACATCTGTACTAAATGGGCAAAAACCATGAAAACAAACACCCCTCTGCTTCCCCGTCACAGTGAATCCCAGTCCTTCGTGTTCCTGGGAATATTTCAGGGAGCCCTGGACTCAGATGCAGGCAATGCATCACATCCCTTATCTTCCATCATCATTTAAGCACAGGAGTCACCTCCAGGTCACTGGGAAAACAAAAATATTACATGAAAGTCTTATTTATCTGGGAAAAAGGAACATTCCCCACTTGCTCAGCAGGCAGAAATGAGTGCCCTAAATATGGTCTGTAAGATATAAAAACTACTATTTCCCAAGCATTCAGAATGTGTGTTTTTGGGAGGTGGTGAGTTAAACCGGTTTTGTTTGTTTGTGTGGGAAGAAATGTAAAATTGAAGAAAGAATGGAATACAGATGGGTATTTTGGTTTTGATTTAAAAAAGACCTCCTTTCTTCTTCTGTTGCTGGATTTCAAATCAAGCCAGAGCAGCTTGCCCACAAGCTCTGTTCCTTCCTATTAACATCCCTATCCCAACATATATTTTTAATAAACAAAACTTACCAAGCACCACTAGCAAAGTTTGAACTCTTGAACTGAAGCAGTGGCTTGCACTAGATGAGGTGAAGGAGCAGCATTCATGGCAGATTGCAAAGATTGTGCACAGCCACCACTAATATCCAAGTCAATCTGTAAGGGACCTGGCTGGATCACATCCCCTCCTTCAAAGGCTGCTCTGTGGTTTTGCCAGGTGTTACAGTAAACTGGGCTTGCTTCTGCAGCAGAGGGGTTGCACACAAGTCTGAGATTTGTTATCATATCTGGCTGCTCTGGCAGCTGAGCATACTGATCTCTGAGCAGATTTGGATTCAACAACACAAAAACTCAGTAAGCAAATTCCTGACCAAATTTTAACCGAGCCCAACGATCAACTTGAAGGCACATTACTTGGCCTTCAGCTTTGTCACACTGAATTTCAAAAGTCTACAGTAATATAATAAAGATTTTGTGGAGAAGCTCTAAAAGATACTTCAGAACTGTTTATGAAGGCAAGTGGAAGACAACCCAACAACATTGGTTACCACCGGCTCTGTTTATAATACAACTTACAACATAATTTAGCCTGCCTCAATTTCACTGTACACAAGCCCTCTCCTCTATGCCTTTGGAGCTGCACTACTGCACTCTTCATGAGTCTTTCATTCTGCCCTCTTTACACAGTAAATCCTGTTGTTATCCACCCTGCACTTTCTTCTCAGCTCCCCAGCTGTGTCTGTCCCCAAACACACACAGGAGCACCTCACGATTCCAGGATCAAATCAAATGACTGGTTGTAAATCAGCCAAGACAAACTTCATTCTGTTCCAGCAGCATCAACAATTTGGTTACTCACTACTATGTGAATTTTTCACAGCATACTCTGCAAGACACAATTTACATTGCTTTGCAGAATCTGAAGGAAAAAAATTCAAGGTAAATTTTCAAGGCATATGTATTGAAAACATTATCCAAGCCCCATACCACAAGACTACACCATTAATTTCTGTAAGCATTATGAAATGGCAGGAGGCTGGATTCTTGAATCAAGATGTGCTACTGGCAAGGAATATTTTAGTAGCATCTTAAACCTGCTTTTTCTTACTGTCAAATGTGTTAGATGAATATACTGAAAACACTGGAATTACAATACTGTAAAAATTCCACTGTTTACCAGAACTAAACAAATTAATCTCACTTTCCTGGAGATGCACAGTTTGGAAGTGCCTTTGAATTCTGACAATTGAAATAAGTTGGGTTGGCTGGGAATTGGGTAGGATATAAAGAAACTAAATCCAAATTTCTGCTGCTAGTGGAAAATTTTGAGCCTGTAATTGAGCATGTACTTTTATTCTCCCCAAGATCATTACCAGAGATTATGCAGCTGAATAGGTTTTCTGAGGTGAACCTAAAATAGACCGAATTTCATACTAACCTCCCCAAGAGGATACTGTACACCACAGAATTGAACTTTGAAAAACAATACATTACAATTATTTAAAGCAACCTAATGTGAGGAAGACAGGCAGAAAAAATAGAGAGTACTTATTTTCAGAATTTTTTGTAGTATGACAACAGGACAGGACCTAAGAGACCTCCTAGACTATAGAGCTCATTTCCCACTTGACCCTTTAAAATTGTCATAACAAAAAACTGATATCACAATTCTGTTGAAGTCCTCTGAGTAGCAGTAGTTGCTGTTCTCATATTATACGCAATATTTATCTTAATATATTCCAAAGAGACATTTTTCTTGGAGTGGACAACATTGACAATAAACAAATTAGCAATCTTCTTTCCTTGTCATCATCATCTGTTGTACCACTGCTTAAATATTTAGTCACAGCATTAGATTTTTATTTTCCAAGAATACAGCTCCTATGCACTTGGCCTTGCCTAGTAAGCCTTTCACAAATCAGCCCTTGTATCATGTTCAGATTAACTAGTTCACGTCAAAACAAAATGAGTTTATGGAAAGTACTTCAAATGTGGAAGATGACTGGATAAAGAGCTTAAAGAGAAAAAACAGCTGAAAGGTTTTGCTGACTACTGAAAAACAGGTACAGTTGTTGCCTTTAAGTCTAGGAAATGAAAGCCACACAAATGAAGAATTTAGCAAGAGATAATAATCAAAAAGTGCTGTGAAATGTTTCAGTATGTGATCAGATCCATGACTGTGGCTTAAAATCCTAAACTGGTTCTTTGCCATGCTACTGTAATGTGATAGCATTTGCCAGTTTAAATCCAATAGGGAGCTCCTACGTCATTGGATAGGATAAAGATATTGGAAGCAGTTGTCTGCTCCTATCAGTTTAACTGCATCAGCATAAGACAGAACTAGAGAAAACGATTAATTTTATCTCTAAGATGTTATTTCATCACACACTTCTTTGTGCTTTCTGGTGAAGCAAATATGAGCTATCCCTTCAAATGTGAAGTAGGTGGTCCTTGACAGCAGTGATAACTGGCACATCCTGCTGCAGAGCTGGTAAAATAACAGTAAACAGAAGAAAAAGTGAAAGGATGGCAAAAATCACAAATCTAGATATGCAATGCAAAGTAGAATAAAGAAACACAACAGACTAAGCCAAAAGACTTAAATGGGTCATTTTTGTCATCGACTTCCTTCATCCACTGAGGTCTACAAGAAAGTCTTTAAATGGAGCCAACTGCTCTTTGAGAACAGCAACACCAAAATAAACTGTCTCAGATGTACACTGTATGCCTATGAACAAACACCCTCCAAACTATTCCCTTTTAAGAAACCATTTCGGAAGTTTATAGCAGAAATCAACTGATAAACACAACTAGTCCAGCAATCAGATGCTAAGCTGTTGGTTTAATGTCAGGCATCACAAGCAGCACTGACCACTGCTAAGTTTGTCTGGTGCTTTTGTTATTACCATAATCTGCTTGACAATTTCTCATGTGGTTATCATCTACCAGTTTTCTTCTTGCATTCATGTTTAACTGAAAAGTTCACTAAGTCTTTGCAGTTCTGGAAAACACACACACGCGCAAAAGTCAGAGAGAAGGGAGAGCATAGTGAATCCTCAGAAGGGGCAGAACCCACATCAAGTGGGACAGGAGAAAGAAACGGAGATCTGAACAGAGGACCAAGAGTGGCAAGTTATGGACGAAGAAGCACAAACAGTTTTTTGGAATGATTACACATTTCCTTCCTACAGAACCTGAAATCAAACAAAACAGAACCTGAAATCAAAAAAAACAACTTCTGCTGAGTAACAAACTACACGTACAGTCCCTTCAACCAGCAGGTCTGGAAAGGACCAAATGGACTCTGTTGCCATCCCTTGCACAGAAAATGCAAGTGTTAAACACTGCGTTTGCCCTGAGACTGCCATGAACCAGAGAAGTGAATTAAGGCTGCAGCAGCAAATACCTAAATTCTGAATAATGTTCATCAGCTCACAGGCAAGTTTTTATCTGTTTCAAGCAAGGCTCAGTGGGCAATGTGTCACATTTCTGAGCATGAGTATCCAACTTCAGAGATTCCATTTGCCCTTAAAATATCACTTTTACAAGGCAAAATTGCTATATCTGATGATCAGCACTGCACAGATCATGAAGGACTATCTTAAAAATGGCTGTTTAATTACTTCAGAACAAGCTGTGCTCTCTTGAAAGAGAAACTATTTTGAAAATCACTATAATTTTATTGGAATTTCAATATATATGTGAGACAGCTGAATATCCAGGACTTGGACTTCAAGGAGAATATTTGCCTTCCCCATCATTTCCTGCCACTATAGATGGGTCAGATGCTAAATATCATCCAACTATGCACGCATCAGTTCTAAACAAGAATTAAAATGCTAGAAGTTACCTATCCACAAGAAGAATGAGAATTAGAGAGTGAAAACAACAGAAACAGGAAGAACAAATTGGTTTACTACTCATGCATTTCTTTCATTCAAGAAACATGAGCAGCACGATTTCTTGTGGGAGGGGAAAGGTAGAGAAAAGAAAGACCCAAAAGTGTTCATTGTCCTAAGTCCACTGCCCTACATACTGTCATAAAATCCACTCCAGAATTGGAGTCACTGTGGCTGACACTGACTAAACAGTGAAACAATTTGGTGGATCACGAAGAGCCTATCTGCAAGCATCCCTTCTCAGCTCTGCTCCTGGCAGCTCTAGTGCCAAACATCAGCTCCTGCACCAAAGCAAAACAGATACACCTGGCAGGAACAGCTTTCACTTCAGGAAAAAGAAATTCAGCCCTTGGTCTGAAAGCAGATGGAAAACGTGCTCAAGTACACCGATTCCCAAACTGTCGGGAAGCAGATGAAGATCCCTGACATTGAAAATCATCTTATTATCAGCAGGTGCAATTCCCTCAGGGGAGGTGAATAAATCTATGCAATGGCATCTCAGTCTTTCTCCAGCTCTACAGAATTGCCTCAGCCCAGACACACTTAAATTTCAACCTCCAGAAGTTCCATCAAGGCCCCTTTTTACCTCCTCTGCCTGTAACAGTTGCATTAAACAGAAAACACACATTTCTTCATGTTACCTTACAACTCATGTAGTCAAGAAGTTTGTGCTAAGAACCATAAAATATTGACACTGTCACTAGTACTTTATTCAGAGAGATAGAATTTATTTAATCCCTGAAGCTATTCCCCCTAATTTTTACAACTAGCACAGGGGGGATCATCTTTTGAAGAAATTATTAGGTTTCTCAAAATACCTTGTTTTCATATATTCCCCCTTTCAACACAGCCTGCTCTGATCTTTAGGCCTCAATTACACTGTTTTCAGTCCCCCTGAGTATAATTCTAGTCCTTCTCTATTTGGCAAGATATACAGGAAGTGGACTTACAGTCCAGACCTCTAGGATTAAGATTCCAACAGAATTTTAGCACTTCCAGGAGACCTTTTGCTTACTAGATATCATTATACCGGATCCCTTTCCATGTCCATTTTGGCAAATCAGACCTTCCTGTCTTTTGTTTGGCTATTGCCTCCTTTTCTCGCTGTGTGCATTACAGAACCCAGTTTTAACTGCCCTGCAACACCTGATTTTAAACCATCTTGGGCATTTTCAAGGTATGCATATTAGAAATATTCTCTAAATCTAATGCTGAAGGACTCAGTCACTAATCCATTTAAGCAGCATGAAGTGACAGGAAAGTCACATCCAAATTCAACCAGAAGATTTAAAAAATTACCTTTTTTTCCTGGTCCCACAGGGAAATCAATTTTTGGCATTTCTGCCCACACACTCAAAGATCTTTCAGGTGTATAGCTGTCATCAGTTCATTAAAATGCTTTGATGAGGTGTTTTTGGGATCTAAAACTCAGAATCTGTATAGAAAGTTAAATTTGTAAAGGCAGTTTAAACAAATGAGCTGCTCCCACAGTAAAACATTTACTTTGGGCACTCAAAATCAAATGCAATTAATGTACTTTTTAAAACTCTCAAAAAAACCCTCAGTTCTTGTTCCTCTGCATATTCTGGTTGAGCAATTATATCCTGAGTTTCGATGGAGACAGACACTGAAAGGTATTAACAAACACAGTGAGGGTCACTGTTCAGAAGAGGAGAGGCTGTTGATTTTATTTCCCACTGGAATCTACTGGGAATAAATGAACTAAAGGATTCCAGAAGAACAGCTTGTTCTCCAGGCCTTGCTCAGTTCAAACAGGAAAAACATAAGTTATTAAAATATATACACAGAGCATGAGGACTGAAAACAGGCTGTGAGTTCTTTTGCTCTCCCAGTCACAAGCCTGGACCAAATACCTTCACTTTTCTTACTGCTTTGCTGCTTTTTATTACTGCTAGTGACATGTCAGCACTTCTGTCCATGCTGCCTCCCTCACCACCCTGTCAGGGACTGCCCATATCACAGAGATTCCCATTCAAACCAAGTTTTTGTAGTGGTTTCATAGCAAAGGAACTAATGACTGAATAAAAAGGGGACAGCAGTCCCCTTCAAAAAGGCTCAGTTTTTCAAGCCACCACACAAAACACCATGTACTGCTACCTCTGCTAGACAGCAAAACTCCAATCCTAATACTCCAGAGAAAGGTACTTCAAGAAATTCTACATTAGACCAATGTATCACTACGGTAACCCACACAATATTCCTCCAAGAGCCCAAGTCAATAGACTGTTCAGCATCATGGTTAATGTTTCTTTTGCTATCCTAAATGCAACATGCAAGGGGATGAGGGAGCCCTGATCTCAGCCAGTCCTCTTGGTACTTGCCTGCTACAATCCCCGCCCTAGCACCAAACTCTAGGTTTAGTTTCTGATTTTAGATATAGAAAGGATAGAGTTAATCTAGCCTTGCTATATCTAACACTAACAAGCGTTAAACGATTTCCTACTCGATCATTAACCTGTCAAATTCAGCATAATAAAATCATCACCAGTTTAAGGAACTACAAAGGACTTGTCATGGAGAGAATTTTAAGAACACGACAATCATGTATAAATTTAAAAAACTAAGTGATGATCCTTTCTAAAGCTGGATCTTGAAGAATAGTTTTCCACCTTCACACAGTAAAAGCCAATGCTTCTGCAAGAAGTTTTTTTCTTTAAAAAAAAAACTGTTTAAAACTTTCTGAGCTTTCTTGCAAAGAACTCATTTGAATCACAGAGTCACTTGATGCTTTTCAGGAACTAGGCAGTGGTCTGGTATACTTTAAGTTGATGATTTATATTTCCCTGTAGTCTATCACAACCTATTACAACCATCAACAAGGGTTAAGGTGGGAGAACTAACACAGTAATTTTCCATCCACACTGTGCCAGCTCTCAAATGCCAGACCTCTACTCCCAGTCTGCCTGCAGAGCCTGCAGAGGCAGTGCAGTGAGTATATTGCAATCTCTGCTGTGAGCAAGTTACTGCTGGGCAATTTTCTAATACAGCGTTAAAATGCAAGAGATAATTCCAGGATCTCCACAAGCAGTAGGAGGAGGACAGTATTCCAGGCACAGTTTGCACTCCTGAGTTTGGAAACATCTGCACTATCAGATAAAGAGCCTTTTAGAAGCAGTACTAAATTAATGAATTTCTATGAAGTATAAAGAGAGCCACAGAACAGAGATCCTTAAGTGGTAGCACACTGACAGATGAGGCCTATAATTTTGTGGGAGGAATTTCAGTGTAACTGCTTTTCCCTCACTCAGTTGTTTCTTCAGGTGACCAGCTCCACTACTCCACTACCTACACCCTTCCTAGAAAGAGGGCTGGGACGACAGCCAGGGGTTTCAGGCTCCAGGATCTGCCTGACCACCCTGCTGCCACCAGGTTTAGCACAGCAGCCACACTGAGTCACCTGACAGAAACACTGAGGTTCAGACCCACAAAAAATGGCTCGTCCTCAGGACTCAAGAAAAGAGGGCCTTCAAGGTCATTGCAGAAGGCTCCATCTCCTTATTCTGAATGAATGACAAACAAAGCCCTTTGGGTATTCACAGAAATACCTTAGACTGCTGGCTAAGGTCTGGGTGTCTCCACTGAGCACATTTTAACACTGCCAACAATTTCACTGGCAAAGTGAGCAGACAGTCTCAGGGTGGCCTTGTCTGATAGTGATGGACGAGACTGTCCCATCTCATTCACTCACTGCTTTGCTCGTAGCCCTGCTTGATTTATTTGTAGCAGCAATACATTAATGTTATCTGACAGCTACTATTAAAGTGTCACAAGCATGTGTATGCAATAATACAGATGCTGCAGGGAATTTGCTGCAGGCCACTATCTCCTAGGCACAGAAAGCAAGGGGAGGCTGGGGAAATACCTTATGAAACAGAGATTGACTCCTAATTCCTCTTATTCAGAAAGAAAATTGACAAGGAAAACTACTACAGAAACCAAGCATAGGCAGAAGGCATGGTAACATTCAGACAAAATGAATGCTCCAAATTCTCCTGCCTGTGTCCCGATAGTTACAAAACCCAGCAAAACCAAACCTAAACACAGGCACCCATAGGGCAACATCCCGCTCAGGTACCCCATGCAGGAAGGGCAGACTCACGTGGCAGTGCTGCATTAATTAGAAGGGTGATAATGGGCTGCTGGAATAGTAGGAGACACAAGAAAAATCTTCTATCTTCACTTTATTTTTGTTTACAGCAGTGTACAAGCGTGATGATAAAATGGCCTGCCTTTGGTTGATAACATCTCCTGCCTCCTCCATGACCCCTCAAATACTTACAGATCTATTCTTATACCATGCTTGAAATGAGAGATAGTACCCTCACGTCTCATACATACAGAACAAGCAAATATTTAGTCCAAGGTCACTGCAAAAACCAGTGGCAAAGCCAAGATTTGCATACAGATTTCTTAGGCAATGGATTATCCAATACTTTAATAAAACCATATTCTCTGTCTCAGCCTGAGACAATAGCTAAACAGGGAGAACTAAGCAAAATATTGCTGTATCACCTGAAGTCAGAAATGTTACAGAATTTGCCTTAATCATATACTCTGTGAGTTCTGAGAAGGGAAAGTGATTCCAAGTCCATAACTCATGAAGGGCTGGAAACACTTGACAGCTGCAAAAATCTCAGACACTCAGGAATAAAATCACTCTGATCTAAAGAACAACAACTTCATAACAAGAACCAAAGAATTATTTCTGTTCTGCATGAGATAGAGCTTTTTATCTGCAAGTATGTGGAGGACATGTAAGGAACTCCCTGGCCCTTTTTCATGGCATCACTGAAACCATAAAGTAGTTTGTCCTCAATATTCATGGATTATGGATCAGAATGATCATTATTATATGCACTGAAATTCAATGCATCAGGTAAAACGGTATAATTCTGTTAATTCTTCAAGGAATGCTGAAACTAGCCTCTAGAAAGACAGTCTGAACTGGGCTGTTTGTTACCTGTCAAACATACAAAAACTTCTTTATTTTATTATTAGGACAGCTGTCTTATGTCCTCTGCTTCCATACTCTAAAAAGTTAACACTACAAAGCACTACTTTATATCACACAATTACATTTTTAAAAGAATTTATCAAATCTTTGTGTTGCTTGAGTGAGTTGACTGAGGCAGCTGATGTGGCCTGCTAATGACAAACTGTAGCAACACTCATAACTGAGCAGAGTATAAAGCAAGGTCAAAAAAAGGTGCTGCTCAGTATTTTTTGGTGCCTGTGCCACCATTTTGATGTGGTTTGATAAATATTCTACCACACAGAGCCTAGCAAATGCACAGCTGGAAAGGCTACTACATCTTCTCATGTCAGAGTACTCTTAAACCATCAGTGCAGTGCACTTTGCTCAGCCACCTCCATCACCATCCTCCAGGCACCTTTCCTTCTACTCAGCAGGATGGCTGATGCCCCAAGGACTGACAGGGAAACAAGCTGTAATCTATTAACTGCATAATCTACCTTCTCTCCTTTTAGTGCTAATATGGTCCAAAAAAAGGGTATGGGTCAGATTTGCACAAGTATTTAGGCCAGATGTGCAGATAAGCAGTTAGACTATGTAGACACACATTAAATCACCTTAAGTGCCTATCTGCATGGTGTTAAACTGAGCTTCTTTCCCTTTATCAGATTCATAGTAATTTAATGGGAGCTGATTAGAAATTAAGGTCTCCAGGGCCAATAGAAAAAGTTTACATCAAATCACTCCAAGCCACACTGCCAGCCACAAACTGCTTGCTGCTGTGCCAGCAGAGACCCAGTGCCCGCAGAGAGGTGCCAGGCGAGTAGACTGGGGAGGGTGGGACACTCGTGTTGTGGGGGACACAAGTCCCGAGAGTGAGTTCTGCAGAGGAACAGAGGAGGAGGCTGATGATGGCTCTGCTTGTGTGCTGCAGCCAGCTACATCTCAAGCTGTGCCTTGGCTTCAAGTGCCCCAAGGGGTAAAAGTGCACTAAAAACAAAGGCCAAATAAAACATGCTTTAATTCACAGCCATTAAAACCCCAGCTGCAAATATAACTGAAGCATGTTTCTTTTTAAAGAAGCAACACAACACTTTCTCCCTCCAGCCATGTTGACTTCAAAGGCTTCAAAAGAAACTTGATGCCACGACTAGAGGCAAAGCTGCCATTAAGTGCCAACTCCTGCAGTTGTAGCGATTTTGAGGCCCCAAATTCTGTTTTGATTATTTACCTTCAAATGAATTTTAAAAACAAAACAAAAAAAAAAAGTGAAGAAACAATGAAAGTAAGATGGTAGGCAGTTTCCAGCATGGCTGTCTGTGTGCCTGCATGTATGACAAGAGCTGGGGCAGTGGGGAGTGGTGAGTAAGTGCACAAAACCCACAGACATAACCTTAGAAATACTTCTGATACACCCTAGCGAGGACCATCTCTCCCTAGTACTACACATGGCTTGCCACAAAGGATTTCTTATGCCCCTGTCCCCTCTTTTATTGGAGTTTGTTCTACCAGCCTTGATCAAGGTTAGCACTTGCAGAGAACAAGCCTGAAAGCCCTTTTAAAGTGACTTCTCTGGTGTGTGTATGTCATAGCTTGCTGGGTTTAAGTCAGCAGAGTTTTAATCCATGGCTTAGCACATCAACTTCAAAATAAATGGGGTTCCTGCATCCACATCACACACACACGGACTCCCTGAATTGAGCTTGCATGGCCTGCCCTGATTCCTGATTTAGCCTCATGAAACCCTCCCTGAGCTGGAGCCACAGAGCAGGGGCCATGTGAGCTGTAACTTCAGAAGGCTAAAGGCAAAGGGTGCCAAGGCACCCGCCACACTGCACTGTGCCGACACTGCCAGTCCTTCCACCTCTGAAAACCAACCAGAGCAGCAGCCCCTGCCTTGCCAGGACTGCTGCACTGCAGCCTAAGCTCTACTGGCATGTCCACGTGCTCAGCTACACAGAACTAATAGAGATGAGAGGGAGGGAAGGAAAAAATAACAAGAAAAGGGGGGAAGCCATGTGGCTACCATGTTCTTTGAAGAAGGATTTGTTCCTTGCTTATGCTGCTGATGTTCTGGTACAGACTGCACGTGAACAAGACATTCCCAAGCTTTTAATTTATTTTGGTGTTTCCAAAAAGCACAAACATAAAAGTTACACTTCAGAATTTCCTGTCCCTGCATGTTTAAAAATAATGCAGCCACAACAAAACTCCTTGGCCACTGCTGGGTCTGTGGAGAGAAGAATCAATTCAGACAATAGCCCCTCTTTGCTTTCCAATTCTCCATCAAACAGGTGAGAAAGCAGGGAGAGAAAATAAGGTGAAGAGCAAATAGTTGAGTTGTCTCATGTCTTCAAAGTGTCTGATTAAAAAGACCAAGTAACCACTCCTTGGCCCAAACCAGAATGAATACAAGTCTTCATATAAAAGTATCTTGCATAAAGGCAGATGCTAATCATAAAAGCCTAAGTTCAAACCAAACACGCTCAAAGATGCATCCCATTTGTGCCAGTGCAATATACAGGAACCTTGCAATCTTTCAGGTGAAGTAATAGGGGTAGTAGAGGATTGAGAGCAAATACTCTTGAGGGACAAGGCTGTAATCCAGCCACACTTGCATGTGCATCTACACCATCCTCTGGACAAAACCTGATGGAAAAATTAGAGCAAAATTAAGTGAGAACAAAAATAATAAAGAATTAATATTTTTTTAGCACGTAATGACAGCACAGAAGACTTCAGCCCAGCTTCCGCCTCTGCAGCAGACCTACTGTACAACCCACAGCTACTCACTTAATATCATTATGTGCCAGAGCTTGGCTGTGGATTATTTTTATTTCATATCCCTTCTCATATTTAACCAGGACTCTCAGAGAACAGTTTACAGTTTGTTACTAAGCAGCTCCACAGCCTCTAGCACAATGCAGCTCCAGTCCTGGTCCTATGGAGAACAGCTTAATAACCATTTATTACAAACAGTGTGGCCGGCCAGTGGCAGCACAGAAAGGCTGCAGCAAGGCACAGAATACACAGCATAATTACTCTTCATGATTTAAACCCACAGTCCTGTCCCTTGGACAAAATCTATCTTAGTGCCTTCAGCTTGTCAGAGTAATCTTCTAATTTCTACAAAAATTAAATCAATGCACTTGCAGCTGCATCAAGAACAGTTGTTTCCTATCAGCTACCTTTAAAACATCAACCTGTTGAATCCTCTCTGCCACCCAAAGCCCCAACCAACATGCTGAGTCACAACAGGCAGCCATGAAGGCTATCTTCAAATAGCAACCTAAAATATAATTTCTTCATTTCTTCCTTCCAGGCCATCCTTGTCTCTCTCTGAGATGTATTTTCCTATGACAACAAATAAAACCTGTTTTACTTGTGTTCCATTTAAAAGCAATTTGTAAAAAAGAAGCAGTGAAAATAAGAAACAGACAATGCCTTCTTAAAAAAATCTTTCCAAAATAAAATAGGAAAGAATGCCTAAAGGCTTCCAGGCCAGTACAGTTTTCTTGTTTTGTTTGTTTATTTTAACATAAGTAATTCAGAAAGCATGAGAGCAGGACGTACTGGTACCAACTATGTTATCTCAGCAGTGCTGCAATTTCCCATAGCCCACACTATCTGCAGGACCTCTGTTTCTTTATGGTCATGAATTCAGAAACAATGATGGAGCTGAATAAAATCATGAGCCTTGATGAATAATAAAGCACAGAAATCCTGCATTTGACCAAGGCTTCCTGGCTGGTGCCTTATTGCAAAAAGCTTGGCATGGGAGATGCCTTATAAACTCAAGTACTTACTATTCAAAAGACACACAAAATCTACACTGCCCCGAACCCAGCCTTATCACCAGTCTCAACTTTTCCTCATTACCTTTCATCTGCAAAGGGTATTAAGTGTGTTGAATACGCCTACAGTGTATTCACAGGCAGAACTAATGAGTGCCATGGATGATGCAGGCAGGCAGAAAACCATGTGGGTGCCCTAATGACAGCAGTGGCCCTCCTAAATGCAGCCCAGGACCCTGGTAATGCAGCCCCACAAATGCTAGCTGGCCCAGCCAGGCAGACATCTGCCTGCAGAGATCTTGCAGATGTAGCTTGTTTCTCTCTGGAGAGCCTTTCCACCGAGCAGGACATCCTGAGCAGCAGGAACGAGGAATGTCAGGGTCTGACCAGCTGAGTCTTGCTTTCTTCAAAAGTCACAGTCATTTTGCACTGACAAGCAGCTCTAGATTGGGAATGCACAGCACACCTGAGAACCTGGTGGGGAGATCTCCACAAGAATTCACTTGGTTTTAAGGTGTAGTAGAGAAAAGTGCATTTCCCCAGCTTGGAGAAGGGTAAATGAGAGGGGATGAAGCTATCATATTCTATCATTGCTCAAGCCTAGAAAATAGCAAGTTAGCAGCAGCACAGCGGAGCTCACAGTGTAATTTCCCTCCAGACTACTCTAAACTTGGAATGGGGGTTTTTCCAAATTTATTGCTTCTCTGATTTCATAACAAATTAGCTCCATGTACCATTATAAAAATTGCTTTGCTGTCAGCCCTGCAGGCTTAATTTGGGGTCTGGGAAGCAGAGGGCTCTTCCCTTCTCACACATTGTCAACAGCCACACAAGGTTTTGAACAGAGTTCCACCCACGCTTGTCCTTGTACAACCCCAGTGAGGCCTTTCACAAGGTTGGACAGGTGTAAAATGGCAGAACTTGACCTAAAACAGTACTAAAAAGACAAAGCTGAGGGGGAAAAAAAAAAAGCTGTTGCTCTGACATTACTTAATAGATTTGAATTGACTACGTTTTCTGTTGGGTTTTCTTTTTTTATTTATTTTTAAAAAGAACATCAACGTATCAAATCAGAATGAAGATAACTGAAGGAAAGGGGTAGGTGGAAAGAGAATTGCTGCCAACAGTCAAGGCAATACTACTGTTTACATAGAGCATGTGTTCCCTTTAAAAGTGGTCTGAAAAGCCAGAGCAACAGCCATCCTGCTACTCCAGCACTGTGAGAATGCAAAATAGGTGGTTGGAAACTGGGCCTGCGGTGTCACAGGCAGTCTCCCAGAGATTTATGTAGGTGACTCTTGAATCTAATTAACTTTTTCCATCTCTACTACACAGATCTCTCACTGATCATAAATACTATGCAACCAACTAGCACAGAAAGAACTCCTGTTGGGTGCCTCCTCTATAGGGTGCAATGCTCCTGTCAGCAGGCAAACAAGAGCAAAGGCTCTAGATTAAAATAATCCAAGTTAGATTTGGATGTAGTTGCATGCACTAATTGAAAAGACTGCCCCAAAGCTGCAGTAGTCCTAAACACACTGAGCACATATGCAAGCAGGCGTGCTGTCATGATGCTGACAGATGATGAATTTGTTTGTGCAGTGAATACATACCAGGAAGAAGCAGCTGGAAGTGCACTGTAATGTGTGCTCTATATGAATCTAATCTCTGCTAATATTCTTTGGATTCTAGCTGCTGGCCAGCTGGGTGCAATTGTGACAACTTTGGTATAAATTTCTGTTTGTGACTAAAGGACCTAAGAACTTTAGCTGAAGGGCAGATATTTGAGGAAGGGCCAGCACAGGCTATCCTAAAATAATGTTGTTTGAAGGCATAGAAACAACAATCTTCAGCTTGAATTAACTCGTAGCCACACATTTTTGGTTTGAACACTGTCCTCTGGTTTAACTCAGTCTTCTCCTGCTCTTAGTTGTCTCATTTATACATGAAACAGGGTAAACAACTATATTTTAAAACATTCGATGTTACTTTTTTGTAATTAAGGGGAAGCTATTTCCTTTTAATTTCCCTGTGTGAGAGAGACACTCTCCATTCCTTTGCTAACCCCTTCTTCTTCCATACATCTAATTTCAGGAAATTAATTCCCAAGCCTGGCTAACCAAACCTGTATGCAGCATTCCCAACTCCACGGGGTCTCGTTCAGTGTACAACAGAACTGCTAATCCCCCCTTGGACAGGGAGCACTTCACCAAATACATCCCAGGGACGTACTTGTCTTTCATGGCTGCACTGCTCCAGCAGCTTAGTCATTCTCAGACTGACTCATGCACCGTGGTCTTTCTCCTTTTCTGTCATTTCCAACAGATGAAGGCTAAGCACAAAGCTGAAATTAAACCTATGTGATGATTTAACACTGATCAACTCATAAGACCCTACCTCTAAGGAGAAGTGTGCAGCTGTAAAACAGGATTTAAGGCCAAAGTTTCTCTTTGTCGGTAAACATCACAACGGAGATCACCCAAAAGACCATCCTAAAAGTTCACTCAGATGAATTTCTTTTCTCAGATACCTGTATTTGTTATCCTTCAGACCTATGGCATCCTCTCCAAAATAAAGCATTCCTTAGAACTCCTTGTAATTCAGGGTAACACCATTTGCCTGTTACATTTTCTTTACTCATTTTCCTCCCTATCTGTACTTCAGCATGCTTAAAACTTGCTTGCATTTAAATATGTCAATTACACCATCACTTCTCCATTTATCTTCCTTAGCAGTGCTCCTTTCACCTCTTCTCTCCCTCTCCCCTGCTGTTCAGCAGTATTGTCCTGAGGCAAAACAGTTATTCACCTTTAATCCATTCCTAGGTGGTCTTTAACTCAAACCCAGCCTTGGCAGCTGCTATTCTTCCCTTGCTCTATTTTTATCTTTGTAAATATGTTCAGGCAGGTAAAAAAAGAACAGGATTGCTGCAATTAGGTGGGTAGTTAAATGACACAGCGTGATAAAGAAAGCCAGTTTGTAACACCTCAGAACCCCATTCTGTACCCCAGGAAGAAAGGAACCAAGAGACAGAAACGCTGGCCAGGGACAGGTGAGATATTGCTCACATTGGCTCATTCCTAGGAAATAACAGGGTACAGCTGGTATCCCTGTATTGCATAGGCAGTTACAGCTTCACTGGCTGGTGGTTCGCCTTGTGTTTTTATTATCGCTCAGATCCATGTTTTCTGTTTCTGCAAGGTCAGCCCTAAGAAATAATAAAAACTGATTCACACTAACAAGCCTCGAAGCAGTCAGAGAGCATGGAATCTTTTGGCAGCATATCTGGAACTAAATATTTACTGGACACGTTTCTAATCTAGGGACTTGGCCAAAATGAGAGAGAAGGCAAGTGAAGCCAGCATTTTCCAAAGCAAGCATAAAACCTCACACACATAATGCCACACATCCCCTGCTGAGAGATCACAGGAACCTGGCCGCCCCAGAGATCATTCATCTGAAAGGAAAAACAAGAGTGGACTGGTAGGCTGGGAGGCACATCAGACAGCCAGCCAGCTCGGCTGTGGTGTGCCAAGGAATAGCTGCTTTGACCCTGCCCCATGCTCCTTTTTCTCCAGCAAATATTGCTTCTTGCTCTGCTCAGGCAGAACTCCAGCAAATGTTTGCACTATTGCAGGACTAAGGTAAGGCTTAAAAACACCCTGTTGAACGTGTTACTGACCGTGGGATTTGCCATCATGGGCTGAAAGGAGCTGCTTGCTTTTGTCATCGCCTTCCTTTTCCCATAGCAACCCTTTCCAATCAAGTAATCCTAACTGATCTTGGAAATCAATCAAACTTCTATTATGTTTACGTACAATAGACCACCATGACTCACTTTCATCTACAATCCCTAAGCTTCAAACATTGGTTTAAAACAGGCCACAGATTATTATAATCATGTTTACACAAGAAGTGTAATATGCCAACCTGTCAAAATATTGTCAATATTTATTCCACATAAATCCGTCCCCCAAAACTGAAGCAAAAAACTTACTGAAAGATTAGAACTGAGACAGGCTGGAGAAAAAGGTAGAAGCAAATATTTGAATCAAGCAATAACAATATATGGATGAAATTTGAAAAAAACCCTGAATATTAAAGAGAGACTTGTCCCAAATAAATTGGGCAACTTCACAACAACCATAAGGCACATGAAATTAAAAATTTCATGACCTGTAGAAGGCATCAATACCAAAGAGAATGGATGGCAGTCTGCCCTTAGGAATCAGGAGAGAGAAGTGCAGTGCAAACCTGTGTAAGAAGAGGGAAAAAGTCTACCTACATAGAAAAGCAAGCAATCAACATGCCTTGCTTTCAAAGGATGAAAGAATATCACTAGATGGCCAAGCATCATGACAAGAGGAGCTATATTTCTATAAAAGTGGAAATTGGACATGCCTTTCTCACTGCCACTCCTCAAGGGAAAATGCATATGGGAAGGGGTTATGTTATGCTGAGGGGCTGCAAGGAAATCTTTAAAAACACACTAAGCACATTAAGCTACTCCATGTTTCATGTCTCCTCAAGGAACCATATTTTCTATTACATCTGGGGAAAAACAGAGCTGATTTCCACATCATTTAGTATTTTTTCTGAGAGATTCTGCTCTGTCCTGTGCAATACAAGCTTGGATGGATTGCAGTGGGAGTTAGCAAGTGAAGTTTGCATACCAATGTCAGGAAGGAACTCCATGTTATTTGTACCTAATCTTATTTTTCCATGTGAAGTCATCTGGGGCAGTTTCGTTCCTGCTGGAACCCTGCAGTCCGGGGGAGTTTCAGGTAATCCATATCTTGAATTAAACACTGCACAAACAAAAGGACTGACACATGAAAAAATTAAAGTTCTTTCTGCTTTGCCCAAGTTCAAATCCATATAATATAGGGTGATACAAAATGAACTTGAAGGGCTCATGAACTAGTTCTTATTTCCATAGATTTTAATGGAAATAATCCATACTCAGTTTTGCTGCACAACTCTCAGCTCTGTGAATTTACAGTAAAATCCTAAAATTGGAAAAATGCAACACTATTAATTTGGTGGTTCAGAGCATGAAAACAAATAAAGTATTAACACTACTGAC
The DNA here is from genome assembly GCA_008694505.1 of Cyanoderma ruficeps. Classification (NCBI taxonomy): domain Eukaryota; kingdom Metazoa; phylum Chordata; class Aves; order Passeriformes; family Timaliidae; genus Cyanoderma; species Cyanoderma ruficeps. The sequence continues at coordinate 8,593,678 of VZDJ01000594.1, read as the reverse complement.
CAGTCATCCCTTACATTCCTATGGGCTAGAAAACATCTCTGACAGAAATAACAGAATATTCTGAGTTAGAAGGGACCCACAAAGATCATCAAATGCAGCCCTTAAGTGAATGGCCTGCATGGGGACCTCTTGTTAGGAGTTTGCAAAGTGCTCACTACAGCAAGGTCCTGATCCCTCACTGCACACTAACAGTGTCCCAGAAATTAAGGTCTGTAAGGAACTAGTTAGTGGTCCTCTCAGTTCCCCCAACACAAACAAACAAAATTGTTTCATGGCATCAGTTATTCTTATGGCCATCCTCTGCTGTTATCTTTCAATTTATCTACAAATTCCCTCTACAAATCAGTGTCTTTTCATTACCAAGTTATTTTAATTGACTTCTGGTCTCTTTCCCAGTTTCTCTCTCTAAAATTCTTAGGATCTTCAATATCTACAATGACATACACATACCTTTATTGCCGAAAGAGTTTTCAGCATTGAATGCAAAATTTGTGGGTTTTTTACTCTTGCTTCAAGAATATATGGCAGAACTACATCCATTTTTAGTTTTTCCCTGGTTTGTTTGCTCCTCAGTATTCAAATTTGTCCCAGTTGGGACCTAAAGCCTAAACAGAAATGATCACGAATAAAGGCAGTTTGATTTTTTATTGTATCAGATATAAAACAACCTCTAATATAAGCATATATAAACCATAATTCATGGTCTGAAGCAGAGAAGGTTTACTCTATAAAGAAAAAAGGGGGAAGTTACTGGTGGATATGTTCCAATCCTTGGGGAGGCATCACTTTGTTCAGATCTCATTACTTTCCTGCCTAGGACAGAGCAGTCACACGATGGGATTAGTGACAGAAAATGCCTACAAATAATAGTGGGAAATATTATTTGCTGTCCTCTTCTGACATATGTTCTGTTAGATCACCACAATACAATGAGCAGACATGCTCATTCACCTTCCCACAGTGGAAGCTCCAGAAATAAATATTTTTTTTCCTAAAAATATTTTTCCACCCACAAACAATGGCTGTTAATTTAAAATTCCCCAGCATGCACAAATCAGTCTTTTTACTCTTTGTTCTGTGACAAAAATGCGTTTCATATACCATCGTGTCCATTCATCTCATTTTGCCCTAGTCTTCCCTAATCTTCATTAACCTCTGCAGTTCCCTGCCATATTGAACGACTCCCTGTGCTTCATCCCATTTTCCCAATTATATTCATAGTGTCCATGCATCACAACATGAAATACTGGACTTTGTACAAAAGGAAGTATTCCTAAACCTTTATCTGCTGTTTCTTGGCAGGATGCTCAAAGTAATGCTGCCATTAGAAGCTGCAGCAACTCAGCAAAGAGGATAACTCTGTTAGTGAGTAATTTTACCAGCATATTGTGACCTAGGGGACTCCCCACATGTAATGCAATTATTGGTTTCAGAAAAATAGAGAATAATGATGTTTGCAATCCAACATTTAAGGAAACTTTGTGCCCTTTGGCATCAAGGCCTGCTGGGTGATGACAACTTCACCCAGTTTCCCTGTAGTTGAACATATCTAAAACATAAAGAAAGTACAGGCCTTTGAATTCCTTATTCCCTGATAAAGGAATCCTGTGGGTGGAGCTGGGGATGAGTGGGGTGCTAAGATGGATGAGTATTTGGTGAGAAGTATCTCTTCACTGAAAAATAAATCCTGCTGAAGTTTCCACAGTTCTGTTGCACAGTGACTTCAGGCATTAGGCTGACCTGGGAACAAAAACCTAGGACAAATTACTGAGCAGTCTTCCCTTCTCTCCCATCCAGGGAACCCACATTTTCCAATGTGCTGTTTCAAGACAATGTGAGAAGCTTAGAAAACTCCTTTAATCCTCTTTATTCCCAAATGCTGGCTTTGGGTGGGCCAGCACTATTTACGCCCCAACATCTCCTGGTCACCTCTCTGGCTCACACCACTTCACAAGATAGCAGCAGGGATGAAAGCAAACACCTCCTTAAAATTCTCATTGCAATCCAAACAACAGCTGCTATTCCTTCTGAGGATAGCACACATTTTTCAGCCTGGTTATTTCTCTCATATCTTTTAAATTCACACATGTTAGTAGATTTGGATTTTTCTCTCCAATAAATCTTCAGTTATACCCTGAAGCTTTTAATATCAGAGCAGGGTACAACAATAAGGACAGTAGGTCTCTGTCTGCTTTGCTGCTTAAGTGGTAACACATTTCACATTGCCCTGGATTGCTCGGTTCTAAAAGCCTTTCCCTTTCAAAATGACAGTATAATGCATTACTTCAGCTTCTGAGCCTTAATCACAGTGTGCTCTGCACACATCCCAGAGCTGTACAAGAGACCATGACAGCATTCAGTCCTGCAGCTGCTCCTTGAGAGGTTCAGATTTTGATAAGACTTTTGGCCTCTGATGAAAGATGATCCAAACACCCTTTTCTTTGACTGATTCAACAGTACATAGTACAGATCATCATTTGGCCATAACTCTGAAACTAAGCAATTCAATGAACTTTAACACGTGCCCAGTTCCATTCACATTCTGGTTTTAATACAGAATTAATACTTATTCTATTATATCGATATAATTTGTCCCATTTCAATCCTCTCCATGTCACTTGTGGTCCAAAGTGCACTGAAGAAGATAAAACCTTTTACAGTTGCTTTCAGTTTAGATCATGAGAACTGCATGACTATCAATCTGAACATCAATTTGCAGATTTTTTCACTAGGAAACAAATATTAAATTAGAGGTAACAAAGCAGTTTTGTTCTGAGGAATTTCTTAGGAGGAGAAGGAATAAATTAAGTTGTAAAGAAATATCCTAATGGGAAATTTGAAGTCTACCATATTTTTGAAAATTATTCATTTATTAGAACTATTTATGCTTTCCTTCTTTTGCATTTTTTAGCATTACGACAAACATTTGCATTATGGTAAACTGCTACTCAGCTCTAATACAGAAGCACTGTTTGCAAATATTATTAAGATAATAAGCAAGAACTTCATTATTCTGAAGTTTCTCATTTATTTCTCTGTTTTATTCCTAATCTAATTTTCTATGCAGTTTTTCTACCTGAAACTGAAGTATTGTGGGTTTAACACCTTTCAGAGTAAAAATGCTTAGGGAGTCACAAAAGAAGATGACTAACTGTGAAAGAACAGAGTGCTAGACATGCACATTCCCTTTGAAGAGATGAGTTCTAGCACACGGGCCTGGAATGTTGGTTTACCAGAAGACATCTTGTGTCCCCTAGGTTCCAGATTGCATTGGTTTAACAATCCTGCCAAACTCTCCCAAGAGCTTCTCTTTTCACAACTTTCAAGCAGTCCTTTATCTCCTTTAGATTTGCCATCAAATAAAAATTTATGGGGGTTCTATTCAATTTATGGCCATACACAGAAACCTTAAGTTGTTCATCTTTTAGGACATCTGTGAGGCAGTGGACAAGTTTACATGAGAACACAACAGGCAAAGAGACATGAGTTATTGCTGGCCCAAAGCAATGTGTCTGGCCTGGCATAGCTCAAAGCCATGGAAGTCTTATTAACTCTCCTTTAAGGTGAGTTTATTATGCTGCACTAATGCTAATTTAAGGAGGTCATTAGTCAGTGACATTCAACCTGAGTGCAGCCAGCCAGCTCAGGTGTCTTTTACTGAATTCCTTAGCGTTGCAAGGACAACAGAGACAAAGGTGCAAGTTGTTGGAAAGATAGAAAATATGTTTCCTCAGGTCCTCAGTGACAGCACTGATAGGCAGTTTTACAGTTGATCTCTACGTTTCTATCCTTCTCTCCAAATGAATCAACCCAGGCTGTGGTACCTTATGCATTTTTATATTCCAACTGAACACATATCAAGAACATGAGGAATACTGAGATGCCATTATACTAATGATATTGCAAAAATGTTCTGATGCTCAACAAAATCAAGATCCAGATTTGTGCTGAAACCAATCCAGAAATCATTGCTGAAGGAATCATTTCACCTTATTAAGAATAGAGAAAAACAGGAATACTACAAGACCCTGTGAGACAGTAATTTGCAATTATTAACATGAATCAATTGAAAACTAATAAAACACAGCATAAATGGTAAACAATATAGTTGCTACAATTTCTACTAGCTTTCTTCTATTCCAGCTCTTTATTTCTCCATTGTCTCCACTCTAATTTCAACCTCATCTGATTTGCTTTGAACAAGACCTGTTAAGTCTTGTATTTTTTAAGGATTTTTTTCCTGAAAACAAGATAAATCAACCCTTTGCAAAGATGTGAGCAGTTTCTTTGATTTATCTCAGTGGCCACATTCAACTATTGTTAGGAATCTACTTCCCTGGAGATACTCTAAAGCCCTCTGGATACCATCCAGAGTACCATGCTCCAGAGGACCCTGCTTGAGCAGGGAGTTTGGATTAGGTGACCTCCAGCTGTCTCTTCAAACTTTACCCAGTCTGTGAAATAGAGAAGGTGAATATTTACCAGTGTTCCCTATGAGAACTACAGCAAAACTGTAATGTTAGAAAACAGCATTTAAATTACAAAAATACTCATTCCCCCTTTGTATACCATAATCCAACATCTTCACCTCTTTTTCGTAAGCAAAACTACACGATGCAGTTGACATATATTTCATCACATGGTATGAAATTAAGTCAACTATTAAAAAAAACAACAGAAACTCTGGTACTGGTGTATAAACAGGGACCTGGTCTGCATGACACAGACAGCAATGCTGCCATTCTGCTTCAACAGAACACAGATGATTAAAGTAATACTGTAAGAAGTAGAGCAGCTGCAAGACTGACATTATAATATATGAAAGACTACTGCAAAAACAAGGAAAATCATCTGTTCTGTTCTTCATGTTCTTCACTGTTAGTCAGGACAAGAACTTAATAGCAAAAAAAAAAAAGCAGATTATCATCATTAGTTTTCTTCTCTCTTTTTTTTAAGGAACAAACACAACTTTCTAAATGTGAAGATAATTAAGCAGTGAAACAGATTGCCCAGGGAAGCTGGGAAATCTCAAACTCCAGAGATGCTACATAATAATTGAGACAGGTCAAAAATGACACTTAAGCCTTCCATCTTGCCTTTTTAAATTATTATCTTACGAGCATGACTTTTTAAATGGCACAGTTTCTTAATAAATACAGTGTGTCAATTAACATGCCTATGGATTGTACATCTCAGTTGGCTTGTGCTAAGAGAATGAAACATTGAATAAATACCCAAATTATTTTATTTATTAGAAACACTTATTTTCTAATTAAGAGGAAAATGCACTCTTGCTTGCATAACTAAGGGATTCAGCAGTGTTCCCAATGAGGCCAAAACTCTCACCCATTTCAATGAGATAGCAGTAATTATGAGTATCATCATCTACATAAGACTTTTTAACACAAAATCAAAAGAAAAACCAAACAGAACAATCTTTTGCTTAAGAAGAGAAAAAGCACTCTCATGCTTTGCCAAGAGAGGTTGGCATGGATGACGAGTTCCCGCTGGATGAGAGAGAGAGAGCAACGTACTAGCTTCTTCCTACAATGTGCTTATTTTCGTAATTACATTATGTAAAAGGAATTTCATTCCATCTGCTTCACTGGTGACAATTTGCTTGTATTATGCAGTTACTACAAAAGTCAATGACACAAACATAACAAATATGAAACAATAAAACACATGCAAAGTAAGAATGACTCTATTAGTTTAAATGTTCATGCTGGTTTTCATGTCCAGTTTCACATCATAATGAAAAAACTTGCTCATCTTCCTAATCACATCATTTTTAATACGGGTTTTGTTCACTGCTACAATTTAATCTCTTCAGACATTGAAGTCTTTATAGAACAGAAGTCATTTATCTGCTTAAAGCAATCTCAGTATTGCAATTTGGGTTCTGATGGGACTCCGCTTCACTGAGATCTTCATACTTAATCACTAAATATCTAAAATGAGAATTTTATATCAGCAGGGCTTAACACAGAGCTACTGAAAAGGAAATCCATCCATCTTCCAAATGATAAGTGTTCCCTTTTCATGAAGTTGTAGGAAAAACTTGTTTAAACCAGTGGTTGCTCTCTTCTAGAAGACTGTGTGCCGAAGTATTCCCTCCATTAAAAAAAGAAAAAAGAACTTTCCAGCATTTATAAATAAATGACAATGATCAAGGGCATGGGAGGAAGAGGTGTTCCCACAAAATGACCTGGGAGACTGGAACTGCATAGCTGAAGTAAGAAAGTGACTGACATAAGTATGTGCTGTCACAAATACCAGCAGAATGGATATCAGAATTCTTTACTGTCTTTCATAACTAAAGTCCAACGGGTTATTCAGAAGTTGTCCAGGTCCTTAGTAAAGCTTGAAAAAATTCTAATCATGCTAATGAAGCCAAAGTCTGATCAAGGTTCAAGGAAAAATTGGACCCATTTCTGGGCTATTGATCATAGAGGTGTCCAGAAATGAAGTTCAGAAATGTCAAGTGGTGAAGGAGTTACATGTCTAACACTAGAGTTTATGTTAACCTCAAAGCTATTGGCTTTCAGAAGAGTAACTTCCTTGGGCAGAGTAACTGCTTTCTTCTGAGTTCTGTAAATTGACCTCTGAAACACCCGGGACTGGTTACTGTCAAACACTCTGCAGATGTAATACCATATGCTCCTTCCTACGCTTTGTTTTCAGAAACAGTGCCATGGAGATGCCCTGAAAATGCCCACTAACTGGTATTTTTCCTCAAAGAAGAAAGTCTTTCTGCTAAGTTTCCTAAAAAGAAAACTGAATCATTACCACTTGAGTAAATCTGTGGTTTAAAATCAATGCAACATTACAACAATCAAATGTTGCTCATATTATTTAACCATTCAACAGAAACTTAAGGAACTGAAGTTGTAAGAACATTGTAAGCAAAGTTCACATGTCAAATGACTTAGTCAATTCTACTTTGTGACTACATACTAAGTGGTGTTATAACATGTTTGGCCCCCAACCTCAAAATTATTAAACTCTCACCACTTATTTCAATGTGGGATCCTCAGCTACATTCACAACACACTCTTCCCATGAATTTCCAATTGACTTGTGCTGTGTAATGCAAATGAAGTGCAGACAGATTCTACGTAAGGAGAAAAATCCTTTCCCCCTCCATTTCTACCACACAGCAGATTCCTACCTTGAGATGAAAAGGGTCTTTGAAAGCTAAGCCTGTTTGCCTCCACACAGTAAAGCAAATGTTACCTTGCTGGAATTAATGAGCCCTTGATACCTAAGGCTGTGTATGGACGAATATTATTTTAACTAGCCTCATTAATTTAAAAAGAGGGTTTCCATCCTGTGGAATGCACAATGACAAGCTGCCTTCTGGGTTGCGTTCTTAAAACCTCACTGCAATAGCTTTTAGACTGTCCTTCAAAAGGAATTTTAATTCTGCCTCAAATTCATCTGTTTATTAAAAAGGGATGTTACTTCCTCACTTTAAAGAGAAAGGCAAAAGTAGTGTTAATTTGTAGTAGTCCTAATGCACAAACTGTTGCCCTCTTGGGTGCAATACTGCCACTGAAAAAGCAATGTGAGATGTTATCGCCGCAGTAATAAAACCAAGAAAACATTTCACAACAGCAGAGTGCCTTAATCCCACAGGCTTTACAGAGATACCAGCAGAGGAATTGTGACTCTCTGAAATGCAGTCATCACACGCACTCAACTTGATGCCATTGGATGAACCTGTTGGACAAGGCTGAGGCAGCTCAACCACACACAGGACAGCAGAGAGAAAGAATTGAACAGCACGACCTCTGAGAGAAATTCCAGTGGAAATTTAGGTTGATTGAATGCAGCCTGGTACTTACACAGATCTAACATTTCCATTGATACAATTTTAATAGTAAATACTCAACATGTGCCAGAACTCCCATTTTTCAACCTGTTGTTGGATAAATTGGTCTCATATTTAAATGACCTCAAAGAGAAAGAAATTCTATCCACTGTCAAGGTTGGAAAAGAGATACGTGGGACAAAAACACTCTGCAAAGTCCTGTAGATGTCAACTGGCCTTTGAGAAGTCATTAGATACTAATATGACTGACAAACTTTACAACAGAAAAATGCCAGACGGAGAATATCTAAGCATCAGTATCTCAAAGGACACAAAACATTGTCTTCAGCTGTAAAATACATTGTCCTAAAGCTTTTGTGTATGAATCATGGCTTTTTTGTTTGGTTTACTTGTAGTGCAATGATGAGCAGGAAGACAGAGGAAGGAGACAGAAAGGCAGAAGACACTCTTATCTTACTAGAAGGCCCCTAAAAGAGCTCTCAGCTCATTAGAAAAGCTCTGGAGAGTCCCCTTCTCTCAAGCTGATCATCCTGGAGAGCTCATTTCTCTGCAGTCTGTCTGTCCGAGACCAACAGAACGACCCTTTAATCTGTGCAGTCTAAATTGAACCAACGGGGGCTGGCTGAATCATTAAATTAATGAATCATTAAAGTTTGTTTTTTGTGAGAAGCAAGTGTCTGAGTAGAAAAATAACAATAAGAAAGGCTAGAGCTCTGAGGCACAGTGGTTTCATGCTGGTTGCACAATATCCATCATAGCACGACTCAGAAATCCATCTTCACATAATGTTTCATCCCACTCTCAGCAAGGCCCTGGATAAGCCCCATCTCAAAGTCATGTAAGTCAAACTGTACTTATTACTAATTCAAGCTGAGCAGTGCAACAGTATTAACTCTAGCATGAAATACCACAAGCAGCAGATGTCCAGCAACAACTGTTTTCCTACAAATAAACAAACTAGAGCGTTGAATTCTTGAGTAGCATCTGAAGAACACCAAACTTCACTCAGAGACCCAGCAGAGAACTAAAACAAAGCAAAGCATACTGCTTTGAGATGCTGAACTTCCTTATAGGGGCAAAAAATGTCTAAGAAAGTCAAATGATATCAAATTTATATCCTAGAAAGGAAGAGGAGGAAGAAAATATCCATAGATTGAAATAGCTTATTTTATTGAACTTTATGTAAATAAAGATGAGCTTATGTAAGTCCATCATTGTTCACAAAGAAGTTCTCAGCGTCAATTCGGTAAAAACACTTTAATTAATGCTTTGAGTAGACACTTTTTACATGTAATTATTTCAAGCACTATTCTCTACAAACAGAGCTATCAGCTTCACAAAAAGTGGGGCTTAAAAGATTGAAGAATCAAATTATTCCCTTTTTTTAGAGCAACTTGCTAAACTCCCATTTTCCCCCAGCTGCCAAACATAGCTTTCCCATAAAAGGAAACTACTTTGGCTAACTTGAGTTCAGAAGTAAAAAGTCTTTTTGACCCTGACCTGAGAAGTACCTGCAGCAAAACTATTAAAGGATGGAAGAAGAAATTTCATGATGAAATCTAATGTTTTCTGCATGACGGGACATGGTGGGCTGAGGTATAAAGAGGAGTTTTCAACTAAGAGAACTTGGGTGAATGAGCTGCTATTACAAAATCATTCTGGGATTAACGCCACCCACACAGAGACTTATTGGATCCAAGAGACTTCAAGGCACAGAGTGACTGCTACATCTTCAGCATCCCCAACTCACCCAGGACCAATTAACCCTACTGATACTCTGCAGCATGTGCCAGAGATTTCTAAACTGCACCCAGCTTAAACCCAGTTCAAATCAAGGGAATCAGGAAACCCTATTAATGCTGAGCTATCAGACAAGACCAAAAGAGTTCCTTGTTTGACACCTGGAGGTTCAGCAGATGAAGAGCAAAGTTCCTCTTGCAGCCTTCCCAGTTTTGCTATACAACACTTTGCTTGGACACTTCATTGTGCCCAAATTTACTGTGCTATGCAATGGAATAGCCCTCACTCCTGAGGAGGATGAGATGTGCTTTGGGATGGTGAGAAATACAGCACGTACTGAGAGCTACAGCCGCTCCCTGCTGATAGTTTGGTACGTTCATTGCTCGACGCTGAGCCACACTACCATGATGAGTTACCACGAGCTAGCTAATGCCACTGCTTAACTATTTTTGTGCTACTGCCCTCACAAAAGCAAATATTTCCTTAAATACAATTCATGTGTGCATTTTCCACAGCTGCCTTGTGAGCAGAGAAAACATTCCTCCACTCAGGAGTGCTTTGCTTTGGCAGGGAAATGATGCAGAACGCTATTCCTGCTACAAAGCCATCACACTAACATCTTTTCCCTCTTTCCTGCAAAAAACTGCTCACAGTGTTGGCTGAACAAGCCAGCTCCACACAACACTGCCAGATACTGGCCACAAACACTTCACAGATTTGACTGCAAATGCTTTCTAGAATCTATGTCCAGAACTAACTCTCTCAGAAATCTCACCACAGTATTTTAAGTAACATTTAGACCTCAGACACAAAAGCAGTATGTTTTACATCAGTGGCACCACTATCTAACTTAATATATAGGGCAGCTGTTGAGTTAGATGTCCCTCCACAACACACAACACCTGTTAGACTGCCTGGAGCTCCTCTGAGGACTCTGCTAAAGGCAAACTAGTTTGCAAACAGCATGTATTGTACGTGAAATATGGCCAGGAAGAGAAGTAAATAATCTAAGGGAGAATGTCCTCACACATAAATGCTACGGAAAAAATAATCCTATGCTTTTTATTTATTTACAACGAAGCTGCTCAATTTAGAAAAGACAGATGTCATCCACATTCACAATCTTAAAAAGATATATATATATATAAATAAAGAGCGCACCTGGTAGCTAAAGTTATTGATTTTCAAATTCCTGTGCTACAATAAATCTGAATAAATTGCATTAGGCACTTTAAAGATACAAACTACTTTATTCCTATAAAATCAGTGCAGGGAATAGAAATGCAAGCTTTTGATTTCTATTTCATCTTGATACAAATAGAAGCAATCCTTTCTATCAAAAAGTACATGAGATGTGAAAGCTTCCTGCTGGAAAGCACTGCCAAAAGAAGAGATAGATCCTCTTAATTAAGGTTGTCTTGTATTTGTCTCCCCTAAAACAGACATGATCAATAGGTGCAGAATAAAATTGATTGCTGCAGCACGTTTCATTAGGTGAAGCAAATGTCTCCATAGAGATTAAGCATGTCTTTAATATCTGAAGGTGGTAACACCTGTCTGCTTGAAATTTTGATCTCTCTGGGGCAAGGTTAAAAAATCCAAAACAACCCAGTTTACTAGTAGCTGCATAATTCTTACTGCTGTCTCCTCCACTCCAAATCACCAAAGCCCATATTACAGAAATTATCTTTAGGGCCCTTATCTAATTGACCCTTTGTACTAGCACTAAATGTCACATCTGTCCCTAGCAACAGCTGCTCAGCTGAGCAAGGTCCTGTCACACATATTTCTGCATCGGAGCCACCCTGGAGCTCCAGCAAAAAGCAGCTGGGGAGACAGGGAATGGTGCTCCTGCATGGCCATGACAGGAAGGCATGAGGGATTCTGCACCCTGGAGGGGTGTGGGGAGAGCATCTGCAGAGCAGCACTCAGCAGCAAAGGGCCCCTGTCAGAGGGAGACAAATAGACAAATGGCAAGGACAGTTCTCAAGTGAAGGGCTGAGCACNTTTCCAAAAGGGATTCTTGGTTACTCTTCTGTTTTCTCCAAGCACCTCACTTGTGCATGAGGGAATAAGAATGCAGAAGATGGGTCTGGCACCACAGGAAGTGTTTTGCAGCAGTGTAAATGACTAACAGAGGATGTGAAGGCCTTTAAAACCAATCCCACTATTGTTTTATGTTTTCTTTTGCAGAAGGGTAAATAAAAATGCTTCTTGGAAGCCAAACAATAGGAAGGATCAGAATGGAAAGTAGCTGAACCAGCATTACCCCTTCATCCTGCACCTTTGCTGAACTGAGAACTATTATAGGACTCAAGCTATTTGGAATGACATGAAACAATTTTCTGCCAGCAAAAGCCCTGAGCTGAGGAATTACTCTGCACTCGGGCTCAGATCCTGCTAGAGCTTCCACACAGCCAAAGATTCATGAAACGTTTCTCCACCCATGTTGAAGGAATTGTTTTCATTGTAACTACAGTCGCACCATCTGTCTGAGTTGCCTAAACAGTACCATGTGCACAGTTTGAGCTGCCCTCTTAGTACAGATATTTACATGCTCTTGCACAATACACTTACTGAAAGATGGATGAAAAGAAGGCATAATCCTACTGAGGCAGCTGCAGGAAAAATTTAGGGAGAGGCATTTGGATTTGGCATGACTTGGGATGTTCAGCAAATCATTAAAACATTCTCATCAACAATCCACAAACACATCCACATCCATGTATGATGGGAAGGTAGAGAGGGCTGGGAAACAACCTTCCCACTTTCCCCATTCCTACCGAAATTTACACTGCTGTTGCCAACTGAAAGTTTAAATCCAGCAAGAGATGACTAAAAGGTGGTGAGTTCTTCACTGCATATGGATTCTGACTTGAGAAAATTTCTGTCAACTTCTGACTTGGAAGAACTATCACTGTAAATAAGTCACTTGTTAATGGTGCCTTTTCTAAAGTAAGGTTTGTGAGCACTTCACTCTTCTCATGTTTTCCTTTCAGACCAGCTGCAAACCAGCAATGAAAAACCATAATTTTTACTAGAGCAAAACCCACACAACTGGCATGGAAAGACTAAGAGGGTAACGATGAGCACCATCCACCAGTTTCTGGGGCTGAGGTTTGTGTCTCCATACTCTCAAACCTGAGAAATCCATGACAAACAGTTTTTCTGGGTTGTGACTAATCGTTCCCAGTGAAAGGAGATATTGGCCAGCTTTGTCTAAACAAACCAGATGAGGCATGTTCAGGAAAGGTGTTAGCTAACGTTTTAAACACCACTTAGCTCCTACTTTAGGTAAACAGTTTAGCTAAAGCAGTTGGTAAACACTGGCCAGTTTCCTAGCCTGGACAGTGGCTTTGTCCAGATTTTCACTTTGATGGTTTATATGAACTATTTTGCTTTAAATAATTCCTCAAATGGAATCGGCTCTGATGCCCACCAGGAATTCTCTTCTCAGGTGTGGCAGGGCTACACCACAGGATCAGTAGGCACATCTACGCCTTCCCTCTCCTTACCACCTACCCAGAAACAACAGGCTTCTACTTAGGTGAGATGAAGTAAGCCCATCCTCTAAGACAAGGCTTGTAAATTGAGGGAATATGTTTCGTTGAACTGACCTAGCAGAAAAAGCAACTTAGAGACACATAAACTGTTTTATTCACTTCTGTCTCTGCCCTTGGACCATCCCACTTGCAACAAAATTTCTTCTTCTAATGAAGTGAACTGCCCTATTGGTACCTGTTACTTACCACTGTCTTGATGACCACCCTGAAGTACCGCCAAGATTGCACCAAGGTTTTAGGGATCTACATTTAAATAATATGAATCTCAAACACTCGAAAATTTATTTAAAGGAGACTCACTTATAATGGGACTAACTCTGTATCAAACCTGCAGGAAGTTACAATAGAGGTGGTTTTGATGTAGTTTCGGTTTACAGGGAAGAACTTTCTCAGGGTTCAGAAGGGAAAGTGATTGAAATCGACGTTATGCTCTGAGTGTACAAAGAACAAAAGCAACGAAATGAGGATGATGTGACTTGAAAAGGCTTCACTAAATTCAGGGAACTAGCTTCAAAAAGAAAACACTGAAAAGCTGTCAGAGAGAAAGGATAGAAGTAGGACAGAAGCAGGACAGTAGACAAGAAGGTATTAGCTGCTCAGATTCACAAGTTTTGAAAATCCAACACAGAAACAACTTACTGTGGCTAAGTATGAATGTGAAATTACAGCAAACCTCTCTTGCCCCAAAATCAGAACCTACATCACAAGAGCAATGCATGTACTGAGGGGCATGAAAGATGAAAAGGAAATATTCTATAAATGTATCAGAAGGAAGGAATCAACGAGTGAGAGAGACTAAAGTAATCCACGCTTTCACTGCTCCATGTCTTTACAAAAAAAGTTTAGCTATGAACAGAAACTTCACACAATTCTAAAAAATCAGTCAAAAACACAAACTAGAATAAGGACGGAAACAGCTAAAAAATATAAGACAGGGTAAGTGCAGTCAAGCTTACAGTTCTGGTGAAATCCAATACTGAATTTAATCAGAAAAACACAAACCTGTGACTCATTGCCAATCATCTTCAAGAATCTCCCACTAACATTAAATACTCAGCAAAATGGGAAAGTGAAATGTTGCAATTCTCTCTAGAAAATGAAGGCTTTGGGGAATAATTAGAAGCAGAGGGTGAAAGATCTGGATTAGTTTAAGAAGTAGGAATGTGAGAGGACTACAATAACTTAATATATTCTAGCAATATTTAAAGAAGACGGCAATTAATCATTCATCACATTTACAGAGTAAAAGACAAGTAGTTGGATCCATTTGCAGAAGAGAAGGTTTATTAAGGTCACACTCTAGGGAATTTTTCCCTAAATATGGACAGTTAAGGATGGGAACATGTCCCAGGAATAGCTGTTGAACTGCATTCACTAAAAATGCTTATGAGTAAAAAAACACAGTTTTTAGGAACATCTTGGGATATTCAGTTGTGTCACAAAAAAAGAGAGTGAGTCATGAAAAATGAAGCTGTGTAGTTTCTTGAAGTCCCTTCCAGGGGTAGATTAAATTTCTGATTCCCAAAGGCTCCAGGAACAAATCTGAGCTGGTAGGGAGGGGGAAAATAAAAGAACAAAGCAGCAGAAAGCAAAGCCCACCTGCAGGTAGCTGCTAGTCTCACAATTTCTGGTTCTTTTAGAAAAGCTGAACTGACTTTGCAAAAGGATTCAGAAGAATATGCTTTTTTAGGACAGTGATTCAAACCTGAAGCTGTTCTATGGATGCTCTGAACTGCTCTCAGAAAAGCCTCCTAGTTGGCTCTTTAGGCTGAGAAAACAGCCTTCACAGCTAAATCAACCTTCCCAAATACTATTCACTGCTCTTAACAACGACACATCTTAGAACGTTAACTACTTCACTTGAAAAACAAGCAAAATCCTGATTGCAATGAGGGATAATGTATGTGACCCATATTAGACATGAACTGGACCAAAGTTCTTTTTCTCTAAGCCACCAGCAGCTCACAGACCCTTGCATTTAATCAGCTAGTGGAGATGGGGAAACATTTCCTTTTCCTGAGCATCTCTGAAGTGACATCACTGGTGTGAAGAGAATTTGCACAATGACTGCAACCAGAAGTTTCTGTGCCTTTGGGATGGTGTTTAGAACAACTAAGCAGAAAGGCTCTCTCATCAGAGATGTGCTGCTTATTATTATCTTGTGGACAACAACATTTACTGACAAAGTCTTTGGTGAATGAACTCAAAAAATGAATGTTTCTTTCTCTTTCCAAGATAAAACTGTCCCTCCAGTGAAAAATAATTTTTCTCTTCCTTTCTTTTAATTAAAAAAAAAATCACAAGTGTTTTTGCAGGGGCAGTTTCCTACAACAGGAGGAGGCACATCTATGCCAGACACCATACATTATATTATCACCATAAAATTACCTGCCACAAGCCAGGTTTCTTCCACTTGAGTAAAGAACAATGCTGCTTGCACCACCAGCTCCTGCCTGCACGCCCTGTAGGAGTCAGGGATCATCTTCATCTGCCCAGGACTAGTAAATGTTTCTAATTATAGCTAAAAAACCCCTCTAGTATGGGGGGAAGTTGCTGTTTGCCATAACATTTATAGTAGTTATACACATTAAAATGTCGGAGAAACATGATCTAGTGATACAGTGAAACTGGCACAGTAAGAACCACTGTGAGATTGGGAGGCTGATAAAAAGGTATTTTTAAGCAAGCAGTTGAAAGCAGCCCTCTGATAGTTTGCTGCTCATGAAATTAGTGAGGCATACAAACAAAAATATTTTTGGAAATTTAATTTCAGGATTGTTTTTGTGGAAAGAAGAACACGTTCCATATGAATGAGGCTTTGGTAAGTTTAATGGTAACCATGTATTGTAAATAGTCTTCTATAAAGCCACACAGCTACAACCCAGTGTGGTGAACACAGACTGTGTGCAAAGTTTAACATGTTTAGTTTGTATACAGATAGAACATCAAGCTATGAGTAAACCTTCTTTATGTTCCTTTTCTTCTGACTATTGTGAAATACAATGAACTGAAAAAAACCTGAATTACAGGCTGACTTGAGATCTGTATCTTATTTTGGATCACTTAAGCTATATCCCTGGATTTTTACTGCAGTATTCTACAGTTATTACAAACATAACAGATGCTCAGTGTACCTCCATTGCCATCAGCAGCATTCCTACAGTTGTCCTGAAACACAAATTCTTAGCAAAGATTTCTGGGGAAGCTCTTCAGCTTGCAGGTCGGTCAAAAGGAGAAATGGGAATCATAAACATGTACCTTATAAAACAGCATAATAAAAATTAAATTTATCCAAGCAGTAAACTGAACACCTGTCAAAGGAGAGAAACAAAACTCAACAAGGAGCCCAGTTCACTGGCTCCTACCCACCCATACCTCTACAATTTCCAAAATTCCCACACAACAAACAAAACCCAACTGCAGATACTCTGGAGGGAAATTAACATTAAAGAAAGAAGCCCTAAAAAAGAAATACAGTTCCGTTCAGTGAGGAATGATACCCTACATCAGCACTTTTGGGCCATTCCATAGTTAAAATCTGTGCTAATAAAAATCCCTCAGGAGGGGAAACGGAAAGTTCTTTTCTACACCTTAGGCTTGGACTCCACAAATGGCACTGTGGGATCCACTGAGGCCACCTCTTAGCAGTTACTCTAGAAAGCTTGCCAGGGCAAAATTAGTCCATGTCATCTTTCCTTGAACAGGCAGCACATGGTATATGCATCACATCACCATCACTGTGGTGGGTTTGATATTAGAGTATTAGAAGGCCTAAAGCCAGGTTTACTCTACTGTGAATCAGTGCCCCTGAAAAAGCTGAATTTATAGCACAATTTTTATGAATGCTTTGTCATCAAATGGCTTCTAAGCAGTTTACATGCCTAATATCAGAGAAGTCCTAAAAAGTTTAGTTTCAATATAAATCCTGTTTTTACGCTGTGTATAAAAAAAAGCATACCCCAGTGAAGAATTCAACATGGTTTCCCCAAATCTGTCAGCTTTGAGTGCCAGAACTCAACTTTCAAGCCACACAATTAGGAGATGCATATGCTCACTAGTTGTAAAGATTCTATGTTAACAATTATTTTACTTTTTGTTTCAAAAATAAACTAGTGTTTCTGAAAGCTTTCTGTACATTCCCCAAGATCAGGAAAAAAATTAGAAGGGAAACTAGAAACAAAATCTAGATTAATGTATTTTCAGTGATGCACTTCACTCATGAGATACTGCTTATTTTTGCAAAAAAGCGCACTTAAGCTGAAGAAGAGACATTCATCACATGGTACACATGGTGTTCACATGGTACACAGCATTTCATAGTGGTCTGTTTTCTTAACTTTGAAAAAGTGGGTTTTGCCAGCAACACTGCTCATGGATGGCCCTCCATCCCTTTGGTCACAAATAATTGCCATGTCTTTGCAATTTGGAGAGAATTTGGTGGAAATCAGCTGCTAGAAGTTTCTGAAATTGGCAGGTGGAAAGCACCTCCTACAAACTTGGCTTCCCTCTCCTGCCCCCTCTTCTGGAAGTCACGACACACGCCCTCAGGCTGTCAGGGTTCTTCCCCACAGTGACACAAGGAGTCCCATGTCCCTCAGGCAGCACAGGGCAGCGTGATTCTGGAGAAGGAGCTGCATCCAAGTGGCTTTGCAATGCTCAGAGCAAGCTGCCCAGAGTCCAGAGAAACCCCGGATCCCACCTCATAGCTGTATCCTGCTTCTCTGTCTCCACAGCATTTTCGGGACACATCCACCCTCCCTCCAGAGGACGCATCTGCATGCAGACTGACAGGTGCCAAGGGATCCACAGGCAACACAACAATTGACAGCTTCACTTCCAGTTTTCCAGGAATGTGCAAGAGAGGTTTATGCTGGCTCCACTGGAAGCCGTGATGAAAACAGGGCTTTTACAGGACTGTCTCATGTCCCTGGGAAAAACACTTTATTTTCTAGCAGATGTCATGGGAACAGGTTATGAGCAAGGATACTGGCATGTTCCTGCAATGCTCAGTGAAAGTTGTCTTCATGTCCTTGGTCTATGGCCATAATCTTACCTTACTGTCAGCAGGGAATGGGGTAGTGACGTGACACAGGGACCCCACTGCACCAAGTAGGATTTTTATCTCATGAACACAGAGGAGGTTACAGGCTAGCTGGGATCGTGGCCTTTTCCATCATTCTGATGCATTTCCTGCCTCAAGGGCTCTCATTATGTGAATTAAACTGTGACTTTTAGGGAGAGGCCCTGAGGTGGCTGAGCAAGATTCCAAATCCCATTGTCCACCATCTTCTGCCCTCATGAGGCCATGCCTCATGTGACTTAAGTGCCAAACCCTGATTTTTCAGTAACTCCTTAAAAGTTCTGTGTAAAAGGAAAGCACAAGTGAATGCAGACATTTAGCATGTCAGCTGAAGAAGGAAGGGAGACAACCAAAGTTCAGTACACGAGGAGGGTTTCATTTACACATCCTACACGTTTTCTGCTCTTACTGTGGCACCCCATTTCCCTGCCCCCTGGCAAGGAAGGCCCATCCACGGCTGGTTCACAGCAGTGGCCACTAGGCCACCACCCCTTCACACTGGGCACCCAACTGCTCCTGCTGGTCCAAGTTTTGCCTGTCTTACCCTCAGCAGGGCATGAACTTGTGTTGCTTCCCTCTCCCCAGATGCTATTTTAGCAATTTCTGGGAGCCTCAGTAACTTTTGAGACTTCTTCTGCATTGTCAAACATGGTAGAAAACCAGCAAGCTGGTTTAAATCTAACCTGCTGAGGGAATGAGGTGAATTCACAGACAGTGTGATCACACAGCCTTATTTGCTTGGAAAATCAGGCTGAAAATCCCAAATAGAAACAGAAAAGCCTGTCAAAGGTTGTTTCTAAGATCTGCTGGAATGAGAATGTGGGTTGTGAGGAAGAGCTCCAGGAGCCGGCCTGCTTCCTCCCTCATCCTACACTCAGGGAAATGGCTGAAGGTCTCCCTCACCAGCACTATGGGGCCTGCACGCTCCTTGGCCTGGCCCAAACCACAGGGGGTTCATGTCCCACAGGAGACCCAGCATTAGACAGAAAACGAGCAGACACAGTGAGGGAAGCTAACCAGGCCCTTCCTGAGGTACAAAAATCACATTCCTTCAGACCCCAAACCCCCAGTGTTCTCTCCAGTCAGGGTTGGGCCTTTTTGCCCAATATAAATAACAGACTTCCCCTTTTTAAAAATGAAATTCAGAAAAAAGCCCTGTCACCTAGAAGGCACAGAGGGGTTTCCAGTTTTGCTTTCTCCAGCCCTCCACAGTCCCCCCCCGCAGGATCACCACCTCCTCCTCACATGTGTCCACCTTTGGCATTAAAAAGTAAGAAAATCCCCAGGACCCATGTGAGCCCAAATCACTGGCACCATGCACCTGCACTCCAGACAGGACTAAGCACAAGGCACAATGCTGATTTGTTTCTAGTAGTACATAAATTGACTGGAAAAAACCTCACAAGCAAAACAGGGTGAAGCTCCAGGCGTTCATAATCTGTTCACAGAAATACAGCCACGCTAGCAGGGCTTCATTTGTCATTTAAGCATATGCAGTCTCGGTTCCCTAAACTGTCAGCAATTTCACTGGCATACATACAACTGACAAAACCACTCAGCCTCTTTTGCAAAAATTTCCAGTCCTCCCATGATGTTCCAATTAGATCTGCTACTAATAACTGTCAGCTTTGCGAATAATTTCACATAATTCACTTGGGCAGAAATCTTCCCTACAAATCCATGACTGGGATTGAAATAATCAACTATCACTCACTTTCACACCATAACACAGCCACATTTCATCCCATTAACTTTCCCTTCAATGCCCCACAGTGCTGCCCTAGTGACACTTTTCTATGTGTTTGTTGAATTACAATATACACAGAACACGTGAAAGTGGGAGGACCCAGGGCAGCAGCTAATCATGTTTGGGTCCACTACAGCTTTCTTCACAGCTGAAGGATTGCCCATAGCCTTTCTTAAGGACCTTCTCCCATATGGAATTCAGGAGAGCATATCCACTCATTAACTCTGATGCTATCAGTCTTATGGGAAAATGATTGATTAGGAGTCATGAATCTACCCCAGATCAGAAAAGCACAGATATTAAAATGTGCTCAATGGCTCCATAACCATGACGAGGTGCAAATCTGACCTGTTTGTTATGGTAACATTTTTTTCTACTTTCTCATTTACTTCAACTCGGAGAAAATACATGGCAGTCAGTGCAGCATGCAAAATTAAATCTTGGCCTAGCAATCAGAGACAAAGCAGTCAACAAAAGCCGAAGAATTTCTTTCATCTCCTGGTTTTTGTTTTAAGAAATGCATATCCACTTTGAGCTTGAGATTGGGAAGCTTTTGATGTTGCAGGGCAATGGAAAAGAAACCTCTGCAGAAGTTTGCAGCTCACGCTCTGTTGGCAGAGGCCAAACTTTCCTTAACAGAGCAGGCACAGGACAGGAGGACCCTCTTTGCCCCCAAATTGTAGCTGTGGGATACATTTATACTGTTACCTGCCCTGAACTATCACACAGTGCTGCAATACTCTTCTAGTAAGTGGCCACATTCCTTTTCAGAGGTGGGTGCAATGACTCATTTTCTATATATAGACTTGTTGAAGTACAAAATGCTGCTGCTTTTTTCCCCCCATATGTTGTTCTCAACATATGCTTTTCCATTTCTCATTATTATGTTACTAAAACAGTATGTTGAATATTTATGAGACTGAAATACAAGTTAACTGTGCCATTCCTCATAAATGTAGATTTTAAAAGTTTCTCATCTTTATTGTAAAATTTTCATGATTCAGAAGTAATCTACCAGACAAATAATTCCCTTGACCAGTCTGTCAGGTCCAGTTTAGTTGCTCAAGGGTTACAAGATTAAAAAAAAAAATCCATCTCTGTTTATATATAGTAATACATTAGAATATAATAGAATCCAGTCAACAAGGTAAATCTCTTTTGTGTATCTTCCACTTGTCTGTAAACCATCTGCAGCTGGGAAGTTTCATTGTTAGAGGTCTAGTAATGAGATCAATACAAGCTATAACCACAAAGGATTAGTTGGCTCATATGCTATTGAAAGACTCTTGGGTTCAGCAAACTGTTTTGGTTCCCATGTGCAGTTACGCCTAGCCATGCCCCTCCTTTCCTCCTCCAGCAATCCAAAACCTGGAAATGGAAATTCCCATTTTTCCTCAGTAGCAACTTGCACACACAAAAATCCGGCAATAAATAGATTCAGGGATTCTAAATTTATCTTCAGTGGATACTCTGGGAATGACTGGAGGGGGTATGTAAAAGGGAAGGCTCTCTGCCAGATATTGCATCTCCTGTATTTATTAACTGACTTTTCCCCTGCTTTCCTTTGTGACTTATCTCACATTATGAATTCAGCAGTTTTAGTTTTGATTCCTGAGCAAGCCCAGCTGCAGTTGTTGCCACCCCATATCGATAGCACTTAATGCCTCTCTTGTACCCTCTACTCACACCTAAGAAGTCATGGCTTCTATTTCTGGGTAATAATAGGTGCAGGTGAAAAAAAAAAAATAACAGACAGCAACAATAATTTTAAAAACACTCCCTCCACTTTCATCCCCTAGTGTAAAGCAGCAGAAGAACAATAAACACAGAGCTGCAGAGAACAAAAGTCTGCTTGTCTCCCTGGGGAAGAAGAAACCATCAAAATGTGCATTTGCCATAGAAGAAACACTGCCTTTCTGGTTGTGTCTGAACTCACATGACAGATAAAAGTTGACATAATGCTGCAGTTATTTATCACACAGCTGTTTAAAGATGCCTCTTAATAAAACACAGTAATCACACACAGCACCACAAATCCAGCAGACCAGGAAAACTAATATTTACTCAATACTAAATACCTAATGACCATGCAAGCCTCCGAGGAACCAAATTTGGTTACTGCTTTGCTACTTGGAAAGCCAGAGCTTCAGAGAAAACAGATTATTTGGAATTTTTTTTACCAAGCTATTCGGCTTTACATTTTCCATCAAACAGCCACTCACAGCACACAAGTTTTCAGTTTCCAGAAATACTGTGCCTTTCAGCACATCAAATGCCAGTAAAATGGATTTTTACCTTTGCATTTAGTTTTGCATTGGTTTAGCACTCATGAAGAAACAGGAGAGAGAAAGGGTTTGAAGAACAGAGCAGACCTTGACCCGAGTCATGTCTGTGCACCAGGAGGTAAGGAAGGAGCTGGAGGAAAGCAAGGTCCATTGGCTGCACCCTTTGTCCTTTGCTTACACCCCTCTTTTCCTACCCAGGTGGCATTTCCTGCCTTGCCTTTGCAAAGGACAGCATGAAGAAGCCTTCATCCACTTTTCCTCTGTTTATTTAATGAATTTACACAGTCATACTCTGGCCCCACATATACCACATAACCCTTAATGTTAATTTTTTTTTAATGTATTATTAACTGCAAATTTTATCACTCAGAGAGAAAAGCATTACTGAGAGACAGCTTTCCTCTCAGAGCAGTTTCTGTGCAGGTAGAGACACTCTAGCACACTGCAGGGCTGTGTTAGAACTCCAGGGATAGCTTGGATCACAGGAGAAGGACAAACAGATCAGTGTGGTTTTTTGCTTGAGCAAATGGCTCATTTTCCCCTCACCACTTGGTGTTGCTCTGTACAGCAGTGGAAAAACCTGAATTTGAAGAAATTGTAATTCAGCTGAAGCAGGCAACAACTGAGGCAAAAATCTTCACATACATTATTTGCTCAGTACTACCCTTTAGGCAAAGATACGTGCTATAAACAGCAGGAAGGAAGGGGGCTGCTTTGGGAAACTGGGTAATACAGTGTCACTACATGCAATGGGCTGCACGTGGATAAAACCCATAGAGTTTCTGCATACACAGTTATATGATCTAAGCTACCCTTTCTTACTCAGAAGAGAGATCTTGAAACCATAACATGGAAGTCTCTGAAAAGCACCAAATTGAATGCTTGGGGATGGTAAAATGGAAAAACAGTGTCAGGGATGATTACAGAAGAAACAGAGAACATCATCTCTCTTCATATAAACTGAGTTTTGCCTGCATCTTCATTAATGGCTGCTGTTCTGAAATGGATTTGGGATAATTAGAAAAAGACAGGGAGAAGGAAGACATAAATAGCAGAGGTACAAAACAGGGTTTTTTACAAGAAGAGATTACCCAGATGAGGACTTTGCAGCCTGCAAGAGAGATCACTGTGGAGAAGAATATGATTATGGTCTAGTAGCAGGAATAGCACAGAGACAGTGAGCAGGAACAGCTGTTCTCATGATGCAAGAAACAGGGGGCACCAAATGAAATGGTCGGACAGTTTGCTTAAAACAAGAGGGGCCAATTTTATTTTTTTTTATTATACACTACATAATTAAGTTGTGGAACTTATTGCCACAGGATGTTTTGAAAACCAAAAGCATAAATGGATTAAAAGAAAAGCAATTAGAGAAATTCATAGAAGAAAGGTCCACCATGAGCTATTAAATACAATGATGCAGATAACAACCTCTGGCTGAAGCAGAACCCAAATGGCTGGCTGCCAGAAGCTGGGAAAGAATACTGCTGCTGCTGCTGCTGCTCTACACTTCCCAGGAGCAGATGCTTTGGGAAAAGAAAGAGAAGGGCCGAGCTCTGGTCTGAGTCACGGAAGGTCTTTTCTGTGACCCAGTGTAGCTGTTTCAATGCTTTTCTGAAATGGACTAATTTGTCTTTGATAATCTGATGCTTATTAATATCCAAATTTAATTCCTTTTCTATACCGCAAATTAACAGAAATATTACAAAGAGCAATTATTTAAAGTAATGTGATTACCTATACTTCCTACTTTTAGATTTTCTTTTATCTGGGCATTGCTACGTGAGTTAAAAGCCACTTCAGCTAAACCTACTGCTGCATGAAATTTCATGTTCATGACAAAAGCTTTCTATGCCACTACAATAATGCTTCCCTGTTGAAACCAGAAAAACATCTTGCTAAATGCACAACAGTTATTGCTTGGAGGAAGAGAAATGTATCAAAGCAATGAAAGGCCCCATCTTCTCTCATATATATCAGTATAAACTAAATCCGGTGTAATGAATTTCCATAAATCAGCAGTGCCATAGAAGGGCAGGATCACCTCCTAAAAGCCATTAAAGACATGTTAGATCGTCTCAACAATACAAATTAACAATTGCATTCTTGCAAGTTTCTCTAAGGGCAGTGCAAATATGCAGAAAAATCCATTACTGAAATAACAGCTAATCAATAATTCAGGGCTATGCAGAAATGCATATGTACGAGGCAACACAAATCACTGTCAGCTTCTCGAGTTCTTCTGTTCCTGCTTTAATGTTTCCCTAGCATCGTTTTAGAATATTGAGTTATTCAGGTGCTTAAGGAACAAGATGAAGCAATTTTATCAAAGTGAGATTTGTTCCTCCTCTCTACATTTTCAAAAAACAGGGAAGATGAGATTCAGGTAGGTGGACAGGTTTGAAGTGAGAGCGATTTGCACTAAATCTTTTGCAACTTTTTATGAGTTTTCAATATTTGAAAAGTGTACATTCCACTTCTCTTTTAGATGCTCCTCACAAAACAGCTGGAGAGGGTCCTGTTCTCATGCATTCCACAAAACATCTGTGGGAGAAAAGTACGTACTTAGAAAATAGTTAAACAGAGGAAAATGTTATATCACCCCAAAAGGATTGCTCTCAAATTCAAGATTCACAGTCAAAAGACTTAGCATGGCTGGCTTCTAAAGCAAGTCCCTCAAATAAGCTCTAATAACAAGCTATTGAACATAAAAGAGGCAGCTTAACCCCAACTCCACCTTCTCTGGTTCTTCTACCTGGAGTACAAGGTCTGTGTAAGGTCTGTGAAGGGATGGTTGTACACTCCCCTCCTTCGAGAGGGCTTCAAGCTGCAGACCTTGGACGCAAAGGAGAGCACTGGGACAACAAGATCCCAACCTCCAGAGGCAGATGCTACTCTGACACAATACTGTAGGTTTTCTGTAGATAATATAGACGCCTTATACTCGCTCTTATAATGGTGTAGAGCCCTTTTTCAGAGGCTGCACTTCCCAGAGTTACACGCAGGGGAGAACTGGAAGCCCCACAGCTGCACTGTCAGCATGGTCCTAATGCTAAAATTCCCAATGCCCACAAAGCATCATGGGGTTTCCTGCTGCATCTTTACAGCTAAGAGAAACCAGGCCCTGCCTTGTGCTGAAAAATCTCTCATCCAGATCAAGGTGATTCAAATATAATGAGCTCTTAATGCTGGATGAAAAACTTGTAGTAAAGGACCACAGGAAAGGCACAACTTCATCTTCCACTCCATCTCTGGGTAAAACAGCTCAGTTACCATGGGAACACAGTACCACAGTACCATAACCTCCCATCTACCATGACAAATGCAATCCAGCGCCTCCAAACAACCCCTGCTTTGAACAGTTCCCCCTCTCCTCTTGCACAGGCACACAGAAGCGTGCATGCATGCACACACAGGCACAGAATGACGCCGTGCTGCTACTGGCTGGGATGCACAAGTACAACAGAGCCAGAACTGTGCACTAAGTGAGGGAAAAGCTCAAGGAGAATGCTTTATATTTTCACCATCTGGTGTCAATCTAAAGCCACTTGAGCCACAGCTTCTCCAAAGGAAATCAAGGGATGCTAACTAAGGAAATGCAGCTTGATAGGCTCTTTTACACATGCCAACCTGGTTCTTGCAAAGGAGCCTGAAATGTTCCCAACTGACCATCACCATAAAAATATGAATATTTTCTTTAATCTCTAGACAACTAGGGTAAATTAGTGACATTTGGGAGCAGCAACCTTCCTCTGCGACTGTGATATATTAGAGCAAGAATGAGCAAAGTATTTAAATCCATACAACCTCCTGCTTTAAAAACTCATCAAGCCCTATTTGTAACAAGCATGGTTTACCTGGGAGCTTGGAAATGCCTGTTGGAAGTGGGGAGGATTGGTAATCCATGGCATGCTGGATCCAGTTCATTTGGGGCTGTATATCACACATGTGATTAGGTCAAGTGGTGAGACACAAGAAATGGCCTATGCTTCCAGGTATTCATCACACTGAGAAACTTTTTCAAAACTTTTTCGTGCCAAATGGTAATGAAGTACGTGGACAATTCAAACATAAAAGGAAGCAATTTTGGGGAATCCTTACAGAAAATGATGATTCCATATCAGTAATTGTAGTGATATGTACTTGATTAGCTATTTATCTCCAGACCTACAAACACTCAAATTGTTAAGCAGGAATCAGTCTGATCCTAGACAACAGGGCAGGAACCCAATGACTGAGGAAAGTTACTTTACCAACAAATAGATGTCAGATTTAACACCAATAGTCTATGACCCCTTTTATCTCTGGGCCTCAGAGCACTTTAACAACATTAATTAGCCTTGTGACACAGCTCTGATACTCATTTTATGAGCACAGAGCAATTATGTCCATGCAGCAGTTAAGTGGCACCCACGAAGTCAAAGGAGAGCTCCAGTATCCAGCCACCAAATCTATCCAGCAACTCACTCCACTAGTAAGATATTTAATATATTATATTAAATAGTAATATATTTATCAGATCAGTTCTCATGCTAGGGTGGACAATCTGAGTAAAGTTTCAAGGATCTGATATTTCCCACAAGTAGACAGCCAGGAACTGCAAAGCATTCCCCATAGTGTAAATCTACCAACATCCCACTGGATGGCAAGTCTCAGAACCAGCATTGGAGCCTTAGAAGTCCCGTTCGTCCCATAACTGAAGTCAGTATTTCATGGAGACCCCTACAGCCATACAGATACCACAGTGCATTCATTCCCTCCCTGACCTGCAACCACTGACTAGGACTGAGAGACCATAACCAGTCACCACCACCGCAAAACCCAGTTTTGCATTAATGATTATCAGTGAAGCGTAGCTGAGAGGAGGAGGGGTGTTACCACAGCACCAGGAACGACCCTTGATACCACACTGCTACTAAAGTGGGCCTAGGCACAAAAAGGAGCTCTGCTCAACCTATCAGCCACAGACAGGTGTTCTCCTCTCCTGCAGAGCTGAGAGGAAGCAGTGATCAAGGCACTCAAATGTGTAACATGTTCAGTTCCATCACCAACATGTGGTGTGACTTTTCACATGCTACTTCATCCTTGTGTTTGTTCCTTCTTTAATAAAAAACTCAGAGAACATTTATTTTTTCAAATTCAGCCTCCTCTGCTTTTAAGTTTGGATGATAAGCTCCCTCAATTCAGCCACTCAATATGTATGGAGCTGCACAGATCAAAGATGTCTCCTTTTTTTGAAAAAGCTGTAACCAAATAATCAAAAATCATCAAAAGATGGGTTTTTTTGCTTGTTTGGGTTTGGTTTTGTTGTTGTTGTTGTTTGGTTGGGTTTTTTTAATTGAGGTTCACAAACTGACTGCTTTATTATTATTAGCTTCAGGTATCCAGATCTCTTTTTAAGATTCAGATCAATTCAAAGGTAAAGACACAGCTTCAAAACAAAACAGAAAATGCAATTCACCTCTCCTCTCAGCTGTTTTTCTTCTTAGACAAACCTGAATGAACTTGTGAATGAGTTCATCGGCTCCATCTCAAAACCAGCATCTTCATTTCTCCTTTTTGAGCTCAAGAAGCTAAGTAACAATTTGTCTAATTTTACCTGTTTACTTACAGAAAAAACAAATCAGTATTTCATCACAGAATCACAGACTCAATAGGTTGGAAGAGATCTTTAAGATTGAGTCCAACCCATGCCCTAACACCTCAACTAAACGAAACCATGGCACTGAGTGCCACATCCAATCTTCTTTTAGGTACATGTGATGCCAAAGCTATTGTGTAGTTGCACCATGTGGAGATTAAGAGTATCTTAATGCATCACAGCTACCCCAAGCTCTCTCAGAAAGCCTCAGATGCTGACATTTTGTAATTGTAAATAAATGACATGCCACGAGCCCCCTTCCCCAAATACTGCCTGTAAGCACTGACTAAACAACAGGATCTGGGGCACATTTGCAGGTATGCAGCGTGCAGAAAGTGCTCTTGGATTGACACATTGGAGGAAGGACTGGATACTACTATATAAGAACAGAGCACCTTCTTTTTTTCCTTGCAACTGCATCTCAGGTTGCTTAACCAGCAGCACTGCTCTTTGCCTGGGAAGATGATCTGTTTATTTAGCCTGCTTAAATTCTGTAACTAACTGTGAGTTATAACTTTTTTTCCCCTCAACAAACATACAAATCGATGGTGTAAATACCAGCCAGTTTCACCCAAGGAAAAAGGTGTCAGAAAGGGGCAAGGCTTGAACAAGACCTTTTCACAAGCACAGTGACAATCCCTCTTAATGAAGAAGCAAGCTCAGGACTTCCTGGAAGCCATCAAGCTTATCAACACCCAGGGAAGAACAGCTGTGAGACCAGTGATTTGAGGAAAGAAAGGTGAGAGAAAAACTCATTACAATGAACAACTTCCTTGGGGACACTCCACCCCTTCTCAGGTTTTTTTTTCATCCTGTGACCACTAGTGACTGCTCAATTTATCCTGGTGACACCATGCCAGAAGGTTCAAATGCCTCCCTAGTACTCTCAGCTGGCACAAAACATTAAACCTGGGCTGTCATTTCCCCCAAATTAGAGAAAGGCAGGGCAGCAGGGAGGCAAAAGGATGTACAGGGTGGTAGGTGCTTCCAGGATCTTCCTGTAGCCTGGTGAATGGAGAGATTTTAGCAGATGAAAGCCATTCCCTGCTCTGCACTGTCATCTTCTACACAAATCATGCACAAACAAGGGAACAAAAGAGATGTGTTTGTTCCAGTTCTATTAGAAACACAAAGACATTGTTTTGGTTGACAATTTGTTTGCTCAGGAAAGCTGAGTTCAATTGCAGGAGTAGCAATTGCTGTGAGGTCCTGCAGATGATTTAAACAGATAAAGCTAATACCGCCCCCCCATTCAAATATCATAGGTCTTATTTTTATCATCACAGAGAAGTGACCCTGATTTGCTTGTGCAACTTTTCCATGTAAAATAATAAACATGAAAAGACAAAGCTTCCCTTTAGATTAACTTGTACAGTCCTTAACTGTGTTCATAAGATGCTGCACCCACAAGAGATATTAATCTTTCTTGGAAATGGGACTTGCACTATTTCTTCTGAAGTCTTGGTCATGTACAAACAGCATCCATTAGCTCGGCTTTGTCCATTTTGTGGCTTAATCCTTAGCTGACACATTATGCATGGATGTTTTACATTGTTTCTATTCCAGACTTTCCCAGCAAAAATGCACAAAATCTTGAAAAACAAGCACATTTTTTTAGACGTTGTTAGATGTATTCACTTATAAAGAAAAAGCAGTCACATCTGTGCTACATGAGATGCGCTAGAAGGCCAAGATGTAATTATCTCATTGGTGGTTTAAATATAGCTTTCACCAGAGAGACTTCATCTTCACCCATGCTGTAAATTGGGTTAATTTTTCAGCAAGCCAAATGGCAATTTGTTCTCTTAACATGAATGGCTTCAGTAGCATCAGCTGCAGCTTCACAATATTAACATGTACCCTTTAGAACTCTGAAAAATGAATTATTCACCCTAACTTCAACAACTGCTTCATTCTCAAATCAAACAGGCAATATTAACCCTAAATTATTCTGCATTAGAGTAAGCAAGAGCTGTCTGAAACAGAGATGAAGTCAGTATTTACTCCACTGAAAAATCAAGCATCTGTTTAGACATGCAAGTCTGTGACAGTGTTACCTACGGGAGCGAGAAGTGCTGAGTTCTGAATGTGCAAAATTTTGTAAAGGGACTGCTCAGTTAAAATAGCATTGGCTTAGCCCACATAGGATACAGCAAAGTATGTATTTATTTAAATGAATTGCAAAACTCACGGTGGAATAGTTGGCAGGTACTTCCACAGACGTAACAGAAAATTATGGAGAGTTTGAAGAGACATAGCTGGTCTGCATTTCTGACAAGGCAACTTTAAAACAAACTTTTATTGATGTCAGTGAAAGTTCCGTGATACAACAAACAAACAAGCCAACAAAACCCCCCAAACAAACAAACCCCAGAAGTTTTTATCTTTTTTTTTCCCCTCCTGTGGCAATCCAGATTCTAAAACACTGTTTTCTAAAATGGGAAGATTTTCTACATGTTTTTCTTGAAGCTGCCCTATTCAGTTTTCCCAAGATTTTATCCTGGTTTTTTTTAGAATATATTTCTATTTGAGAGCTAGACTACTTTTATGTACAGTAAGCTGAGATCATTTAACTACATAAAACAGATAATAATCCTACCTCCAGATATATGATGTCTCAAAAATATGTTTGGAAATTATTTTCAAGGACAACCTTTTCTGATGAAAAAAGCTGATGAAACTACAGGTATTCCAAAGGGACTATTTAGTACCAGGTAAACCTGGAAAGTGTCAGGTTCCCTTCCCCACATTTCCACCTACAGATTTGTGCACCTCCATAGGTCTGTACAAGTGTGGAGAGGCACATCAGGTACACCAGAAATCTCTGGGTTTTTTTTCTCAGAAGTACAAGAGCAGCTGCAAAAGTGGAATTACACAATTGCACAAAGCCTTTCCCTTCTTAACCCCACTTGATACTTTGTACGTGATACAACTGAAAAAAATTAGACATCCCACAAATTCTGACATTTCATCCTGCCTAAGGAGAGGGGAGGAAATGAAGATTGAAGCGTGCACTTGGACTTTCCCCCATTTCATGTATTTCTGACCTCTAGGAGAGAGACAATGGAGGTATTCCAAGTGTGTGATGGAAGCACCTGTACCTTTTCGACCCTGATCCATCTTTCCTGTTTAACATTCCATATTTCCAGTGTGAGCAGGTTCCACAGAAACTGTAAGGAGCAAAGGTACTATGATCTCTGTTGGAAGGACTGGTGGTGTACCACCTTCCTCCCAGACAGAAGCAGATACAAACCTGTTGCCAACACACTGTGGTTGCCAGACCTGGTCTCGAAAAATTGGGGGTATCTAAGCTATTCTGTTTGTAAAGCCATCTTCATCTGGGAAGAAGGGGAATTAATTCGACAAAAAGACAATTGATAACATGAGGTCAATTCAGTGCAAAGCAGCTGTGCAAACTTCAAGGATTATTATTGCTGAAGTGAAGTATCTCTTCCTATCAGCCCTGCCTCTTTACAAACAACACATCACTCTTTTCATGTTTCTCCTGCCCATCTTTCCCTGACTACAGGTAGCTATATATTTACACGAAGACTAGCAACAATAGGCCCTCACTGTGATTTAATGAAAGGGAATTTAACTTTAGGGTCTGAGTAATTGCCAGAAATAAAATCTGGTTTAAATATTATGGTTTATTTAACACTCCTCTTATTCAAAATGCAGTGCCCTATTTACAACCTAATTAGAAAATTTTATAGTGTTTAAAGAAAAGCTACTCCCATTAGGAGGCCACCAACAACACAAATCTTGTGCAGATGTCTATAAGACATAAACTGGCAGCATCAATCACCTGTCTTCACTGTCAGTATAGTTAATAAATTATTACTATAGCACATGAGTTGAGCACAAAAGAATCAGATTTAACCTAGAAAACAATTGAAAGAAAACAATGAAACCAACAACCAACATCTTCTCCAGACCCCTGACTATCGACACCTTTAACAAAAATATCAAAGTTCTACTTTTTATCTTTTGTTGGCATTGTTTGTGATAGAACAAATTAATATAAGATGCTGACAGGTCTACAGAATAAACCCATGTTTTCCATCAAAGCAGGAGCAGTTTTAAAGCCTAGGTTATCTCGACTTTGCAACTGACAGTGAATACATTTTCAATACGTAATTCCTTCTAGGTCTTTGAAAAATACGTTAACTTAATCTATTGACCTTGGAAACCCATCAGGAACACGAAATATGTGTGAGTGAAAAACCCAGTCTCTAACATCTCTGTAATGCGTCTTTGGGTTTGATCCTCCCACCCACAACCATCTGAGCACGCCAGACATAAACCCAGACTGGCTGCCATGTGTTTTCCAGCCTATTTCCTAGGGGTAAGAAACAATCTTGTCAGAGTCTGACACTGGGGTTATCCCTGTGAAAGGTGAGTTACACTGATAAAGGTGTAGCTGCTTGGGTAGCATTCTGCCCTCTTCTCACACTCTACCTATGATGCTAAAAGGGCAATCAGATCAGGCATCTCACACCCAGGCCCATCCACCTTCTGGGTCACAGAGCTCAGCATGCACACAGTCCCTACAGGCAGTAAAGGTGTGCCTAGGAGCTCCCTGATTAAAATCCCCTCAGGCAACACACACATTTCAGTAACTTGAAATGATAGACCACTGCACTGTAGCTACAAATCATCCGCACCACGCTGAACTGTAATTTTAGCCTATTTGTTTGCAGTGCAATCTGGGTCTCTGTAACAGAACCATTTTGTATCACCAATTGCATATGGGAGGAGGCGTGGGCAAGTGGATGACAGGTGCAGTATAATAAAGCCACAAACTATGCAGTGATGAGGTTGCCCATAAATAAAAAAGGCCTTCAGGTAGCCATATTTCTCCAGAGCAGTGACAATCAATCAGCCTTAAACAGATGACCTGGAAACATCTCTTGCATTCCATTTTATCTACACTTCTCTCATTATTTTTCTTACTCTCTGTTCTGAAAAGGAAGACCTTAAATCCACTGTCCCAAGATCATCAAGCTTTCCAGTGAGCAAATAAACAGTGAGGGCACACTCAAGAGATAGAAGTGGAAATAAGACAAGAGGCAACGGGCAGAAACTGATGCACAGGAAGTTCTAGCTGATTATAAGAACTTCTTTACTGTGCAGGTGACTGAGCACTGGAACAGACTGCCCAGGGAGGGTGTGGAGTCTCCTTCACTGGAGGTATTCCAGAACTGTCTGGACACAATCCTGTGCCATGTGTTCTGGGATGACCCTGCTTGACTCAGTGTGGTCCCTTCCAACTCTACCCTTGCTGTGATTCTGTGAAATGTGCCCACAGAGCCTCCAATGGGCAAGGTCTGTGAGCACACCTTCACACAAAGATGAAATGGCAGTTTAAGGTGAATTACCTTCCTCAGACTGAGACAGAACTGCATTATTGATTGTTGTGACTCTCTCTCATCACTGTGTTACGGAACACTTGAAAGCCTTCTTAGTGCAAACTAGTACGCACAGAAACACTGGAATATGTCCCCCCGAGCATTAGGCTTCCATTACTCTCCCCGTCTGTTTCATTTGTGCTCCCAGCTTGACTTTCTCTTTGGTTATTCCAGCTTCAGTATTTCTAAGGTTATTCTCCCTCAGAAGGTGTATCTACAGAAAGCCTTGATTCTGGAATGAGGTATAATAGCTTTGAAGTGCAACAACCATTTCAGAATATGAAATAAAATGTTGNCCAACTTCCTGCAGAAGAACTTGCTGTGGTTTTACAGGAAAGAAGATGATGAAGGAAAGCATCCCTTCCCTGTGCCAGAACAGATTTCTTTACATCCAAGTTCAAATTAGTTCAATTTCGAGTGTCACAAAACTTTGGTTGTGAAGAGATATAAACTCTTAGAATCTGCTTGTTGCAGTGAGAAGCATCACCATCCACAACTACTTATCAGCAGGCCTTTTCTGGGTATCACAGGAGAAAATCCTGGGAACAGCAGGGCAACAGTGACAGCAGGTACTCTACCTTTCCCTACACAACAGGATGTGGAGACCACATAGGTGTTTTCCACACCCTCCATGGCAAAGGTGGCAAACACACAGGTGGGAAAAATCCTGCAAATTGCCTTTAAACTGTTTGGATGCTGCCAGCAGCATGTGCACTCCAGCCCCTAACTCACAGCTCTGGAAAGCTGCAGGGGTTGCTGCCATGCCTTCCCTGAGGATGCATTCCCTTAGTCTCAAGGCAGGTGAACTGCATGGGCAGAGCAGTGCTGTCCATGAGCTCCAGCCCTTCCCAGTGCTGCCCAGGAGCTCCAGCCCTTCCCAGTGCTGCAGCACTGCAGGTTCAGGTGGTGCCATCGGGTGTTAGCCCAAGGTACTGTCCATCCATGGAGCACACTGCACACATCCTGCCCTGCACAGCAGCATCACAAGGCCTGTCCGGGGAGTCAGTGAGTGGAAAAAAACAAAGATGATCCATGGCAAAGTTTTTGTGCTTCCCACAGGCCTTTCCCCTATACATTAAGTCATGCTATACCCTTCAGAAATCAAATAATTTAGTTTTTCTGACACAACACCTGGCCGTTCGTTCATCCCACCTACGTTATACTCCCAATTTATGCAAAGCTAGTATTTTGCCTTTTTTATTTCCCTCCAAACATTGCCTGGATCCTGATGAAATCCCAGGCCCCCACCCTTTCAATCACCTCTTCCTCCTCAGCAGAGAGGCTGGGACGTCTCTCACGTTTGACCTTGCCCCTACACAAATATGCAGAGCTGCTTTGTTTCCCTTTTATGGTGTCTCTGCTTATTGCTGACGGTGGTAATTTTAGTTTGTATCAAATCACAGCTAGATTGCTATCCCATAGTGTTTACAGTCTCCTGTAATGTATATTTTGGAAATGCTAATGAAAACAATTTTTAAAGAGGAGAAAGGAATGGCATTCAAATTGCTCACAGAGCATGAAGAAAAAAAACCCATCTTGTCAAGATTAGCTGTGGGTCTCTAACATTATCCTTTATTATTTAATGGCAGTCATAGGCTCCCATGGAGAAAAACATATTTTGGAGCCTTCTGAAAATCACAACACATTATTTAGATCTGAAATTTTATAGGGTATGGGCTTTGAACCTGTCCTGATACCAAATCTGATCAATGTTTGCGCATGAGAAGATTGTTTTAATCAAAAACTGGAATGGTCTTTCCAAGAAGCAACACATGCACTGAATACAGAAGCTTTTCCAGGGGATGCCACTAACACCTGAGAAGGAGCAAAAAATACAGTTATGGCTACAGAATCGCTGGATTCTGCACTCTGCTGCCTTTGAATGGAATGCCCTAAACAAATGTATAAAACTGGCTACATTCTCCTCTGCACAGACCTCCAAACTCACGTTTCAGTCTAAATTAACATAGATCGACAAAAAAAACTAATGAACAGTTTTGTATTCATCTTTCTCATTACAGATCTGTTACAGCTTATCATATTAATAGTATTCCAGCTCTTAAGTGGAGGAAAGAAACCCTCTACCAGAGAAAATTATCTTGAATTTTCACATGCACCTAAACACTAAGTTAATCAACTAGTAATAAGACATACAAGTCACTTTTAAGCTGCTAACGCAAGATGAACCCCAGCTTTGAAACTGTGCACAGGATGAATTTTTTAATGGTGTTCTCCCTAGCTGTAATCACTGATAAGGCTTTTGCAACAGTTTTAGAAAGAAAATGATGTAATTTTGCAGCATTATGCATTACTCTGGGAGTGAAATAAGGGCAAGATTTCACCCTACATCCATAGAGAGGAGCAGTTCAGAATTCAGAGCCTAAGGGTAGGACAAACAAGAGAGACTTTGTGTCACCTGTTGGCACTCGCTTGTGCTCTTTTGGCTGCTCTGACCTTTGGGCCTTTCCGAATTATGGTAATTGTGTGAGGATGTCCCACGGGCCACAGCACTGCTCAGAGGCTGTGCTGCATGAGGGATTGTAGATGTGTCTAATCACATCAGCCCTGCCTATAAAATCACTGCCCTCTGAAGCTTTTATGCTGGAGGGATCCTGCTGCAGCCACACATGGAATTAGAGCATTTACAGTCCCTGCTAGCAGTTTAAGATTGGAGGACTGTCAAAGGGCATGGATTTCACCCAAAAGAGCCAGAAAAATGGCACTTACAAACACCATGCAGAGTGCTCGGGCTCATTCAGTCTGCCACTCAAAGAACAACATGAAGCTACAGTTAAAGGCTGGTAACTATGCATTAGGGAGTGCAGTCCCTATCTATGCAAAGCTGATAACATGTATGCAAGCTGCATGTACACAACCACAGCCTTTCTGGGCTAGATACTTAATTAAATTTATTGTTAATGCGGTTAAAAATAAGAACAGTCCCAGAAAATCTTGTCTCCTGAGGCAGGCAGATGCTCAATTCTCATTCTGAGTCAATACAGAATCTGGAGAGCCTGAAATCAGCATGTTTCAAGTCCACTGCACCAAAACTAGTTGTCACCAGAACTTGCAATTTGTGCCTTTGGCAGAATAAGAAAAAAATTCAAAAAAGATTATGGCTAAAGACATTAGACAGGCATCTGCAAGTGGCACATCTGAATGCATCTCACTGTCACCAAGGTTTTTGCTATACCAGTGGCTCCCATCTGCCTTCTGGAGAGAAATACAAGCAAAACCTTCTCCTGGGTCCACAAGAGGCAACTCTGACAAAGGAAGAGTAGACTGTGAAAAAGGTCTTCAGAGGTGTACCAGGACTGAGCTGGCTCTGGACCTCACTCGCACCAATGGATTAAAGAGTCCCACTACAAATAAGTAGTATTTATAGTCACTGGTCACTGAACAGGTACTGCTGAATATCAGCTCTGCCTACAACTCCAGGCAAATCACAGTGCTGGTCATAAGTCTCTCTCCTCTATTTCAAGTGTAAAAATGACAGAACATACACTACTTCTTTCTAAATTTAAATTTAATTTGTTGCTGACAGTGAAGATTCAGAGCCTAGATTTCAGTTAGGGTCTTGGGGCACTCAAGTGACAACAGCATGGTGTTTAGAAATCATCCTTGAAGCACAATACTGATAGTTTCTATCCCAGTGAGCCCTTAACAAGGTTTCCATATGCTCAATAAGTTTACCTGTCCGAAGTTGTTACCATCCCTGAGTTATTTTAGATTCATGGACTGTCTATGAATCTTTGCTATCTTGATCAGCTGAAAGCCTTGAAATTAACAAGATTGGCATTAAGAGTTTAATTTGGATTAGAAATAGATCTCAGGGTCTACTTCAAATACTGTGGCATGTTTTCTAAATACAATAAATGATTTCTAATCCAAACCTCTTTCTTGGTATCCTTTATTCAAACAAATAGTCATTTATTAAAACTTCAAACACACATTTTCCCTGACTATCAAACAATTTTAATTCTCTAGTCAAAAGGAAAAACACATGCAACATTTAATCACTGGGTTTTGCCCACTCTGGCATAGATGGAGCTAATTAGATCACTGGAGCAGCAACTTGTTCAAAAAATTTCTCAAAGATATCAAACAGCAATTTCCGAACAATATGAAGACCATAGCTTTCATCTCCAAAGACCATGAACACAACTGGAGAGAGAAAGAGGGAGATAGAGGGGCTTTTCAAGTGTTCAAAAGTTGATTGATGATGTCTGACCTTAGCAGCAAGAATCAGTCAAAAAATGATAGCATTTTTAAGTTTCCTTTAAAACCACAGACGCACGAGAAACTATCAGGAAGTCTCAGCTGAGGGACTTTTCCAAGGTGGCTAAGTTTCTGTGTTCATTTAAAGTGACAAGCAGCTACAAGATTGCTAATATCTGAATACATTAAGTCAATCTACTTTAAGATATATAAAACTGACCAAGGTGCAAATGGAGTGAGGCTCCAATAAATTTTTCTGAACAACAATTATTTTTTAAAACTTCAGAGTTTTTAGAATTTGTGATTTCCAGGTTGTTGTAGTGTCTAAGAAATTCACCCCCAGAAGCTCACTATAAGTAGCTCTCCCTGTATAAATAATGAAACTTGATAGAGCAAGCAACATGTACCAAAAAAATATTCATTCTTCTAAAGGTTTTATACATTTAAAACTTCCAACCAACTCTGTAGGCCACCAAAACAGGATTAGTATTGTTTCTGCAGAGGTAAAAAATTGCTTCAAGATATTAGAGATCAAAATGAGGATTAATC
Organism: Cyanoderma ruficeps; assembly: GCA_008694505.1. Lineage (NCBI taxonomy): Eukaryota > Metazoa > Chordata > Aves > Passeriformes > Timaliidae > Cyanoderma > Cyanoderma ruficeps. Next base: position 8,555,610 of record VZDJ01000594.1, on the reverse strand, counting down.
TGTGCTGAAATACATGGTAGGCTTTCTAAAGACCTGTGAAATCCCGGCTGCTCCATGTATTTTCATGCAGGGTGGATCTTTCCATGAAATGGGAACAGCAGCATTAAATTCCTGCTTGCTAGTTTGAGGTTTTAAAGGAGATATGCCAATTATATTGTTACTTATTTAGGAAATGCTCCTTTGGATGAATAAAAAAAGAAGTTTAGAAGGCATTACTCCATTATGTGAATTTGAATACAGAACATTACATTACAAGATTTATGGTTGGAATACCCAGTAGTAAGGTATTTCTCTTTACTGGGTGCTCAGATAATTCTCTCCCCTCCTCATCTTTTTCCCTAGTTTCCCCATTTCTCTGCACTAAGTTTAGTTTCTCTTGCCCCATCTTCAAATGTCCTTGTTTCATTGTCTGCCCTTTCTTCATTGCCTTTTCTTCTTACTTTTTCACTTCCTTTTGCCAGCAGTACCAGTACACAGGATCTTTCAATGAGAAGCACAGCTGACTGAAAAGCTGCTAAAACCTCAGCAGCTCACAGGAGCTGAAAACCACACTACCAAAACATTTCTAAACAGATGATGTTTTGGACAGTGGGTAATGAGAAATTCTGGTAGTAGATTCTAATCCAGTATCTTTCCCTTGGAAAGGATAGACTAACAATGATGGAGCTTGAATCCACCCTTAACCTTTGCCCTCCACTTCCACACTTTAAAATCCCAGTCATTACAGTTACCATTGAGTATTGCTTTAACTGCAGCTGCAAACAGTGCTGTTTCAAGCTCATATCATTATTTGAGGCAAACACTCTACTCTAGGCTCCTTAAGTTTGAAAAAGTTCATTTTTCCTAAGCATTTTCTGGAACTCATCACTGGGTAAAAATAGTAAAGAGTTGGCCTGAGGAGCATTTTTTCCTGCCTGTTAATGTATTTCCTGCTAGCTCTGTCTTATGAAATTAAACATGTCTCAGAAAGGAGTCTGTGCTAAAGAACCTTCCAATAGCTCATCAGTTTGAAGCAGACCTAGAATTCATTTCATCTGACAAAGTATCACCCCTGCCTTGAGCAGACCAGCAGCCTCTTTATCACATGGTGTATGAAACATCTGTACAGCAAGGCTGAGCTGCTCCTGCTGGGTTTATTATTTCGGTCACTTCCCAGGCAAAATTAACTGCTTTGTCACCATGTTCATTTTGACTTCCCCACAGATGAAAGCCATCAGTAATCACTCCCCATCCCTGCAGCACTTTCCAGGGCAGTGGACTGTTTGTTCCCACACTATCTTCACGAGGTGGGGCTGTGCACTGCTCATGTAAAGAGCCGGTCAGTTTTACGGCGGGTGTGTTGCCGTCTGCTGCGGCTGCTGCGCAATCCCTGACCCGCTCGCCCGCCCTCCCTCCTGCCGCCAGCAGAGACCTGCCCATCACACAGCCCACACAAACTTCTGATTAGAAACACTTCTGCAAAAATTAGATGATAAAGCATCATGACACAAGATAGACTGAGTAAGAGACAAACCTTATAATATGCAAGACCATATCTAAATCAGACATTTAGCCAGACGTTATATGGCCTTAATTTCAAGGATCCTCAATACTACCCACGAAATGTGAATCAGTGTTTTGCAGAGAAGCCATGAGCCAGGTCAGGATCTTACTGCACACTCCAGGATTGTAAAATAACAACCATGTCTAACTGAAGTAAGTTATAGTTTAATATCTATAGCTACATGACTAATAGAAGAGAGGTTAGCGGGCAAGAGGGATCAAAGAAATGCCAGGATGCCTCAGTACTAACGCAAGTTTAAACTTACTAAATTTGTTTTCATTTCAAATCACTGTATCATTTGAGGATTCATATGGCAGACAGCTCACTCGCCTTGGACCCTGGTCCTTGGAGCTGGCTCTGTTTGCCACCTGCAGTCATCATCCCACATCATCCTAACACTGCACAAAAATTAAGTTACAGAGATTTGTTTACCAGCTACAGGAAAGTAAAAGCAAACTGGGGAAGCAAGGAATGAATTCTTCAGACACCAGCCTCACTGTGTGGTGCACTGCTCATCAGGGCAGCCCAGAAGCTTTACTCTAAGTCAAGCCTTCCTAACTAGTGGGTGCCTTTCGTGTCATGGCGAGATTTGAATCAGCACATCCGAGTCTATCCCGAATCTTTCTGTGATCTTACAGCTGGGTGACCAGTTCATGTAACAGTGGCTGAGTCAAGGATCTGAGGACCCTTACACCACATGGCAAACACTGTTCTGCGGATCAAGATCTCATTCAAATAGTGGATGAAATAGCACAGCAGGACACTGGCTGTCAGCCTCAGTGCAATCCACAAAAAGGGATGCTTTTAGCACAGATTAATGAAAAAACATACAAAAGGAGGAGTTTGGCTGAACTGCACAGGCATAAACAGAGTTCTATTAAATGAGTCTGGTTGAATATAGCAAACAGTTATTTGCAGTGCACCCTTGCAAATGAACAACCCAGAGAATTACAGGAGCTCCAGTAATCCTACTTTTTAACTTTTTCCCCCCATGTTTTCAATCAAGAAGTTTCATAGGCAAAGGTAATCAAGAAAACTTTTTAAAAAGTAGCAAATGCATTTTGCATTTTAATATTTCCATGGAAACCTTTAATACCTTGTGTAGCACAATATGTTCTTTAAATACACTCAACTCATGAGAGACTGCATTTTGTCAAGAGAAATGGATAGGCTTGTATTACTGCTGGCAACACTCTTAAAATAAACAATGTCTTGCACTTTCTTTCAAGTGTGTTTGTCCTACATTTTCCTCTGAAAGAAAATGATCCCACAACATGGGAAAAGGATATTGAATCCCAGCAAGTGGTTTAGGGCTGCCTCGTGCAACAGAACTGCCCAGTACAATTCCTGTGTGCAGATGGCTGCAGCACAGCTCAAACAGCTGATCTCTGACATTAGCCTGGTGACAGAGTTCTCCCTGGCAATTTGTCCATAAAAATAACTGGCATTCTTATTAGCATGGCTGGCCCAGACCTGAGTGGGTGTGGAAACTGAAGCTGCAGGGCTCGTTGTTCCAGGCCAAGGAGCAGACACCTGGAGATGGGCCTCCTTGCTCCCGCCTGTGCTGCTCCTGCTGCATAAATAGAGTTAAACTTCATTTGCCAGAGGGGTTGGTCCAGTGCAAGTCAAAAACATTAAAAAGTCATCATTGTTATAAATTACAACCACAGCTGCCAACTGGAAAAAGCTTTGCATAGCTGTAACTGATAATTGTGCAATGCTGTCAAAACTCTCTCAGAAACTAGATTATCACACACACCCTAAAAAAGTATCCTGTTCCACCTCATTTTTGTTTTAAATCGTGTGAAGAAATTGCAGTTTCCAAAGAAACACATACCTTTTCCTGTTTAATCTCTGCCGTGTTTAAACACACACACACTGATGAATACCAAGGATTTTCTGTTTGCTCCTGTAGCACACCCACCACACACAAGGCACATGCTGCTACACACTGCACTTGTACTCCCACCTGCTGTAAATAAGATAATGAGTTTGCAACACAAAAGATCAATAAAGGTTGTAACTAGATACTGCAACGAACTGAATAAATTTAAGCACTCTGTTGTTTGTCACAGGGAGAAAAACATTTAAAACTGACAGGAGAGTTAGCTTCTATAAAAGTTGTATTCCTAATGCAAGTACTATTTGGGGGACCACGTAATCAGCATTACTTCATAACCTAGTGAATTTTTCTCTGAGTTTTAGTTAGATGCGTGGGGTAAAAACAGATAAATTAAGGGGGAGATAAAAAGGATGCCAGCACATAAGCATATCACCACAGAGCTCTCTTCCAGGCACAAGGTGAACCATCAAGACTCCATCTTGTTTCAAAATTTACTCCCCTTGAGCCTAATTCTTCTTTAGGTAAGAGGCAAAATTCTGACTGACTTCCAGTGGGAGCCGAATGGGGTCAAAAAATGAGTGTTTCTCAAAGATTTTTCCATTGACCTGACATCAGGAACTTTTCCTGTCTAATATATCATTACAGTAAGATATTCATGGCCTGTGGAATTCACTATCTAAATAAGCAGAAAAGGTAAGGATTTTTATGCAAATTGTCCAAAATGGCAGAAGGAGCCTGTGACAGAACTGCCACCACAGATTTCTCCAGTGCTGCAGAACCATGTTCAGTCATGCTGTGTTCCACCTCCATCAGCATTTCATGCTCTCTGCATTGATAAAAATGTTAGCAACAACTTCATACTTTTTCCTGGCAAAAATTAGGAAAGCTTCTTCCAGAAAGGAGTTTTGGCACTGAGGCAGAAAAGCAATCTGATAAAAGCTTGGGGAACCCACACTGGTCTACAGAGACACACCCTGTAAGCTATAAAGCCATCAGGCTTGGGCAGTCAGGACTGTTTATATGAATGACAGCTCTGTAGCGGATCCTTCGATGCTCTGCCTCACCCAGACAGGCTCAGTTAGCTCAGCTTCACTCCTGAAACTACGGCCACAGATAATACACAAGGAAGTAAATAAGAAAAAAATCCCCCCTTAACTTCTTTGGTGGTAAAAACGAGAGGCTCTTAATAAAAAAAAAAAAAATGGCAGCAAGGAAGGAAGTTTATAGGGACACAGTTTTGTTCCATCTAAAATCTTCAAAGAATAGCTTTGCAAAAGAGGACAGAGTTTAATCACCAAGTCCAGTATTGCAGTTAAGAACATAAATCTACTGTATTTATACCCAAGAGACTTTGTGCCTTCCCTTGTAACAATGTGCCAGTCCATTCCTTGGATGCTTGTTCCTGTTCAAGAGTCTCCTTTCCTAAGCAATAAATCCAGTGGGTTTGTGCGCTGGCAGACTCTCCGGTGGTGCGAGTTTCCAGAAACAGACGTGTTTCTGGCTTGTTTTCCTGCTGCCAACATTCTTGTGCTCCAAGGAAGCCTTTGTAAACACCTTAGGAATAGCTTTTGAGACACTTCCCCAGGTAGAAAATGACAGATACAGACCCAGTGAAACACTGGCAAAACAAATCCCCAAAACCAAACCAAAACCAACCAACCAACCAACCAACCAACAAAACCTAACAAAAAATAGGGACTAAAAAAACCTCATTTCACTGAATAAACTACCAAATGAGACAGAGGAGTCCATTATAAGACTTTCTCTGTATCAATATCTTACTGTCAGATTTCTCTAATTCACATGAATTTTACGTCAAAAGAACTACCAGGAGAGAAAGCTGAACTTCTTGATCTTCTGAATCTTACATGTTTAAATGGAATAAGACTTATATATGTATTTTCATCTCTTTCAATCAAATATGAGACACTGATCTCTACCACAGCAACACAAAACCCACCAAGTACAAGCAGTCTCATGGAATAGTATATTCCTTTGTATTTTCACCTACCAAAGCTTAATCATGCAATGTACTCATCTCTCTGATAACAGGTTCCCTGACCCATTTTGTTAAAAATAGCCAAATATAACTTTACACACTGGCATGGGTGCACACACAGTGACTGACTGGTCCAAGAAAGTTCCCAGTCCTTTCAGATTTATCAGCATTTATTAGCTTTCAGCTAAACATAGTGGATATTAATAGGAAACCAAACACCTCAAGCTTCACTGAAGTACTGTCAAATGATTTAGCTCTCTGCTTCTCCAGCTAAAAGAACATCTTCAATAAAAAATTGCTCCCTTCTGCTATTATCACTTCAGTCCCTTCCATCCTCCCAGGTGATTTGGTACCTAAAAGAAGTTCAGCTAAAACTGATCATGCATGGAAGACAGTTCATGTATTGAAAAAATTGTGAGAAGTTGTGTTTTGGTTTACCTCTCTAGAAACAACCTTCAACAACTCTAAACCTGATGGAGACAAGAAAACCAATGGACAAATAACATCCAAAACGTGGAAAGATCATTGTAGATTGTATTTGACAGTTCCTTGCATCACATATTCTAACTGTAGCCCTATACAGCTGCATGCATGCACACTCCCAGAGGTTCACAACTATAATTTAGTAACCCCCCAAAATGGATATATTATCCTCAACATTGTCCCAGTATCCAGAATTGTTGTCATTTTAACACTATTGATGGTCTATATGATAGTAACTAAATCTTAAGTCACTTTCAAGCAAATCTACTTAACTTCATGACTTCAACATAATTTTTAAGAGGAACACTCAGGTACACTCCCTGTCTGCCACACTAGCTACAGGTTTGCTCTTATAGCCTTTCCCAAGAAGAAAAAGTTCCAGCAGAATATGCTGCTGAACATCCCAGGGGAGTCTGCAGTACTTCTCCACTCTACTGTGGAAATAACTCCTCCACTGTTCACCAGAAATTCCATTTCATAGCCTTCAATCACAATCAACGCAGCACCATCCAGGAATTCTTGCAGGAACTGTATTCCTAAGCTTTTGAAAAGAAACAATAGGAGCTAACTGTACCTTAGAGGAGTCTTTCTTTACAAGCTATTCTTTTTAAGGCCATGCTGCAGAAAATTTAGAGAAGATTTTAACCAATCTATACATGTTATGACAAAACGTTAAGAAACAGACATAGTTCCATATTCTTTGATAACAGAGTGTTTTTCTTCCTACCCATCATTCTCCCTTTTTTGTATTCAGAATTACAGTGAAGCATATGTTCCCAGTACCATAACCACCACTGGATTTCTTTCAAGCTTTAACATATGAAAAGCCTGAGATATACCAGCTTCTCTCAAAATGACTACAGTGAATTATTCCCCAAACAGGATGTGTCCTGATTTATGGCTCACAAGCAAATATCAGGATGGCCTGTCACATGAAACATATAAAAAAAATGTTCATGGTTTTTCATACCATAATTTTGACCTTTTAATTTTCCAATTATTTCTCTCAAGAACCAAAAAGATTTGTTTTATGATACTCATAATTTAGGAGACCTTGGCAAGTGCATACGATATCTTTCAGCGTTGCTGCCAAACAACTTGAGTTAAAGTAATAAATCAAGGCATAACTGTCCTGTGCTGATAAGCAGAATTACCAGCAACACATGTTTTATAGCTTTAGGATATCAGTTATTTGTATAATTGAAGTCCTACCATCACCTGAGAGAAATGCACACAAAACATAGTCACGAAGCATCAGCGACACATTGCACAAACATGGCTAATAATTTTAACTTTATTGCTGCCCTTCCCATTGTGATTTAGAAGAGCACTGCTGGTTAGAAACTGCAAGCAATGATACACATGATTCAAAGAAAACTGAGGTGAAAGAGGAGTTTCATTCTTCATCAGGACTATTCCTTTCATGCAATTTGTTTTCATTTCAGCTGCCTGAACTTTGGAAAAGCAAACACTTTAATAAATTGGCACAAGACCATTGCAGTGTCCTTGGCACCTCTATAAGTCTCGTGCTAAGGTCCAATCCTGCACAAGCTTTCTCCTATCCAGCTGTATGTGCTTCAAGTCATCAGTCTCGTTTTCAGTGTCACTTTTATTTGTCTGAGGAAACAGGATAATGGAAGGGGAAGAAATGCACCAGCAACTACCTGCACACTACCATGACTCACTTTATTTTGTGTGCAGTCAGGGTGACAGGACTGGCATTGGTTTGTACAATATCATAAAATACTAAGGTATGAAGCAAGCTGCAGCACTGTGCATCCTTTGCCATGCTCTGAGGTGAAGACAGCCAGCCTGGAAGAAACTGCTTTAGAAAAGCTTTACAAAAGGAAGGGTATTGCTTGTTTTCAATCCCTCATAAGGCTGACTCGGTGCTTTCCTTTGGCTGTCCAGTCCCTGCCTTGCTAGGTGTGCCTGGTCAAGATAGAGTTCCTCACCCAATGGGGCGGGCTCCGCTCATTAAGACGTGCAACGATTCCTCATCAGATGTAATCATGGAGATTTTGGAACTTCTCACACCAGCTGGAAGACCCAAGTAATGCAAAAGAGAGCAAAGAAGTGCCAGGTTCTATCTACCCTGGAAGAGGGGAGCCCATGGACCAGCAGCAGGTAGGAGGAAGGCAGCCTGTCCATCATGACATGTCCCCTCTGCCAAGGTGCCAGCTGAAGGCAGGGGATGGCAGGCCATGTGTGCTGCCTCAGCAGAATCTCAGGGAGATGACAGCAGATGACACCAGAGCTGTGCCTACTTCCCCTTCCCTCTTTGACAGTCCCAAGAGCTCTGAGCAGGCATGCAACTGAACCCAGGGATAGTGCAGTAACCCGCCAGCAAGGGCCAGTAGCTCCTTCCTGGAGGGATTTTAGTTGAATTCTCCATTCCTAGTGGCTGACCTGTGGGTGCTGTCTGGCCTCCTCACATCCTTATGTCCCAACCGTGGCTCCAAGGGGGCAGTCACATCTCCCCCATGGCTTGTGTGACTGGTCTTCTCTCTCCCTGCCTCAAAAGAGAACAGTGGCAAGTGGGGCACTCAGCAGATGATGAGACTGACCAACCCTCATCAAAGCTGAGAGGGCTGTGTTTACATCTGGAAAGGTTTATCTGTTTTGCTGGAAGATGAACACAGACATGATGATAAAACAAGTATTTTTACACCTAAAAAATACTGCAAGAAGGGGTTCAGATATTTATTTGCCAATTATGAAGACATTTATTTCTATCTCTAAATTCAGAGCAGTGAGATTCTGCAGCAAAAGGCATGCTATTTCACTGCCAGAAAGTTAATTTTTCTTCTTCCCTGTGGAACCTATTTTTCATCGTGGCAGTTTCTGAATACAGAAAGGTGAAACAGAGGAAGCCTGGACTTCTAGTGAAATTCCACAGGACTGAAAAAGTCTTAAGCTCTCAGTGCTGTGTGGCTGGGGGTACACTTATCTCCATAACTGCTCAGGAGCTTTCCCCAGTGTTTTGCCACCACAGAAAGCTATCTGTTGTAATAGATTTATTTCTAAGCAACTCTTTTAACTGAAGACAGTAAGGTGCTATGGACAGATAGACAAGAGGAAAAAGATTACCCTATTCAGAGAAAGATTTTCTTTGGGGAAAAGTATTGAAACATACGGTCAGCAAAGCAGTCTACAAGACAGATCTGGAATGTCAAATGTAACCTTGAGTTGCTGCAGGGCTTCATTTGTCCATGTCTCTGTCTCCCCTCACCTGTAAAACCCATAATAGATCTTCATTTGCAGAACTGTTAAAAATGCACTGCCATTTACCATCTGTTCAACATCCTACTAACCTAGTCTTGACATGAAACACCTTTCTCTTAGCTGACAAAGGAGCAGAGTTGCAAGAGTTGCCAAAGAACCTGCCTCTTTTGGAACATTACCATCTTTACAAATTATATTAGCACTTTAGGAAACTAATTTCAATGAGTAGGCCTGGCAGGTCACTTGGAATGAAAGGCAAGAGGGAAGAAGGTGATATTTAAAAAATGCATCTTAATTCACATCAGAGAAAAAAAGCAGTAAAACTACACATTTGTCTGGCCCATTTTGTTGACTCAGAACTCTGAAATCTGACATTACCTTGTTACCAAAGAAGCATTTTCAGCTGCATGTTATTTTTCTACAGGGATTTGACTCATTTTTCCAAACTTTAATTTAGAATCAATTGTTTGCTGTGTTATTTTCACACATAAAAGGCAGCATTGGCTCTTATTTCCCCACAGAGATTTTTAAAAGCCTAGAATACAGTTGTGGAATAAGTTGCTCCTTTATTTAAGGAGAGGGCAGAGAGGGGGAGGAGAAGCACAAAAACACCTTCAATTGCTAGAATCACTTCGTTAGCGAAGCATCCTAATGCCTCTGTGTTTCAAAGAACAGTTCTCTAAGCCAATAGGAGTTGCAGGTTTGTGAAAATTGAAGGCTAATAAAACCATTTGACTGTCATTTCTGAGTGGGTGGAAGCTCTCTTCTGAATCCATTTGGAAATGAAATCACCCACACATTTCCATACTTGATAAAGACCATAGGGCAAATGACCACCTGCCAGCAGAGAGAGGGGAAGGGAGGAGGGGAGAAATAGAAAAAACCCCAAACCCTAACATGAGGTATTTCAAGCTGTGTATTTGTGACAAGATGCTAGAAACTAACATTAAACTGGTTTTATTCTTCAGTAAACCTGCAGAGCTATAGAAAAGTACTTTTTTCATAGGCATTTTTTTTCTTCTTCTCAAATTGGGCTCACAATTACATACAGACTTAATATAAAACAGTTCCACAAATTCACTAAGATCAGTACCGTGCCTTTTAAGATCTACCTCAAGCGGGGTTTTGATCTGTGAATCAGAACTTTGCATGAAAAGAGTGTGGAGATAGCGCTGCTTAGAAATCAAGCATCTTCTCCAAGCTGCAACAGTTCAATCAATCAATTTGTTATCATTATGAGAAGCATGTACTGTCTGCAAACCTGCATTCAGCTGAAGTAGCAACCTCACACCCATTTGTATGCAGAACCGATAAGGCATATTCCACAAGTGGGATGTGGAAGAGGCAGTGAAACTCATTTTAAAAAGAAAAAAAAGAATGAAAAAACCCGAACCAAACTAAACTCAAACCAAACCAAAATACAAACAAACAAACAAACAAATCCCCCACCAAAGCAAACAAGTAAAAACCCCAAAACCAAACCAAAAACCACCACAAAAATTCATACAAACTTTCCTGGGAATTTAGTATTCCCCTCTCTGTGCCAAGGATCTCAACTCTGACAACAGCCTTGTGCTCATCAATGCAATAAACTACAATTTTGGGAAGTCTAGGTCCTGTATCTAGCCCAGTGGCCCCTGGTTGCCTTGGCACTATAGAAGAACTGTTCTAGCATGCCTTTTACTAAAAGCCCCCTCCTACTCTAAAAGCCCAGCCTGCACAAAAAAAGACAAAGTCTGAAAAGGTTTCAAGGAAAAATTACTAGAATGATCTGATCTGGAGAACTGATCATAAGGAGCTCATTTGCCCAGCTCAATGAAAGCAAGACAGAGACACAATTATTCATATGCAGAAAAGAGCACTGATGCCACAGAGCTTTGAGTCATGCAGCTAAAGGCAGAACACGATTGGAATGTTTTCCATTGAAACATCCCAATCATCAGAATTTTAGAAACAATATATTCAAGCTGGAAACAGAAGGCACATTTTTATCACACAGGTAGTCCCTTATTGTGATGGCTTAGAGAGGACAACGGTAATTAACTATCATTTAGGACCCACTTTAATCTAAACTGAGTATTTCACATGAAGAATCTCTAAATCATCAGCACACATTCCAGCTTAAAGCAAAAATTAGTTGGGACTCACACAGTGTGTCATTTAGGAGTTAAAGCTGTAAGTCTGAACACAGCTGTGACAGAGGGTGAATTTACTCTTTGCAGGCTCTCCCAGCTGGGAGTTTGCAGCAATTCAATGTGTGTCCCTTTGTGCAGATATGCAGATATCCACCACAGGCACATTCCCTTCACTGTGGAAAGGATGGCTCCTGAGCAAGGCTGGACACTGGCACGTGCAGGGCATGAGGTGAGCTGGTGGCACTGAAGGCACAGTTCCTGTCACATGCAGTCCTTATGGCTCCTCCACTGCCATCCCCAGGGCAGCACACGGTTCTCTTTCCCTGCACTGCTGCCCATACATGCTCAGTTTGATTTTATCAATACAAAGTCATACAGGTTTCTAGAATAATCCCATTTTACAGAATAAAACCCATTTCCCCCCCCCCATTTTCTACACTCATTTACTGAGCACACCCACATCACCTGGTGGAAGGCCAAATGGACAGTTCTCATGTCTCTGAAGGTGTGGACTATGACCCCTTTACTATCAACATCCTGCAGTCAGAACAATATCTAAAATTTACATCAGGATGCAAAGTAGCAAATGCCAATTTTACATGAACAGAAAGCCCAGATTTGAAGACTTTAGCTTAAAGCCTCTAAAGCTCAAACATGTCATAGTGGGGTAAAGATTCCTTTTATTAGCAGTCATTCAGAATATGCTACACTGAAGTGATTTTGCTGCTAGCAAATAATGCACTACTCTTAGATTTTCTGCAATAAAAGCTTTATACCACATCATTATTAATTTATCTCATAAATGCTATTATCTTCAGGATGTTCTCCTTAATAATTCCTTCAAAATTGTGAAAGCTGGCTGAAAGCCAGCTACGGTGGCACCGAAATGAAAATAAAAGATTCCTGAAAGCTGAAACACAGAGTGATTCTCATCAAAAACTAAAGCAGAATGTCAGTGTATTTTAGATGTTGACATTTTAAGTAAACCATGATGACCTTATGCCTCTGAAATTTCAGTGTAGTTGTTATAAGGAACCAATTCTCCATTAAAACTTCGAGAGACATAGTCATTGAAAAAATGTAGAGAAGAAAAATCCAGCTCCTTCAGCCTAAGAACATTGCATTTGATAATTTCTCATGCTTAAATACACTACACAGTACTTGACTGTGCACCTTGTTCTGAGCTGTATGCTCAGAACAGCTGTTCTGTATGCTCAGTACAGCTGAAGAATGGTGCAGAGCCAGAGAAATAAATGCCTTCATGTGAACTAAGAGCAGACAGTAGTTATGGAAAAGAGGATAGGCAGTCAACAAGGTGTGACAAAGACTGAATTGCACGTAGGTCCTTATGTAAGGCTGTTCTCTAGGCACCACCAAGATGAAGCTTCAAGTGAGGACATGCAATTTCATAACATATAGCAGCTCTCACCACTAAGCAAAGAGAAAAACTGCAAGCCAGAAGACTTAGCATTTCTTTCTCCTGCTGCTGCTCTTCACAAAAACACAGGAATCACAGGACCTCCCCAAGCCACAGCTTCTTGCCAATGGAAGCTAGAGAAAAAGCATCTCAAGATGGTTTTGTTCTTTTTTTTTCTTTTCTGGGGCAGAGATGGCTCATGTTTGTACAGTGATAAAAAGCTGAGCAACTTCCACAGCTTGTTGAGCACATGCAAGCACAGTTCCATGTGCCTGGGCAGAAACACCAGTTCTGTCACTCTGATTTCAGGACATCTCTGCTGAGCTACAGTGAAGCACACACAAGAATATAAGGGGGACAGAGTGAAAGTGAGACTGAGCTTTGTGAGGGAGCTTGCCAGAGAGGCCCAAAGGAAGAAACCCATCTGTTCTCCTGTTATGACTAAGAGAAGAACATGACCACATGACTCGTCCAAAACACTGCGATTCTCCGTCATCAGAGATCAGCACAGCCTCACAAAACAGGGGAAGCAGTGGGTAAGGCTGTGCAAAGCTGGGGGTGTCCCAGCAGGAAGAGGAAAGGCTGTCTTGGTTATTCAGAATCTGCTCTCCTATTCACTGCTCTGTGGAGATAACTTTCAAAAATGTGAGGTTCGGGGAATTTAATTTACCTTGAGCCCAGTAGCAGAATGATATCTCACCTCATTTGAAGTAATGCAAGATTGAGAAACTTTGCCTGTCTTTAGTACAACTATCAACTGAGGTGAGGGAGGGAGGTAAATCACCATAAGCAAAGTACTTAATAACTTAATCGTTATTGATATTCTGAGTGCTTTCCTTCAACTTCCTTCTCCTGATGGGGAAGGTAAAAATTAAGGATGTTTTGTAGCAACAGTGGAACAGGCCATGAAGAATTTCCCTGCTGAGTAACCCTAATGCAGACCAGGCTTTTGCAAGACTCAAATTTAAGATGATCCTGATATCTCAATTTCATCTGTCGTAATTCAAGTTCCTATTACTGAGGCTTTTATTTTTACAGAAACTCTTTAATTCCGTCACAGCCAAGACATCCTGAGGCAGTTCTATGGATCACATGAAGAGTGCATAAGGAAACTGAGGTCAGAATGGAAAAAAGAAACTAAAATGTATTTCATCAATGTGCACTGTGAGCCAAAATGAAGCAGAGATCAAAAAAAGAACTGGGATTTCATGATCTGAAAGAAGATGCTGCTTTTTCCTTACGGAAAGGTCCAGAAGGCAGGATCCAGGCTGTGCTGCACAAGGATGGGCTTAGGTCTGTAGGATTTTCAGATGTGTCACAGTGATGAGTGTGAAACAACCCAAGGAAGGCAGGCTAAAGAAATAAACGGGTCTTAGTAAATATGAACAGTGTTTTTAATTAAAGACCCAACTATACTGTATTTGGTAGACACTAAACATTGGCTTAGAGCTGCTCACATCAGCATCCCAGTGCACTATCAGCACTGTTAAAATGGAAATCCCTCCAGACACTGCCACTGAAACCAGCTTTTTCATCACAAAGTCTTAGTTTTACATAGCATTTTAGGCCTGAAGCAGAGTACAGTGAAAACAGCTCTCAAAGTACTTGAAATAATTAGAGAGACTAAAGGAAAAATCAGGAGAAAATATCTGGTTGAAAACCTCAAGATCACAGGAATTATTTAAAATATCAAGAGAGGGGAAGAGCAGAAGTGGGACAAAAAAAAAAATCACTTGGAGGCTATGCATCATGGAGATGAGACTATAAAGCCCGGGAGTATAACTAGGATTGCTTCTGCTTTGAAAAACGGTTCCAGCAGTATTTCTATTTTGCAAATAATAAAGATGTCATAACAAAAATTAGAGATCTTAAACAGTAAGAACAACTGAAGGAGGATTTATTTGTTTGTTTGAATGAGACAGAGACAGCACACACATACCCAGGAGGCCCTTCTGAGATCCCAGCCTTGGGGTTAACTGGCTTCCAGTTCCCAACAGGAGGTCCTCACTCTACAGGGAACTGCACATAAACACAACCCTAATGTAAGTCAAGGAGAGGTATTGCTGCCAGTTGGTACAGAACATGTAATTCCTTGAGTCCTGGAATCAAGGAGGTGGTTTCCTGAGAATCTGCAACTCCAGCTCAGTGATATCTCACAGCACAAGCTTCCAGCAAAGCTCTTTCTGTGGCTGGGACCATGTTGCAAGGCTGTGCCCTGGACAGATTTTTCAGTGCTCATAGGAAGAAGCTCATCTGTAGTAACACAGTTATCCTTGAGACTTCCACCAGACTGTAAAATTTGGCTATGATTGGCCAATGGGTTACAAAAGGGAGGGGGAAAGAAGGAGGAAGGAAAATATATACAGAAGGAGCTTCATCTTGTGTGCTCGTTTCCTATGGAAACAAGGCTAAACCCAACAAATTATGAAATGAACACTCAGTTTGGTGCCAGTTCTGTTTCAGAGCACAAGATGACAGAGAAACCTCAAGCAGCAGAGAGTATGTGCCCTTCACTGTGTCAAGCAAGAGTGTCAGCAATAATTGCATTGATCAGTTTTTCATGATGCATCACATTATGGCAGGGCAAGGAGG